>OY293420.1:49798450-50119763 GCA_958502065.1 Chrysolina americana
AAACAAGGAAATTTGAAGGTTATCATTTTTGGAAAGATAAATGGAAATTATGTTATGAACAAAAATAGATAAATTGCACCCTAGGTGCAAATAAAACAACAGCAATAATCATCCTTCAGTCTAGCTTGAAGAAAATACTTTAGGAACAATCAGTTTGCACTCAGTTGTTGTGATTACTATACCAGGGTCATCAAAAAGATGATTTTAGCGTTACACCGTTGTGGAGAATGAGAAGTGCCGAATCTATTAGAACTACTCATTCCCCACCCTCAGCCAAATACACGTCAATAAGCGTAATGTAGTCCTCAAAGTGCGAAACAAACATCGTCCGAGAAGAGAAGGATAAACGGAATAAATATCGAATTTCCTAGAACTTCGCAGGCTTACCCAAACCATTCTGTAAAAATGGTAGTTTTGATCATAGGGGTACTTGTTGGAATGATGGACATGCTGCTCTCGAATCTAAAAATTTTACCGGCTTGCTGTGATGCCACAGAAATCTCAGCTGGAAGATTTCATAAGGCTGTAAACTTCTTGGTTCACTCCGGCTACACATGGCACATGATTCGCGGACCCAGTAATCACTCACCACAAGGACGTGGGGAGTGTTTATTGGGGTAAATGACACGCCCTTCTGATGTATCGGCGCTCTAAAAACAGGGCCGACTGGCATATTCTCTGCAGGATGAAAATAATAATAATAATAATAGGTAATAGTCATTATCCCAGATTGTTCCCAAAAATATGGTTTGGATCAAGAAAAATTAAGGGGTAAAAAACCATCTCACAGTTGCAGTCTGTGCTCAAAGAAATACAGCCGTGTACTATGTGATACCAAAGTGGATAAGCCGAAATGCACGAATGATTTATTAATGAAAACGGCGTTTCATAAATATATCAGCTCATTGAGGGCCGTGGTGGTGCAAGGGCAAAGCGTTCGCTTCTTAACCAAATCATCGGTAGGTGGGTGGGTTCGACCCGACCCGTGCATGTAATCACACGTTAAAAGATAAAGGCTACGTCCTTCCTGGCATCACAAGTTTCTCAAAGACTTCTGGGGGTTGCTCGTAAGGGTGTAGCCGGTTGGAAATAACAATTTTAGCTATTTAACAACAATTCGATCTTTTTCAACTCACAGCATGAATCGAATAATACTCACCAAGATTAACAATTCATGAATTGGTTCATCTCACGAATATTCACCTACAAACTACATTCCGATGCCATATCAATAGTCATTCGAAACATGTTGAAGGGTAAATGGCTATGTGGAATTCGTTTCGATTTTGACATCCACATTTTCCACTTATTTCTCGTCCTACACATCTCGACGAAATGAATTTATTTCACGAAATGGGTTTACGCCTGTGACCTTTTCCAACTCTCGAACTTTGAACCCCCAGTTTAGGATGCAATAGAACCAGCTATTTGATTTTCAAATCATTTTTCCATTTGAATTGAATCCGAGCTCGTTTTTAAAGAGGAGTATAAAAATATTATCTGGCGAAAAGAATATTGAAAACCCTTCAGACAATTTAGATTTCAGACCCTTTTATAGATCCATTTGATTCGCTTTCTATATATCAGTCGGTCATGAAATTCTAATACAAACGGCCGATTTCATTTAGGTTCGTAAAACTTTGTACGGGTCTACATGAGAATGGCAAAAGCTGAAGACAATGAGTAAAATCCTATTTCGATTTCAATTTGCCTCATCTCTGTAACTTTCAATTATTAGAATTTAGTGGGCCTGAGAGGCCCAAGTGAATATGTAAATTAAGATGAAACAGAAAACCTTTTATATAATTATATGAAATACCATGTAGCTTCCTATAATAATCAAGCTAATGTACTCATCCTCCAGAACGATTATAACTTAAATAAACCAGTAATAAAGGGCGGAATGGGCCTAATGGGCCCCACGTGTTCGCTAAGGTTAGAGATTTATGTAGGTAGAGAACTGCGTTTGAACTTTTATTTTTTGAATTTGTGATAGTTTGATTGCACTAAAATTATTTCCAAGCCACAAAAATCATACAATATGGCAAGTAACACTAAGAGATGGACACTGGGTATTTCCTAAGGAATAATAACTATTGCCGAAGTGAATTTGTTGTAAGAAAAACCTTTTTTTTAGTCTCATCCGGCTACACTCCTACAATCTTCAGAAGCATTCAAAATTCTTATGCGAACTGAAAATTGATAATAATAATAATGAAGGTAAGCAGTGGGCCAACTACCATCCAAGGCCTACTACTCAGTTCCAAACAGCTGATGCCGCTCTGGAAGACTCGCTCACCATAACATCTGGTCAAGTCAGAGTCCAAAGCAGGTTATCTTTAGAAGGGGCGTGTTTCAGGGATACTCCCTCAGCCCTATTCTCTTCTGCATCTCCCTATTGTCATTGTCCGTTGCACTACAGAAAACCGGAAGATACAACTGCGGCACGTCCAACAACCGAAAGCATAAGGTCACCCCTCTGTTCTACATGGATGACCTTAAACTATATGCCTTTGGGAAAAAGTATCTTTATCAGTCCTGAAGGGTGGTGCAAGAGTACACGCTTGCTAACAGAACGGAGTTTGGGATCGACAAATGTGCCACGGTTCATCTCAAAAGAGAACGATAAACATAAACGGAAGCATCCTACATCATCTACCAAGGGGTGGAACAACGCCACACTCAAGAGATAGCCACTGTTGAAAACTCTCTCCGCGGCAAGTATCAGCATAAACTCCAACAGATCTGGTCATCCCACGCGGTTGTTTGGCTTTCTGATCGAAACCACTCAACTTATCCACTAAAGCTGTCTTCTCGACAATACTGCTCTAAGTCATTATTCAGAAATGGAAATATTGAAAGAAAATTTGTTGGACCAGGCCAACAACCAGTAAATGAAACGAATTTCGGCAAAATCAGATTACCCATCTCTATATACATTTCCACTAAGTGGAAATTTCTGACAGAAAACAACTACTTCCCCCTACGAATATTGAATTAAATCTGACATCTATTTGTGCAATGTTCCTTCAGAAGGAAATCATGGTAGGTGCTAATTGTTATTCAGCATTGAAATGTTTTAAGGTTCTTTTGTTCTTTTATTTATTTTTTAATGTAACGAATCTTACAGGTTTCCAGAGAGTGACAAACACCTCAGAAGCTCCTGAGAGCTAATGCGAGCACGGAAAAGATCCGGGACCGGTGACCGTGCTGAGATTTGAACCCACGCCCTTATGATTGAGAAGCGAACGCTCTACCATCACGACCACCACCGCCCATTCCTCTTATCGGTGCTAGGAAAGGTCACAAAACATAAAGTCATTATGTCCCACACAACGTATGATAATTATTGCACCCAAAGCTCAACAGCAAAGAGCGGTAACACAGACAAGGAAGAGTGAACGCATCATCGAACAAAGTTCTAACAGGGTACCGGAGAGTTTTAAACAAATGAAACGAATAATTTCGACGAAATCGGAATTTTTGGAAATGTATGGACAGGGTATTTCAATTCTCGATTTATTTTAAACTTTCCGGCTCACTCTTCGAACTTTGTTGGAATTCTTACAAGAAGCAGGTTGAATGCGAGAAAGTTTGATGGATTACCCAATTTACAAGTAACACTCGTTGAAAAGGGAATCACAAAAAAAGACTGCAACTTTTGCAGCAACAGGAGAAAAATTCGAAATTTTCAGGAAAAATGCAGTAACTGAGTTTGCTTAGAGCACGCACACACTTTCTGCCCACATTGCAAGATGGTAGAAGGTGGATAGAAGAATTATATTTTACATGTTGCTAATATTATTTTATATAACAATGATTTATAGTTTTTCTGTTATTTTTATCATCAATAAAAGTTGAGTATAAATAATTTCCAATTTATAATATAAATTTTAATGAACCACTAGTACTATTGAAGATTCTTAATATTCTGGCATGATGGGCCCGATGTGTACAGGGTGGGCCAAATTGTACACATTCAAAGGTAGAGTCCTGTATTCAAACTAGATAGATGATAACTGATGGCTGTGCGTGGAAGGCAGTTTTTTTTGAACATTGTAATAAAATTTTCAAAATGAAATTTATGATGAACAAATTGAATTTTACGATATGGCATGGCATGATTCGGCAAGACGCGACACGCCTTATCACTGACCTTGACTTTTACTTAACCTTGACTTTGAACTTGACTTCATTCCATGAAAATTTTAGAATTATATTTTACGTACATTCAAAATTTTTTCATGAATATTACAAAATAAAATTTTTGGTGAGAAAAATGTATTTTTTTAATTTTTAAATATTTAAGAGTACGAAATTATTTTTTTTGAAAAATTTGCTGAAAACATCAATAATTTTTAGATTATTTTTTGGTTAATACATTTTTTTTGAATTCGAAACGATATGAGTTTTTTGTTTTCAAACTTTTTCAAGATCAAAATCGGTTTTTGAAAAATTTTAAAATGAAATTGTTGGTGAAACAAATGCTTTGGCTTTGACAATTTTTTTGTTTAAATAAATCGAATTTCATGGAAAGGCACGGTACGACACGGTACGTTGTCACTGATCTTGATTTTGACATTGATCTTGACTTTGACCTTTTTTTTTCCATTTCATGAATATTTAAAAAAAAAAATTAAAGAAGAATTTTATAACTTTAAAATAAAATGTGTGTAAAATAAATTTTTTATTTTGGAATATTCTCAAGTTGAAACATTTTTTCATCCAAATATTCTTTTCAAATATCAAGATTAAATTTTTGGTAAACAAAAAACATTCAAATATTTTCTAGTTGCTTTTTGATAAATTTTATATAAGAACTTCAAAATGAAATTGTAGGCGAAATGATTGAAATTTACTGTATGGTCACTGACTTGACTTCGACGTTGACTTTTACCATGATTTTTTTTCATTTCATGAATATTTTGGAAATAAAATCGATATCGTAAATATTTCAAAATGCAAAAACAATACATAATCGATCAAAAATTAAATTTTGTAACTTTCATAAAATTTATCAAAGAAAAAATGTACGTACGGAAAATTCTATTTCGGAATTTTCATGGAAAAAAACTAATTTCGAAAAAATCATAGTCGATGTCAGTCAAGTTCAAAGTCGAAGTCAGTGACAAATTGTGTCGTATCATGCCGTGCCATGTAGTGAAATCAATTTTGTTTATCAAAACACCGTTTTAAAATTTTCATTGGATTTTTCAAAAATATTATATTGAACCCAAAAATTTCATTTCGGAAATTTCACAAAAATTTTCAAAAAAAAAAATCGAACTCTTAAACATTTGAAAATAAAAAAAATACATTTTATCCACCAAAAATTTCATTTTGTAATTTCATGGTAAAATTTTATTTTGTCGTGTCGTGTAGTTGAATTCAACTTGTTCACCAAAAAAAACATAATTTTCAAATTTTCTTCACCTTTTTAAAAACTAATTTTGAATGTAACGAAAATTTCATTTCAAAGTTTTCCATAAAAAATCGAACTTGAAAATAATTTTATACACCAAGAACTTAATTTTGTAATTCTCATGGAATTAAAAAAGTATTTATTGCAGGTATATAAAATTCAATTTTAAAATTTTCATGAGATGGAAAACGGTTGAAGTGATAAGCCGCGCCGTGCTGTGAGGTGCCATAAAATTCATATGAAAACAAGATCATTTCGAAATTTCCATAAATTTTTTCCATTAAAAAAATCATGTCCAAGTCGATGAAAATTTCAAAAAGAAATTTTTGGAGAACAAAATGAATTTTACAGCACGACTCAGTACGGGGTAGGTGACATTTTTTGTCACTGACCATGACTTTGACCATTGCAAATGTTTTTGAAAATTGAACAAAAACCACGAATTTAGGAGAGTCTTTACAGCATAAACATTTGCATTCTGTTCGCCGCGTCGTCCAAAGCCTAGAGTTGTTCAAAGTGTGCGTTTCAAAGTCTACATGAAAAAACTCAAAGCCTGCATTTCTAACATGACTAATAAAACATCAAGTGTTGTACATTTTTGGAATGGTAATTTCAAGTTCTATTGAAATATGCAGGAATATACAGGTTGTCTCATTAAAAAAAATATTTTCCCATTGATAACAACTATTGATACAAGTATGATTTGAAAAAATAAATAACGTATAATTGAAAGGTAAATAAGAGCTTTGGGGAAAAAAATTGAGAATAAAAATTTTTGACAAGAAGTATGTTACAGCAATTATTTTAAATCTACATTTTCGAAAAACGATTATAGATATCAATATGCGGTTTTCGCCATTGAGTTTGTCATAAAAATGGACCCTTAGTCACCGCCATTAGTTATCCTCTATCTAGTTTGAAAAAAGGGCTTGTTTTAAAAGTGTTCATTTTGGCCCATCCTGTACATTGAAATAATTTTGTTTCAAGTATGTACTAACTGCAGGGTTAAACGGTATTTCCAGTTGCGAGTTGTGATAAGTAACTGACGTTACGTGATAAAAGACAGTGTAGAGAGTGCGTGGGAAAATTGATGGCGTCAATTCACCTACAAACTCCGGGAAGTGAGCTTTCGGCGAAATCATGGCAAAATTTACCCGAATACCGTATAGTCCGGAAGGCAGCGTTGAATGACAAAACCATTTCGTCCCTCGAAAGTTATATGATAATAATTATTAAGGCTTTTATTGATTGACATTCTTACATATTTTTCTTACAATATCTTAAAATTTTATATTTCACAACGTGAAAACATTATTCAATACCAGTAGTGGCGCAGTAATTGTATTTATCGACATCTTTCGATAACAAGAGACTATCGACCAAGATCCTTCAGCTGGAAGTGTTCCGTTGAAGTATTTATACAGTGGCAGCATGGTGCTGTGTGCATCAGACTCATGGGTCGAGGGTTCGTGGATCGATTCCTGGCTGGGGCAAGAATTTTTCATTCAATCATTTAAAATTCTGTATACTGACCAGGAAGAGTCGTCCACCTTTCACTGTGAGGTTCAAATTATCTGTTCTGCTCCCAAGGTGGCGTATGGCGTTAGTAACAAAGCCTACAAGAACACTATCGGCTGAAGCACCTAGATCGATGGCCATTCCACACATGTCGATAAATACAATTACTTCAACTACGTACCACTCAGAAAAAAATTGTATAAGAATGAATCCAGTAATGTGCACTAATGAACGAAATGGGGATGCGTTTTGCAAAAAATAAAATCATTCGTGTCTGCTTTTTTTAAGAAAGATACCCAATGTAATTAAACTTTTATTGAGAGCCACAGTAACTACCATCAAGCTGTTAAATTATTTAATGAACAATGCCGCCATAACCCAATTTGCAGAAAATACTTAAACAAGTTGGTGCAGAAGTTCACAACAACCGGAAGGGTTCAGGATACAGAACGATACGGGCGCCTACCAGCACAAGATGATATATACACATTAATGTGGTTTGTGGTTGGTGAGTTGAACAGAGCGACCCACGGGTGCGTGCATGGTCCATATCTTATTTTCTTTCGAAGCTATCGATTTGACATTTTTTCCAAACGATAGGTTCGACAATGAAATATATTCTGAAAATATTTTCGCATATACAGGATGTCCCAAAATAAAGTACACACCTAAGTTCTGTATTTTTTATCTCCATTGAATTGTCGATATAACGCAGCCTGCTTCCATAGACTTATCTGCAATAGTTTTTGACCTCTGTCTATTTATGTATCAAAATAGCGTTGTGCATGAGGTGAACTCGAAGTCCATGTTCCATCGCCTACTACGATTCTTTTGAAGGAAAATTTACCGATGGCAATAACTCGACTTCTTCCACTGCAACAACCTGTATCTTATTGCACCTTTGCATGGCATTTTTCAAGAACGTTTTGTCGATATAGGGTTTGTGGGGTCTACTTTGGAAAGTTTGCGAAATGTGGATGGATTTTGAAGAATTCAGTAGACCGCTTTCGTAAAATTTGAGTCTAAGTGTGTATTTATGCAGCATCAAGTATCGTGTAACAATTATGAAGTAATAAGTGGCGAAAATGTGGCCATTCATGCAGACTAATTAACAATTAGTATGAAATGGGACCTTACGTAGCATACCTAACGTAACGTGACATATTTTCTTATTTTCATAATAATACTTTCAAAATGTTCAGTGAAATGGAAGATGCTGAGGCGCTTTTTGCATTTTTAACGTTAGGTTAAATTTAGTCACCGGCGGTCAATCCTCGATCATCTGCGTACTAGCTGCGCACATAAGAAAATCTGGTTCAATTAATGTGAAAGTGGAAAGTTGGCAAACTTTTACTATTTTCAATTATCTGCATAATCAAGCTCATAAGAAAATAAGAAGGTCAACTTATAATTGATAATTGTTACATGAACTTGTTCCATGATACTTGTTACTTGATGCTGCATAAATCCACACTCATTTATTCATTTATTGTGAATATTTATCATTAGGTGAACATGGTAGTTCAAGAATTTAATTTAGAATTGAGTTTAGTATGGCATGTTTGAATTGTGAAAATGACAGAAAAAATATATCAACATTGGGAATAATCAACATATGGTTGCCACAGCAGAATGGAAGTAGTGCAATGTATTGGGAACAGGTTATGAAATATATACGAGTGCGTAAACATCATTTATAAGAGAAGAGTTGCACTATTAATTATATTGTTTATAATTTTATGTATGAAGCATGAGTCTCTAATTTAACGATGTTTTCTGAGTGATATCAATTTGAATTCATAGAGAGGTAAATCGTAGTTATATCCTCCCACAGGATAAATTCTGTGTTCTTTATGTGTATATTCCAAAAATTTTCTCTGGACATTTTCTATAGTATAAATATAATTCATATGAGAGGGATTCCAAACACTGCAATTATCCAGTTTACTTTTAACTAACGATGAATAATGCTCTCCGTAGAGCCAAATAATAATAAAGTCTTTGCAGTTGCGTATCAAAAATCCAAGATTTTTCATCAAACTTAAGATCATATTTTCAATATCACTGAAAAAGATAAACTTTTGATGGAATATGAACCCTGAGTCCTTTGATTCTACGATTCGCGGTGGAATTACCATTAAGTTCATAAATATATGTACGATAAACAATTTTACAAGTGAATGTCATAACTTTACTAGGGCTTCGCGAGATCAAGACCAAGACCAAGACTGATCAGTCTTGGTCTTGGTCTCGAAAAATAAATTAAGTCTTGGTATTGGTCTTGATGTTTCAAGACCAAGACGAGACTGGCTTAGTCTTGGTCTTGGTCTTGACAGTCCTTGGTCTTGGTCTTGATAGTCTTGGTCTAGGATCAAAGTTTGTCTAGAAATTTCAATTAATCAATTCAATAGGTGGTCGGTGGATCAGCGGTCTAATGCACAGGCCGTTCGAAACTCCAGCATAGCGATAGTCGGTTCGAATCCGATGTAGGTACGAGAATTACTTTATATCGGATTCGATAGGCGGCCGCATGCCTTGTTGAAAAGCAAGTGTATTGTGAGTTGTCTAGATGCCAATCTCGTCTAGTGCTAGCTTGGAGTGCACACCGACCACCCGAGGTGGTGCTGTAGGTTTTCCGGGTTTTCCTGCAGCTGAAAAGTGAATACATCACCTAAAACATCAGTAAGTCGCCCCGGAGCGCCACGGCAAATAATAATAATAGCCGTCCTCTACCCGCACAGGCTATGCCTTTGGGTACACTCAACGAGTGTTTATGAGGGAGTATTATTATTATTATTATTATTATTATTATTATTAATTGTCCAACAGTTTATATGCATATAATAGTTATTCCGTATTTCTCAGTCTTTAACAATTGTCAATTTGTACGGGTAAAGTAAGCGGAATAAAAATTTCTCATTTCTCCATCATAATATAATTTTTAAGAAATCTTAGATTAAATTAGACCCACACAGCACGCAGGTCGACGCCCGACGGGCCAGAAAAAAGCTTCAAAATGGTTGTAATGTTGATTAGGTTTTTATTGACCATTTTACAATAGATTATTGTGTGATGAGCAGTAAGATGCGGTTGCGGCAGAGTGGTGGAATCGGAATCCCGAAGAAATTGCAATACTTATTAACCACTGCGACCTTGCAACATACACCTATTTGTTGTAAACTGTATAACTGCATTACAAATTTTGAAAAATGTATTTTCGATTTTGAATGAACAAAATTTATAAACCTGCCATATGAGAAATAAATAATTGAAATAAAATGCCATAACATTTTCCATTAAAATTTTCTTAATATTGAGTAGAGTTCACTATTTCTCTTTCGAGACCAAGAGAGAGAGTCTTGATCTTGGTCTTGGTCTCAAAAATCAAGTCTTGGTCTTGGTCTTGGGAATATTTATCAAGTCTTGATCTTGGTCTTGGTCTTGAATCAAGACCGAGACTAATCTCTTGGTCTCGCGAAGCCCTAAACTTTACCCTTATTTATATTCAGACAAGGTAAATAATTATAATATCCGTCCACTACCCGCACAGGCTATCTATGCCTTTGGGTACACTCTAATATGAGAGTTTATAAGGGAGTATTATTATTATTATTGTTACACATATAGTATGCACCAGTTGCTAAACGAGTTCAAATTCTCCTGAAATGCAATGTGGTCAGATTCTTCATTTATTTTTCTAAATACTTTCATCATCAACGAATGGGAGTTTTTGAGGGGCAACATCTTTAAGAGATGTTTTTAATAAGATCCTTGTGGAACTCCAGATATATAAACAGGAAGATTTAATTCCATCGCAATTAACAGTGTTCACGTTCAACCAAGAAAGATTTGAGTAGCAACTGAATATTTTTAGATATGCCGAAGCTCGATAACTTCTTCAGTAGCTGATAATGTGATACACGATCAAATGCTTTACTAAAATCTGTATAGATATTTTGTAAAGGCAATCTGAAATAAATTGGAATACATGATGATATATAAAATTAGATAATGAAATTTCGAATATTTTGGAAAAAACACACAATGACAATAGGTCTATAGTTTTCGATCAGTTCCGCTGGTCAATTCATTTTTCAGTAATTTAGCAACTGTAATGATTTGTTCTTCAGTAATAGTCGTTAAATTTAGATGATGACTAAGTTCATTGTTAAAACCATGCAATGATGCAATGAAATACAGGGTATTTTATTTGGGAAAGTCGAGTTGCCATTTGTAATTTGTCATTTAGAAAAAATCGTAGTAGGCGATAGAGCATCGACTTCGAGTTCGCGTGCATTTTGAAAGTTGCGCTGAACCTTGAGGAATCGACTGTAAGAAAGTTGATTGATTTAGCTTGAATATTTCTGATGAATTTTTCTGTGGGTCCATGCGCTATTTTGACACATAAATTGACTTATATTACTGACAATTTAATGGCGATCCACGAATGTAACAAAAATAGGGAGTTGCCATTTAAAAAATCGAACATAATTATGTATTTCATTTTGGCACATCCTGTATGTGAATGAAAATATATTCAGAATATGCTTCAGTGTCGGACCTATTGTTTAAATCAATAGTTTGATTAAAAAAAGTTATGGACCATACACGTACCCCTGTGTCACCCTGTATGTGAATTCTTGGCAAAAACTGACGAAATTGGGGAATGATTATGATTGTGATGGGCCATTCTCTCCTGATCATAATTTTTTTACAAAAATGCATCGTTACAACTGCAAAACTCAGAAATCTTTGAAAGATTTGTGCGAGCTAAGGAAGACGTAACCTTTACCTTTTAATGTGTGATGCCATGCACGGATATGTACGAAGTGTTCAATATTGGTCTGATGAAAATTCCCATATATTTTCAGATAGGTATTCGCCGTAACTACAAATAATTGTGGTTTGAATATTAGTAGTAGTAACCTTGGTTTATTATAGTTTTGAAGAGTTGCGAAATACCTTAATAATGAGGTGTCAGTTGACTATGCACCGATGAAAAATGTTGGCCAGGTATAAGCGTCGCGATGTCTCTTCTTCAGCGATGTCAATCACTTTTCAACAGAAGAACATTTAATTATGTATCATTTCAAATTGCTGGGTAGCAATAATTTCCAAAAAAATGAGGGTGTTGAGTGTCACATCGTTGAAAAGTTTCTTTTCAACATCTGAATATTTTAAGTGGATGTGCTCTCCCACGCTATCTATCAATCAATCATAATGGATTTTATTTCAAAAGGTAGTTATTGGTGATTACATTCAAAATGGTGTTTATCCCATTTTTGTACGTCGAACCGTTCAAAAGTCAATATGGGGGATTCTATAAAAAGCCGCGTGCGCGCACTGTATGATGACGCTATTAAAATGAAATATTAAGAAATAAAGTTTCACAACATTTCCCATATTCCAATTAATATATTTCTCTTGCCACCGAAACCTATTCATAATGCATATATTCAATTATCAACTCTCAAAAATATTCTGCCTAGATCCATATCGAGAATTCAAAAACAGACTTTGGTAAAAGGTCTCATTATTCCGTCATCTATGATATAACTTTTTGTTCCATCGTTCGTCATTGTGAACTTTGTCTCAAACTGAAACTAGGTAACTTTTCATATCGTTCAAGCAATATTACACAATTTTCTGGAAGCAATCATAAAATGTCCATGACGCGAATAAGTCCTTCTAGTCTTCGTCAGCAGTAACGAATTTATTACAGCTCATAACGTATTTCGGAAAGGAACTTTCTGGTTTCATTCTTGCGAAACATAATTTCATCTATACATGGAGTAAAGGAAGGCATGAGTGATTTCCGATCAAGTTTTGAAATTGGCTGGTTCGTAAGACCGAAAAAAATCACGTATTGTGAATATTATTAAAAAACTCTTCACAACACATGCCGGTAGCGGTTTCGTTCAAATAGCCAAGAGATTTTATCCGATTCTTTTATGAAAATATGAAGTTGAATCTGAATTTCAATGACCACAAATCTTCTGGTTGTTTTCCTGGTTTTGCTGTGGTCGTCTTTAGTTGAAATTTCCAAACGTTTCGAATGCAATTGCGGCAGTCATCTTCAGTGACGTGGTCGAACTACTCTTCTTGTATCAACTACAAATTATGCGCCAGAAACGAGAGCTTCAGTTTCAGTTGATACGTCAAGAAGAGTACCTCGGCCAAGCCCCTGAAGATGACTGCCGCAGTTTCATTCGAAACGTTTGGAGATTTAAACCAAAAGCGACCACGGCAAAACCCGGAAAACAACCAGAACATTGATGCCAGCCGTGAAAGCCTACAACCTACAATCCTACATTATCATAAATAATTCAAAAAATTAAATAGCACAATGTAACTGAACTACGGCATACCACCATTTAGTTATAAAAAAATCAACATAACAGTTATAATTTAATACTCGCTGCACTTACATGAACTTGCAACAATCAAACTTTAGTTATCAACAAGTAATTCCCAGCTTGCAGAAGTCTCCTGAAGACTTCTGAAGGTTGCTCGTAAAGGTCAGCCGGATGACAGCCAGATAAAATATATGAAAAAAGTTAATATTCATCATATTAAACAATGCATCAAATCAACATTTATGTAGATAGAGGTCGCGGTAGCAAGCCAGTGTAAAACTGAAAAACAAGGGTTGTAGGTCCTATACTACATTAAAGAAATAATTTCAATGAGACGGATATGCCTGTATTATTTTCAAAAGTGTATTGAGTCGGAGTTCTGTTTTCGAGAAGCAAATCGTTTTCCAACTGCATCCTATTTCTCTTGTTGGTTTTCATATCCACCATTAAAGAGAACACGTTCGTTCACATAGGTAGACCGTGACGAAGACACTAATAATTTCAAAGCTTTCCTTAACATGCTAGCTATGCTTATGTTCTCCTCATCCAGAATACGTCAATCATTTGCGAACTAAATACTATTTTGAGCATGCCGTCAGCAGCAAGATCAGGATTTTCTTTCATCTTCGCGGTCAGATTAGCCAGTTCCACTGACATAGGTATTCAAAGTTCAGTTCTGGGATGGAAAGTAACTTGCTAGATTATTTTCCAAATTATGCAAGCTCTGTGTATGATGCAAGGAATTACTACAAACGATTGGTCCATTGCAGTTTCTTTGATAATCTGTAAGGCTAATACATCATTTTTGTAAAGAAGTTGAAATCATTGAGATTCATTACTGTCCTGGGGGATCACCAAAACTTCATGTTTTCTACGATGCTTCTCGCTCGCCTCACTAGTGACTTTTTTGTAGCCACCAGCATTCGAAGACAGTGTGTAGGGAACTCGTCTTGGATTTGCGGCAATTCGCCGCACTGCGGGCGTTAAGGGCCTATTGGCCGCCACGTAGTCCGCCACACACTGGATACAGATGCGTGTGGTCTCGCCGACTTAATTTTAGCTTCCATTTTGTGAATGCGTCGCTCATGTCTCCCAATCAGAGGGGTGGTATCCCTCCTCACCGCTTGGACAGGGTCTGAGCGGCGTCATACATGGCAGAGTTGACTCTTCTGGAAGGACATCGTGAAGGACATCGTGAATTTCTGCATCCACTCATGCCAGTTGTTGTGGCTTCAGAGGCTTTGTGTCATGAAGCGCCCTGCGGGTTCTGATGTCTTTCGTTGGTGGTATGATGCGGGCCTTCTCTACAGCCAGACCGACACGTGGCATGTCTGCCACTTCGTTAAGCGGCTGTAGAGATGTAGATTGTAGGGGGCTCTGAGGCCTCACAAGCACCTCGACCTATAAGGTCTTTTGTGCGTGACCCTTTGTCTATTCGAGGCCCGGGATCCTGAGACTTCGTACGAAGTTTATCAGTTTCCTGGTAGCTAAATTCCTGATATCGAAGGGCGTTAAGAATGCCCCTTCCAGGAATTTAAGCCTCTTGCAGAAGATCGCTGGGCATTCGCAAAGCAGATGTTCTGGTTTCCGCGAAGTTCTCGCAGTAGCGGCAACTATCATCCTCTGACTTGCCCATCTTTTTGCCTTCAGACTGAGCCAGACAAAAAACTTTAAAGCAGGAGATCTGATCGAACATCTAAAGATTTTGGAACAAATCTCCCTTGAAGTCATGTCTAAACCGACAGATATCATGCCGATCAGGTACAACTTCGAAGTACAGTTTGAAGTGGTCAACAACCACCAGGTTTGCACAGAGAATGGACCTCAATTGGCAACGGATGCCTCAGTGTGGTACACAGATGGATCCAAGATGGATGAAAGGGTTGAAGTGGGCGTTACAGGGCCAAATTTCAGGCTCTCAAAACCCCTTGGCAAGACCCCGACCATCTTCCAAGCAGAAGTTCATGTGCACAGGAATACCTTGAAAGAGGCACCCGAAGGGCAGAAATCTTTATACTATCACATAGCCAAGCAGCATTAAAAGCTCTGAAGTCACACACTTGTGAGTCTAAGCTGACTTGGGACTTTAAAAAAACCTGAGACAACTGGCACTGACCCAGGTCACCTGGGTGCAAGGTCACAGAGGCATAAAAGGCAACGAGGAAGCAGACTGCCTTGCCAAAGAAGGGGCAAACACACCATTTCCCGGCCCAGAACCCTTCTGTGGACTCTCCAAAGCCCACCTAAAGGAAGAGTTCCGACGCTGGGAACACGATGAAATAAAATCTCACTGAAATAAAGTGCCACGACAATGACAAGCGAAAAGGCTAGTGAGATTATCGCCAAGGAAAGCTAAACAGCTTCTCGAGTTGGACAAAAAAGTCTTGGGACTACTCACTAGGCACTGCCCTCTGGGGTATCACCTCAAAAAGATGGGCAAGTCAGGGAGTGATAGTTGCCGCTGCTGCGAGAACTTCGCGGAAACTGCAGAACTTCTGCTTTGCGAATGCCCAGCGATCTTCTGCAAGAGGCTTAAATTCCTGGAAGGGGCATTCTTAACGCCCTCCGATATTAGGAACTTAGCTCCCAGGAAACTGATAAACTTCGCACGAAGCCTCAGAATCCCGGGCCTCGAATAGACAAAGGGTCACGTACAAAGACCTTATAGGTCTAGGTGCTTGTGAGGCTGCAGAGCGTGCACGACCCCCCTACAATCTACAATCTAGCCTAGTATACCCACGACCGACATAATTATAATATTATTACTACTATTATTTCTTGAATTGTCAAATTTGCAGATTGCATACAGTCACGTTGATACCCATGTATACGTTTTTTGTGGAATACAGCTTAGAGTTGTAGGTATATTATACGACACTCTAGGGGCGCACTATGAATAGATAGTATGTCCATTCTGAATCTGGAATATAACGTAAGTTGATTATACTACAACTATCCGAAAATCCATATAAGCTTGAAAAGAGAATCTAATAGTATCTCAAGAGAGGATATTACTCTTTTCAGTGCCGTTTAAATACGATCGAAATCGTTTTCTTATACAATAAAAACGCTGTTTTGAATATAATTTTGCATCGTTATTACTGATCCATTCCCTCGAACCATTCAAACCCTTATCAACGAATAATTTTTCAAATAAGCTGTTTTTATTTCACCATTGTGACTTACTTTATCTCCAAATACTCCATGTGAGATATATTACCGAGGGAACAAAAACTATCTATAGGTTTTTCTTTCGAAAATGCCTTTTTTGAGAATCTCATATTAAAAAAAAACAACTAAAAAAAGTCTCAATACGATACTTGATTCAAAAAATGAACAAAACGTTTAAAGTATAACGAAAAGTAAAGTGCTACTGTTCTTTAAATTAGTTGGTATCGGACATCGTCTGGTATCGTTTGCTATATCGCATCATTTATGTTGATTGGTAGTATAGAAAGGATTGAACAGCTGAAATAAAAAAACTGTGACGTAAATATTTCCTGCAAAAGTACACAAATATCATGAATACGTAATGAACCTACCCACCTACCTGTTTGTTGGATATAAGCGTTCTACCATGAATGTTTAAGTGTGTCTTCTTTGTTGTTTGTTCCGTAAATTGTATGTCTTTGGTTTTGAACCACTTGTAGCAGAATCATACTTACAATGTTGCGTATATCTTCTTCATTTATTATTTCGTGAAATAGAGATCAACCAATGAATAATCAAAATACCTTTGTAGAGCAACAATTAAGGTGGTGGTGCGTTGGTAAAGTGTTCGCTACCCAACCCAAACATCGGTAGGTGCGTTGATAGAAATAAGAATTTCAACAATAATTTAAACGATTTTAAAAAGATTGAAAAACACTCTCTATCTAAAATTATGAATTTTGACTGAAAATTGTTTGACTTGGTGGCTCAGAGTTTTATAAACAATCCAAATAGAACATCCAAATCGAATAATACAAAGTATATGAAAACCAGGAATTAATAATCTATTAAAAAAAAGATCTGGTCCTCTCGAAGGGAAATTTAAAAAAAAGTCAGTTTTTCCGAAGAATATCTCGCATAATCAAGATAAATATGATAGTTCGATGAATTATTCGATGTTAGGTACAGTTCTCAATCCTTGATTTTACAAAATTACGACATAATGTATGTATTCAGAGAGCGTAAACTCGCAATTTAACAATTTTTGCTCTTTGGTTCTTTCCATTATGTTAATGACGTATTTTTTCAAGTATCAGCCAAATTTATTGAATTTTTAATACTACCCGTTTCCCGTCATTCTCATACTTCGTAGCTTCTCCGATTATTATTCGTCATAATATCACAGCTATCCCATTAGTTGGAAGTTGGAGAAGTTTTTGATCTTTTTCAGTATTTCTTGTCCTTCCTCGTGAATCTCTGATCATTCATAACTTTCAAATAACCATGAAATCCTGCTATAATTATTAAACTGTAAGTAGTTGGGTGTAAAATAAGAAATTTTCCAATATATGCCGGTAATAATTCTGCGACCGATAAAATTAAACATAAGTTATTACGTTGACACTAGCAAGTGTTGACCTCAATAAATTATCGGTACGAAAGCACGTAATGGCCAATTGTTAGCACGAGTGAATTCAAACTTTATAACTTGACTTGAAAACTTTACTTCATTCAATTTAACTAACCGTTTTTCACCGAAATACGCAAAGTCCGGGTAATGACTAACAATTATTCCAGTCACATATATACAAGTTGCAATATGAATATCCCATTTTTGGAATTAAATGTCAACAGGGTAGGGTGTTCGAAATCCTATATTCAACAGGCATCAGTTCTGCCCTGATTCATCTTTTCTATGAGGAAATCCATGACTAATGGTTAGGAAACATCGTACCTGACTGACATTAAAAAAACTGTAGTAACTGGAGGTAATAGATCAGTGATGGAAAATATCATAATCAAATTCCCATTCGAGTAAAAATTACTGGTTATATTTTTCAAATGAGGCATTCAGTACATTTTTCCCAGATTTGAAGAAATTTCCCTTGTTCGTACAAGCTCTTCTTTTGAGGGGTTTTCTTTCAAACATGGGTGATTCGTAAAAACAAATTTTACGATATTTTATGTAAACTGCTGGGATATATGGTCAAAAACTTCATCGTATTTCTAATAAGTATGACTGAGACTACACACGAATCGGAAGGTTCAATATATTCAATAGATAATTGAGATATTGAAATAAAAAAAATAATAATAATAATACTCCTTCATGAACACTCATAGAGTGTACCTAAAGGCATAGCATGTGCGGGTAGAAAACGGCTATTATTATTATTATTTACCGTGGCGCTCTGACGCGACTTACTGATGTTTTTGGTAGTTATTCACTTTTCAGCTGTAGGAAAACCCGGAAAACCTACAGCACCACACCGGGTGGTCGGAGCGCACTTCGAGCTAGCACCAAATGTCGGGATTTGCATCTAGGCAACTCCGATCACACTTGCTTCACAACAAGGCATGTGGCCACCTAAAGATACCCATGTACTTGAGAAAAAAGATTCTCACGTACCGGAGTCTCGAACGACTGTCTCATGCGAGCCAGAAGTTCCACTGCTAGATATCTTAGCCACTGGTCCACCGACCACCACATCAATAGTTCACCTTAGTCACTAACCAATTGATTGTAATGCAAATGATATGAACTGTTGGGTGAGTTTTCTCAACGATAGCTACTCCGTACAATTCTTACTATTATTATCATTTGCATACATCCCACGTCTTTAGTTTTGGATATTATGAGTATTTCCATGTCTATCGAGAATATACAACCATAAATTTTCATAAAAATGTATCTATATGGCATTAGGAATTAGTATGAGGTTATGGATATAATAAATATTCATCTGTATGGGGCTAGGAGCAACTATGTTATTCTTTTTAGTCCGTTTGAAAAACGTTGTACTTTAAATCTTTTTTTTATTTGAATACTACTAGTGGTTATTTTAATCTTCAGTCCCTAAGTATATATTTCAATACACACCTGTAATTTTTCGAAATTGTTTACAATCTGGTTTTCGTTTTTCCCTAGAAATAATTTAAACCCGTACGGCCTCAGAGCTAGAAAGAATACATCCCAGGTTACGGTCTGCCTGTCGTACGAGGTAAGGATCTCTGGAACCCATTCGAGGAGAGCGTATCCATCCGCCCCAGGTGCGCCAACCAGAGAAACCCTCAAGGGTATCTTAAAGGTAGTAACCTTAGGTGCGAAGGCGGAAAGCCCGGGAAAAGGTAACCAGAGGAATCAAAGGTACCACAAAAACACAAATGGGCAGGGTACCCTCCCAAGGGATTTGAAACAACATCCCTCGAAACTCGGAGCTAGAGTCTACATCTCCGGTACGGTCTGCATGTCGTAAGATGGACCAAGAGACCACATTCACAAATGAAAGTAAAGCAGGGATCTCTGGAACCCATTCGAGGGGAGTCAAGACAACCAATCCTAGGGGGACGACCAGAGGAACCTCAAGGATGCTTCTGAGTTTCAACCCTAGATGCGGAGGCAGGCACCCTGGAAATGGAAACCAGTGGATACGTCGAGTGCTGCCGATCAGAAAGCCAGGCAACTGTGGGAGCCATAACTGTTTGGATGAAATATACCGACACTTTCAGTTCTCGATCGTGCTGGGATCGAACGTTGAAAGGTAAAGCTCTCGTCATTTCCAGCTGGCAGAAGTCTACTGAAGACTTCTGAGGGGTGCAACAAGTTTGCAGGGGAAAATTCCGATGAACCCCCGAAACCACGGCTGGAGGAACCACAAGTGCCTTCAACTCATCTCCTTCCAACTGAAGCCAAACATGAAGGTGCACGAAGGAGCAAGCAGAAAGACATACTTGCAGGGGAAAATCTGTATATTCCATATTGATGTTGGTAATGCATGGTTTTGTTGATTTAGTTTTAACATAAGCTTGCATCAATCAACATTTTGAGAATCGGACATCACTCAAATAAATTATTCGGCCTCATTATGGAATTTTGGACCCACCTTTTTTATAGCTCTTTTCTGAAAAGATATCTGTAATGACTGGAAAACAGGACTTTCATGACTGTAAAACACGACTTCCATGACTGGTAAACTCAATACATTTTTCGGATTATTTCAGAAATGGAAGCATAGTGCTTCAGAACACTCCGAACCTCACAAAAATCTTCCTTGTATGAAAAGGACTGATATAGAATGAAACAATGTGCTCAGAATAATAAAAATGATCAACTCGCGTAATAGTAGTGTTTTGATAACGTACTGGGAATGAAATTAATTCACCGTAATGGTAAGCAATAAGTTATATTAATTGGTCAGTATTCATTCGTGGCTTCCGAATAAACAATAATCCGGCACGAATACAAACGACCCCGCACCATCTTAATGGCTTTCGGTTTATTCCTCTGAATTTTTGAAATACTGTAGATTTCAATTTTCTTAGCAAAAGTATCATTGAGTACAACAATATCGGCCAACTAGTTTTCGAGACACAAGGGTGTCAAGGATGAAAAGTCAAACTTTCTGCTCAGAATTTTTAACAATTCTGAGAATTGACAAAACGTCTATTTATTCTGCGAATACCACACCTAAATGATGGTTCAATGCCACCTCGATCTGGTACCCATTATACCGTTTCGTTTGGTGCTCTATATTAGTGTGAACAAAAAATCCAATTCGATCAATTTTAAACCAACCAGTGTGAGTTCTCTGATCAGAATTAAAGGTTATATTTAGCCTAGCATATTTTTTTAATACAGGGTGTTTCGAAAATAGGGGTACGTCAACCCCTCGTTTTTTATATACATGGTGTCCCGAAACTATGGTGCCAAATTGAAACAGATGATTCCCCTCGAAAAATAAATAGGACTTTCCTAATATTTCTCTTCTCAATTGTCGTTCGTTGCAGATACAGGGTGTTGACTATGAAAAATTAAAAGTAATTTTCATTCATAACTTCCACAGTTCTGAAAATTTTTCAGAAAAAAAAAGAATATTTGTGTTCAATAGGTGCTTCATTCCGAAAAAGAAACCACATTTTCAGTTGTTACCAGTGGCGTACAAGAAGGGCATCGTGGTACCTTTTCTCCCCTGGCCACTGGCGAAAGCAGAAAAAATAATATTTTGCATTTCTCTTCCGATTTTGAGTAAAAAATGTATACCTATTTGATTCCATAAACATCAACCGTTTTCAAGATAATTGCGCTTTTATCAATACAAACATAACTAGTAATGAAAAAAAAATTCGGCTGAAGTGAATTTTATAATCCTAATTACTGGTTAAACTCACAACTGGATATTCTACCAAAAAAATCAATGACATTTCCACATTCATTTTTTCTTGCAGAGGTACAGGGTGTTGAAACTGAAAAATAAAAAGGCATTTTTCTCGTCACTTTCATAGTTAAAAAAATCAATTAAATTTGAAGGTATGCCTTTCTTCAATGGGTACTCTATTTTCAAAAGAAATCAATTGTCAAGGTTACGTGCAGAAAAGTACCACAGTTGAATATCCAGATGTTATTTGGACCAGTAATTGGGACTGTAAAATTAATTTCTTATTCTAATTACTAGTATGTTTATATTCATAACAGCGCAATTATCTTGAAAACGGTTAGTTTTTCCGGATTCAAACAAGTATACATTTTTTACTGGAAATTGAATGAGGAATGCGAAAAATGCATAAATTTTCTGATTTTACCAGTGGCGTGAAAAATAGGGGAAAACTGGAAATACGTTTTTTTTCCGAACTGAAGCACCTATTGAACACAAACATTCTTTTGAATTTTATTGAAAAAATTTGGAAACTGTTGAAGTTATGAATACAAATTTTTTTATTTTTCATATTCAACACCCTGCATCTCTGCAACGAACAATCTTTGATGAAAGAAATATGAGGAAAGTCCTATTTATTTTCTGTTTCAGTTTGGCACCATAGTTTCGGGACACCGTGTATATATCAAACATTTTTCAATGCTGAGAACGTCGCCTTAGTTTGTCAGCTATACAGTATCAGGAAAAATATATCTTGGGTATAGACAAATCTAGAAGGGTACCAAGGAACGCAATTATATTTTAATACCACTTAATCAAGAGAGACGCAAAGCTGTTCTCCTCTCCTGTTACCCCACTTGATTCTTCGACTGACTACGTCACTTTGCCAGTTCGGACGACAATTGGATATCGCTTCGAGCTGTTCGAGGAGAGATTTTAATGCTCTCTCAATATTTAGCTATTAATAATTATCGACTATCCAGTGAAGTAAGCAGATTATTGTAGCAGTGTGTTTGAATTGTATAATTGAGTTATTGGAATTGATCGTTGATTTTGGAGCTGTGTCCAGTATTTTCTTTAGCCACAAACTCCAGAAAAATATCAGTAGGTACTAAATTTAAAATTAATCAAAATCTGACCACAAATATAGATCAACAATTATTGAACAACTCCTAGTGAAGCCCAATTAAGGTGGTCCCATTGGTGAGATTTCCGGTAGGCCTTTTTGTCAATAATACGACGCTGTTTGAAAGTGAATATTTATTTTGTTCGAAGGGATGTCCTCCCCTCAAGTATCTCTCGCCCTGCATGATATCCGAATGAAGAAGTAATTTGCATCCGGAGTGGTTTATTTGAGGAGACTTCATCATCATTAAAATTAGTGATTTACCAAGAGGTCAATTCTTTCTTAATCCGACCGTTACCAGAACAGGGATGTTTTCAGAATTCCATTGCCATCGAATGAAAAGGACTTATCGCACTTTCTCAGCATTAGCAGCTGGGAAAATTCACCCATCTCAATTTATTGAGATTGGGCTCTGAACTCCAAATCAGGATGAGACAAAAACTCTAACACGGCCATTTCACTAGATACAAACTCTCACTAATACGGGGATTATTCTTTCAATTATATTCTCCCACTTCATAAAAAAAATTAAATGATTAATTTTTCACTTAACGAATAACGAATAAAATCGAAAAAGTCGAAGTACCCTTTCTCTCCACACGTTTCCACCAAGTGGAAAATGAGGCAAAAATCTGTCAGAAAACAACTTCTTCTCTGGCTTATACCACAAGGAACAATGAACTGCATCTGACAGATATTCGTGCAACGTTCTTCCAAAAAGACCCAATTGCAAGTGCGTATCTTATAATTAAACAGCAGATTATCCTTTATACCCTGGCACTGATGAGAGGCAAAACTTTGAAACATGTATGTCTGCAGGTGGTCATTCCCAGCAGAAGTGGGATGGTATACGTGTTCTAGGTGGACCTGGCCATATTGTAGTTCTAGATGTTTCATCAGCTGCTCATAGTACACCTGTTCTTGAACGGTTCGGAACGGAACGGTCGGTTCCCGTTCCTTCTTCTATGTAACCAGAGCGGCGATGATGTCATGCATTGTGAACAAGTCAATTTCGCCATCAGGTCCGCTTTACAGGTCCGGGTCCCGCACGTTACAATTTCTTCGAACCGAATACTATCGGCATCATTCCTAGGAATGTTTGCCCTTCAGTGGCTTCGTTGGGAAGAAAGAAATAGACGAATTAATATTCTACTTGCCAAAGGACATGAAGCCATTTTTGCTAGGGGAAGATTGATGTTTTTTGTTCTGAAATCACTACCATCTTTGTATTTCAGGGGTTATTTTTCATACCACAATCGTTTCAAATCTGAGAGGTAAACCTGTTAATGAAAGTCCATCTGAGACACTGAATCTTCGATACTTAAGACAAGATCGATAGATTAAAATCTACAGTAGGTAAGACAATATTGAAAAAAGAGGATGTCTTCGGATAAACGATTCATATCACCCGAAATGAAACGATTTACCAAATCGCATCCTCTTCTGACTCGTCCAGCTCTCAGGTCACGTGACACTTTTCACGTTGGTAAAATAGGGATTAACATTAACATAGAATACTATAAGATTAAGGGCACGTCAGATATGTCGATGTACGCTCCTTATATTCGTAGGTATGCAAATAGGGCAAGTTTCCCAAAAGACATCCTAAAATTTTTGTCGAAGAGGAGTACTCTGCATTGAAGCTTTCCTTCTTCTCTAGTTTGATCAAGTGCAAAATAATCAATCCCTTCCCATGAACATTTTACCCAGTATAAACACAAAAAATGTATAAAAAATTAATAGTCATTTGTAGTATGAAAGACCTGTGGTAACGTGAACATTTCATGAACATTTCATAGGAAAACGTGTAGTGGATGAGGTCGTAAAGGTTATCGAAATGGGACATGAAATTCTGGAAACTTGGGAAGCGTAGAGTAGTCATATGATACTATTCGGTCTAATGGGGTTGTTATTCATATTACTTTAGATGTACAACAAATAGTAAACTTTGAATCACTTGAAAATATAATTTTGAAGCCTTCAGAATCCACTAAAATAATTAGAAAGATGAAACAAGCGCAAAAATATGAAGTAATTAATAAAAACAGAATATCGGGTGACACATGAGATATGTAGTGTTTTTATTCGAAGAAATAAAAAATTGAATTTGACAGGAGGTACGTATTCCTTGATTGTGCTTTTTTTAAACCCAACGACAATTTTTTTCAAATACGTGTTTGACCGGAAGTAACCCCAAGTTATTTTTTTCAAACAACTCTGAAGATTTCTTTAACCTATCTTTTTTCTCAAAAATTCCGTATCTTATTCCGTTTCTTATTTAGCTGTTGAGTTGCATTTAATTGAAAGTCATCAAGTGTGCAGTGTTTCGAATTCGATGATGTACCAATAATGCTTGGTATAGGCTCTGAAATCCAAAAATAATTAGTTAGCCGATATTATTTCAATTGTTTTCATTCCCCGATCAATCCCGCAGGTTGTCAATAACCTCTTTTATTTGAGAAAAAACATTACAAAATAACTCACTATATGGACAAAACTGAGATACGAACATATTTTTTTCAATTTGGTTACAGTGAATAAACTCTCCGATCTTTCCATTTCGAAACAAAATTAAGTTACAATGGCTCCTTTCCGAATATCAACAACGCAGCAACCTCTTTTTTTCTTGAATAAATTCTAGGCTTCAATGATAAGACGCAATTTTAATCAGCGCAAAAATTACGAGGACAGTCAATACAATCACATAACCTTTAATTAAATTGTCAAACACAAAATTTTGTGTACACCAACTACTTACTAGCCAAATAATACTGAAAATACGTAAACTACTAATAAACTTGTGACGTATTAGGGAAACAATTTCAATTTTACGTTGACAAATGGAATGATCAAGCTATGCCTTCATGGCAAAACTGCATGGCAGATAGTTTATTCACAAGAAGCCAAATTAACAAAAAAATATTCTTATCTCAGTTTTCTCAATAGGTATCGTGAGTTATTTTTGGATGTTTTTTCATAAATCAAAGAGAATATTGACAACATGTAGAGATTGATCAGGGTATGGAAACATTTAAAATAATATCGGCTAAGTAATGGGAGATATTTGAAGAAAAGAACCTGGGTTAACATCCTGTCAAATAAGTAGTTGAAAAATAATTTTATGTTGAAAGAAAGTGCTATTAATGATTACATTACAATAAATTTCTAATTTTTATCCATTCAAATTGAAAGGCTTCAGGCTGATATATTTCTCCTGTGTCACCCGGTATACCAAAAAATATCAAGTCCTTGGAGATGATTTGGGATTCATTTTCATTTCACCATTTAGAAGTGAGAATTCAGTACGAGGAATTTCTAAAAAAAAATCATTAAATCGCTAAAATTTCAAACAAGGTTGGCATTATTATATCAAAGTATAAGAAAAAATCATCAGTACCATTAGCCGCAATATTCCTATGGTCCTATGAGCATATTGTATTAAGTGTCTGTGAAAAAACCTTACTTTGCGTTTTATAATCTCAAGTATTTTCTGGGAATATCACGTCTATAGCATACTCAACAATAACAAGCGACAAAATGTTGCAGAGTTTTTATATTTCAGAATGGAACTGGTTCGTGTAAATGACCATTCTTAAATATCGGAAATCTTGTAGTAGTCTTAAAGAAATGCTCACAGATTATCAAACGAAGGTATAGTATTACCTAAGCAGCTTGAAAGGGTCGGATGTGCATGCGTGTCCTACCACACTTATAACGTCCTACTCGTATCGTATAAAAACTCATCAAATTGGGAAGGTTGTTTCGTTTATAACTTGCTGCCAAATTATATTGTGACGTAATTGATATTGGCAACAGATAAGATGTAATAAGGAAATACATTTGCAAAAACAAAATCTACAAAAAATTGTTATTTATTTCACTGGTACAACAAATTAATGTTATGTAGGGACGAATGACAACCTAACACATATTTTATCATTTGCACGGAAGAAAATTTTTTTACAAGCACAGTAGTTTGAAAAACAAACCAGATTTCATAATCTGAAAATACCTACGGCAAGTAAATGACAAATTTTTATTGAACTACAAATCAAAGTATTTAAATTTTTTCAGGATACTGCATCTCTATATCTATAGAAAGTGGCTTTCGGTTAAATTTCCTGAATTTTTGATATGTTGTAGATTTTGACTTCCTCAGCACAAAGTGTCCATGGGCACAAAAAAATCGGCAGAATAGTTTTTGAGATACAGGGTGTCAAAGATGAAAATTGAGGCTTTCTGATCAGAATTTTTAACAATTCCGAGAATTCACAAAACTCCTATTCATTCTGGGAATACAATGTTTTGATGATGATACAATGTCACCTTGATCACGTATCAATTATAATTAAACGGTTTGTGCTCTACAGCAGAGTAAACAAAAAAAAGTCCAATTCGAATAATTTTCTCTGATGATAATTAAAGATTCAATTTAGCATGGATGAACTCCCTCAATTTTGATCAAAGTTAACCGACATTATTTTATTTCATACAGGGTCATTCAAAAATAGGTACGTCAACCCCTTCTTGTGAACGTCGCATAGTCATTCCATGTTTACAGGGCGAGTAAAAAGAAACCGAACAAGTTTCATCGAAAAATAAAGTTGTTTTCAATAAATACCTTGTATTTCGAAAATGAATCGGTTAATTTCCATGAAATTTTGATGTAATGTCTAGTTTGAGGCGTCCGAGATATTGTCATCAATATCAGCATGAGTCTACAGATTCATTTGAGGGTCATGGGTTCGATTCCCAGCATGGTCATGGGTCTCGTGCATGGCATCACACGTTAAAAGGTAAGGGCTGCGTCTTCCCTAGCTCGGACAAGTCTTTCGAAGACTTTTGAGGGTTGTACTCTTAAGGGTGTGCAGCTGGTTGACGGAAATAACAATTTTAACAATTTTTTTTAATTTATCGGCTGCATAATTTTGAATGTACGGATTTTATTGATATCACATATTATACTCAATCGGAGACTGAATTGGGCTATTTTCAAGCGATTCATCTTGTTGACAAATATTCGGAGTAGATCAGTACCTATTCCAAAATTGCAGTACCTTTTGTTCATGGTGAATGAAATGACTTGTATTAGAAAGCCGTGTTTTCTAAGAAACTAGAGAAAATTGAAACGAAGCTTTCGAATATGTTATTCTCAAAATAGCATCAAAAAGCTGAAGAAATGATTTGTTCCTTATTAGGGCAATTCAATGAAAGATTGCCTCTAAAACTTTTTTCTATTCATATTTATTAATTTTTTTTGTGAAATATATTCAAATACATTTCAGAACTAGTTTATATATGCACATGTCCACAAAACGTAGATATCTTTACTATTAAGGACTTCCTAGTAGAATTTTGGGAAGTATAATACCTTTACCATTCATTTGTTGATTGTATACCGAATATCATAGATTTTCGTCGGCTTGGTCGAAAAATAACCCCTATTTTGGAGAAACCCCACATTTCACAGAAATTATATAAAATATTTCTTAATCTAATTTAAATTAGCTTTCAAATAGTGGAGAATTAGTCCCAGCCTTGAGAGGGATTTTGTTTATGATATATTTCAATTTTCTCTAGTTTTTTTGGAAACAGGGCTTTCTAATGAAAGACATTTCAGTCACCATGAACTTAAGGTCTTGCATTTTTGGCATAGATACAGCAAAAATATACTCGCTTGATGCTACCCCCTATCCGATCTTAAAAACAAGGGGTTGACGTATGTACCCCTATTGTTGAACAACCCTCTATAAAATTCAATAATGTCAGTTAACTTCGATCAAGATTGAGGGAGCTCATCCAGGCTAAATTGAATATTCAATTCTTCTCATTGGAGAACTCACACTGGTTGGTTTGAAATTAATCGAATTGGACTTTTTTTTGTTCACTCTGTTGTAGAGTACAAAACGAATAAGTATAACGGATACGAGATCAAGGTAACATTGTACCATCATTGAGGCATGGTATTCTTGGAAGAAATAGGAGTTTTGTCAATTCTCAGAACTGATAAAAATTCTGAAGAGAAAGCCTCACTTTTCATCTGTATCTCGAAAACTAGTAGGCCGATTTTTATGTGTCCATGTACACTTTTGCTGAGGAAGTCAAAATCTACAAAATATCAAAAATTCAGGAAATTGAATCAAAAGCTATTTTCCATGAGGATGGTGCGGAGTCCTTAAAATATATTGGCTTTTGTACAGTTGCCATAGAAACTAAGACAACCACCTAATAGCATATTTTTAGTATGAAATACTAAGAATTAATTGGAAAAAAATATGCATTCTCTAGATAGCAATATCTTTCAACTTCTACACTATGAAGGTAATTATATGAAGGATTATCGCACAAATGGAAACTTTTAATTAGCAGACCGAACTCAATAGAACACAAAAATTTTGAGCAAGTTTTGCATAATGAATTGCAAGAAGATTTGCATAATCCAAAAGTATTGGAAAAAAATTCGAATAAATGAATAAGATCATAATATAAGATTGGTACCTAAAACTTCATATTTTCAACAACTATTTCAACCAAAAGTGTTCCCTCGTCAAAAGAGATTCCCCGTCTGTTCAATGGGTCTAAACTATTTTGAAGAGTCCTCGTGGCTAATGAATTTTTTAAATCAATTGAGAATTCAGGAAAACCCAGATCGAACAAACTGTTATCAATTAAAAATATAAGGTAACGAAGAATTAGAATTCCCCATTAAAATTTCACAGAAATAATCTTTAATAAGCATCCTCCACCAGCAATAATAAAAATTCCTACCTTGACATCTTCAGATGAACTGCGGCTACGTTAATGAACCTCTCAGTCTTCCATTGAAATCCACACTCTGAAACAATGGTGAAATTCAAAAACCATTCATTTTGTCATATGAAAACTCTCTAGTAACTGTCCTTCGACTTTTAAACTAGTAGTTCCAAAAAGTCTTTTGCGCGAGAGGAGTTTCATGTGACCATAAACATAAAAAGGGTTGTCATTTGTCATGAGTTTCTTTATGTGAACACTCATACTAATAGATAGGGGTATTGGTCACTCTGGGCTGAATGCAAATTCCAAAACTGATAGTCTAAGAGCCCGTAAATGCCAGACCTTCCTTAATTTATAAAAGCTGAACGTTTCTTAGTGCATGCTACAACATAGGTAGGAACGATAGGCTACTACGAAGTTTGGATCATCCTGGCTTTGGCAGGACCCCTATTCTAAGAACCACAATTTAACCAGACTGGTTTGGGTAAAGCCTGCGGAGTTCAAAGAGTATATCTCGATATTTCGTCCGGTTTTCCCTTTTCGAGCGATGTTTGTTTAACCATGCAGGAGCCGACAACTCTATGTCGAGAAACTAGTGCTACTTTGATGGTCGAAGAGGACATCAGGCTAATTGGCTTGTATTTGTCTCAGGGTGGGAAATGAGTAGTTCCAACAGAGTTGACAGCAATTGCGTTATGGTCTCAGCTGCCTCACGACACGCTCTGCATCTAGTGTCAGAGACCTCTATACCCATCACGCGACTACGATAGACAAGGGTGTTGAAGACACCATCTTGGCAGGTCATTATGAATCCCTCGGTTTCCGACTTCAGCCCTCTTGACCTGAGAAAAGCGAAGGTCAGGTTTCTAGATAAGCCAAGGTCTTCAATGTTCTTGAAGAAGACCCCATGTATTGGCTTATCCTTATGTAGCTGTAGGAGACGCAGCTTGACCAGGGCTTTTTGCTGAACGGGTTCCAATTCGGTGACAGAGTTTGAATTCGTCCGTTTGGTGTCGAATACGAGAACGAGTTTATCGGCTGCACGGGTTGCTGCCTCGTTGATATTTTATACACATTACCTGTTACCCACCAAAGCCACGATGATCCAAACTCCATAGTGTTCCTCCTATGTTGGGAGCATGCACTTTCAGCTTTTATAAAATAAGGAATAACTGTCATTCACGGGCTACTGCTCTATAAGCTCAGTCGACGAATGAAACTGATTTTTCTTTGTCATAAACCCAATTACAACTTTGCAAGAAGTTTCGAGTAGGCACTAATAAATTCAATTACTCAAAAAAACGAGACAATGTATTCCTAGTTTATCAGCCATATTTTCATTCAAAAATTATTTGATTAAAATTTTCATTCTCATTTCCATTTAATTGATCGATTATCCTATCCTATCTTAAATGGAAGGTTATAGTAGTTTATATACAGGGTTTCAAAATTCGATTGTTAATCTGATATCGCAAAATATATACGGAGGAAAATAGAATTTTGTTTGCCTCACTTAGTTAAATTTAGATTAAGTTTTTTTTCATGGAGCTCTGAATTATCTTTGAATGAATAGTCTTTCTATACTTTTCCTGGACAAAATTCAAAGTTGTTCAATGCAATTGGTGCAGTGTCGTAGAAAACCGGAAAATGGAAATTTTCAATAATAACTAATCTACTGCAACCAACCTATATAAAAATTTTATTGTAAAAGTTTAAGAGTGGAAAAGGAGCAAAATCAAGTTCGTTGTCACTTTAGTTTGAGGAAACTAAATATGGCAGCAATTTTCTGTAAAGGGTAGCTTTTTACAGAGGTTGAAACGATGCTTATTAGTATTTCTCAAATCATTATTCTCAAACGAGAAGTCAGAAAATATAGTCGGAATATACCAATTATGGTAATTTTCAGATAGTTCTCAGGATTTTTTTTCACCCAGTTATCGAGGTTGAACTTCTTAACAAGCACCATTTGGAACTTCAACTACATGGAAATAATTTTTGTTGCTCCGAATATCCTACATCATCAGGATGCCGAAGAGACGTATCCCTAGGGATGGAACAACGCCACACCCAAGAGGTAACTACTTTTTAAAACTCTCTCCGCGGCAAGTATCAGCATAACCTCCGACAGATCTGGTCTTCAGAATTGTCGGGGAAGAACAAAGTTGCTGCCACTAATATGCTTGCCGTTCTGATTTTACTTTACTCATTTGGAGTAATGAAATGTACTCAGGAAGAGCTGCGAAAACTCGACGTAAAAACTCGCAAAATGATGCATCTTCATAGGAGCTTGCATCCTAAATCGTCCGTTCCACGGTTACACTTCCCTAGACAACGGGGACTTTTGAATTTGGAGTGTCTACATAACAGAATGGTACTGGAAGGAGCCTGTAAAATCATCAGGAGTTCAGATCCCATTCTATGCTCAGTATGCGATCATGAAAAAGCCGGTACTGGAGCATTTCTGAGAGCATAATGCGTTTGTTGTCAGCCTGTCCAGCTTATGAGCTCTCGGTCTATATCCAAAGGCATAACACGGCGCCAAGAGTGTTGTACTATCACCTGTGACACTCGTACGTATTGAAGAGACACCGGTGTTGCCTTATGCTCTGTGGGATATTGGGTCCTTTGTGGAGAATGAGAAGTGCCAATTGGATTGGAACTACTCGTTCCCCACCCTCAGGCAAATACAAGCCAATAAACCTGATGTAGTCCTCCTCGACCATCAAAGTAGGGCGATTTTCGTCATTGACCTTTAAACTTCTGGCGAAACGAACATCGTCCGAAAAGAGGATTAAAAACGGACTAATTATCGAAATCTACTCTTTGAACTCCGCAGGCTTTACTTGAACCATTCTGATAAGATGGTGGTTCTGATAATAGGGGTCCATGGTGGAATGATGGACACACTGCTCTCGAATTTAAAAATCATATCGGCTTGCCGTGATGCGTCAGAAAACTTAGCCGGAAGAATGTAGAAGGCCGTAATTCTTAGTTTCTCCGCTTACTCAGGGCACATGATTCTTGGACCCAGTAATCACTCACCCCACGGGCGTGGGTAGTGATTACTAGGGTTAATGAAACCCCAGCGCGCCCTCCGTTTGTATCAGGGCCTCGGAGACAGGCCTGACTGAGATTTTCCTGCGGAAAAAAATAATATATAAACTTTCGAGGGTCGATTACCCAATTGCCGACCAGCGAGGCTATATTTAGCATTCCATTCAATTCAACAATAAGTGAGAAATAACAAATAATCTCACTTCAAACCAGTCAAAAGAAAACTATAATTACGAAGGACGCAGTGGATTTTTTGACACAAACATGCCCTAAAATGAAAAACATCTGACGGTAGCAACAACTGGAAGAGATGAATGGAAAAAAACCATTATGAAGAGATATATATTTATTCGGAAACGAAGATATTGGACCAACCAGCAGATCAACAACTCAGAAGAAAAATGGAAGGAATACGAAATGCCAACTCATAAGATATGTGTAACATCAAGATACATAAATGGAAAAGCAGCAGATTGCGACGGCATAGGAGAAAAGCTCATTTTATTTAGAGAAGAGCTGAACGAAACCATATTTGAATTGAAATATATGGAGAGAGAATTCCTAGAAGCTGGAAAATAGGAACAATACTCGAGCAAGATCATACACAATGCATATAACGGGGCATTACTAAATTGAATAAAGCACATACAAAATGTCAGGAATAATAAGAGATAGCTTTAGAATACAGATTTTTTTCATGAAAATAACCAGTGCTGAATCAGCACTATATTTCTCAATAGATTGCTGCCATACTTATATGTGAACCATAAACAAGCAGGTCCCCAGTTACTCTCCGATGACAAAATCCATGTTGTCGATCGTTCACCATTCCTGAGCGTTTCAAAGCTCGATGTTGATGGCTTTTTCCATACCTCAGAGATAAAAGAAAATTATGACCAAATGACTGTTATAACATTCGCATGTCTCACGTTTCTTTAGGAAACAGACTCTTTTAGACTCCTGATTTCTCCGATTTTTGTGTCTCATCTTCATTATTTTTTTATAAACTTTCCCAACGTGTTATCTCTTCTGAAATATTTTCTTAAATTTTGTCTATGCAAAAATGAAGTTATTTTTTCTGTAACTGGTCTCGAATAGGTTAAAGTTCTGTAATTGTTGTCAACAAGATAAGGAACAAAAATCTGAAAAATCAGTAGTTTATAAACTAAATTGTGGTTCTTGCTCCAAAGTATATACAGGCCAAACAGGTAGAACGTTCAAAAATCGCATATGCGAACATCGTATGAATTATGGGAAGAAGAAACAAAATTAAACATATGCTAACCATATTTTAGAAGATCATTACACTAATGAAAATTTTGAAATTCTTCATATCGTGAATGAAGGCATGAAACTTAATCATTTAGAATTCCCAGTAATTAATAAATTGAAATTTTCAAATTATTTACCAAATGAGCAACTTCATTGCAATAGCTCCCCTTTAATGAATTTTGATATGTTAATAAGGGGTACGTAGTACCTGCCTACAGGCAGTACCTACCTATTACCTTATTTATGAAATGGTATCAATGTAAATAACTCAAGTGTACCTACTATCCCTTGATAAAGCTACCTTATAGCAAAATATGTCGCGATTATAATAAAAATATGTGAAAATCTAATCGTGTTTACCAAATTTGATATTGTTACAGAAAATCAATATGGATTTTGCCCTAATGAACCCACCACTACTGCAATGCTTTCATTTTGAATCAAATTATAGAACATTTTGAGAAGGCCGAGTGTTCTGTTGGTATTTTTGGATCCTCAGCAGGACATTCAACTGTCTCAATCATGACGTCTATTTATCAATTTAACAAAATTATGGAATGTGTAGGGTGGCACTGGAATGGATATCATCTTTTCTTGGTGATCGCACAAACAATATGCCTCATCAACTTATAAAGACTGTAGTTCAGTAAGTACTATCAATTTGGACTTCGTGACGTAAACATGGGAGTCCCTCATGGATCCATATTGGGACCTACTTTATTTATAATGTGCACTAATAACATTAATGCTTGTGAAAAACATCCGGAATATATTGCATATGCTGATGATATTTTTGTTTTACTAGTTTCAGCTAAAAACTCTGAAGAAAAGCGTTGCATTGATTAAAAATATTTCTATTCGACAACTTTCTTGGAAACAGGGCTTTCAAATGAAAGACATTTGATTCACTATGTACCTTTTTGCCTTTTTGGAATCAAATCTACCCCTAACATTTTCGGAAAGAAGAATTGCTCGAAAGTTTACCAAAAATTAACTAATTCTTTTTCGAAATACAGGTTAGTCATTGACAAGAACACAATTTTTCAAGAAACTTGCGACTATTTATTTTTACTCACCCTGTATACATGTAATGACTATACGATGTTCTGAGCATTGAAAAATGTTTGATATATACCTGGTTATTCAAATTTGAGGGCCACCATTGGGATTTCGGAAACAATAAAAGATACGAAGATGGTTAAATTGGGGCAAATTTGTGCATCTATGTTATCAGCAATATGCCGTTGAGAAAGTTTCAAAATTCCGAGTATATCCGGAGATGAGTATACTGAGTAAACTGAGGAATAAATATGGAAATCGATTAGATGAAAATACGAGGAACAACAATATTCAAAATGCGGTAATAAAAGGATTGAATCCTTTTATGAAAATATTAAATTTTTTCAACTTGTCTGTTTTTCAGATAAATATGAATACGTCAGTTTCTACACATAAAGTTGCTTTATATACAGGTGCGCCACGAACAAGTGTTTGGAGGGAGCTCAGAAGAAATGGTCTAAAATGCTACAAAATTCATATTTGCCAAAAATTATACCCAGGTGATCATGAACGGAGGGCTGGAATTTGTGGAGATCAAATCCATCCTCTCGTAAATTTAAATCAATATTGGTTCAAACATGACGGTGCCCCTCCACATAACATCAGAGCAGTATGCGAATACCTAAAAGAAAGATTCCCAGATAGGTGGATTGGAAATAATGGACATGTGAAATGGCCAGCAAGGTCGCCTGACCTTACAGTATTTGACTCTTTTTTGTGGGGCACGTTAAAAACCGGGTTTATGGCCAACAAGAATTCCATAATGTTGAGGGGTCGGTGGCTCCGTGGCTAAGGTCTCTAGCAGTGGAACTTCTAGCTCGCATCACACAGACGTTCGAGGCTGGGGTACGGAATCTTTTTTCTCAAGTACACGGGTCTCTTTAGGTGGCCACATGCCTTCTTGTGAATCAAGTGTAATGTGAGTTGCCTAGATGCCAATCCCGACGTCTGGTGCTAGCTTGAAGTGCGCACCGACCAACCTGGTGGTGCTGTAGGTTTTCCGGGTTTTCCTACAGCTGAAAAGTGAATACACCACAGACAATATCAGTAAGTCGCCCCGGAGCGCCACGGCAAATAATAATAATAGCCGTCCTCTACCCGCACAGGCTATTCCTTTGGGTATACTCTACGAGTGTCTATGAGGGAGTATTATTATTATTATTATTATCATCATAGGAGAAGCATAATTGTACAGTGTCGGTCAGTAAGAAGAAGGGATATAGCAAGGGCTGTATAAAACTTAAGACGGCGAACAAGTTTATGTATTCAGGAAAAAGCAGAAATTTTGAGCAGTCGCTTTGATGTTTCAGATTTTTCATCAGTGTTGTGTTATTTCGTTCGTTCATTTGTATTCAGGGACAGATATTTTCGATAAAGTTCATTAAAAACTAGTTTAATGGGATTATATCTCGTTTCTTGTTAAAAAAAACATTCTATGTGATTATTTACTTTGATACTAACAGCAGAGGTGACAGATAATGGGATAACAACAAATCGATTAGTTTGACAAGTGTTATTTGATTAAATCGAAGCCAACTAAAACTTTTTTTAATGTTATGCGAAGTTGTGACATAACAAAGTATCACATACCTATTATAATCGTTTGAATTAGAGAAACTCTATTTCAATTTTTAACAATATAATATGGCCAAGAGAAGAAACGTCGGACGATAAATCTGAAAATAGCGTCGTATAGCGGGGATAAAATGGCAATGTAAATGTGCTTGTTTATTTTGATATTCATCATCAACTAAAGCCAAAAAAATTAAAACTGTTTTCCAAAATTTCGGGGTTTTCCGGATATCTCCGGATATACTCTGAATTCTGATACTTTCTTAACAGCATATTGTTCGTCACATAGATGCGCAAATTTGCCCCAATTCAACCATCTTTGTATCTATTATAGTTTCCGAAATCCCAAACAATGGCCCTCGAATTTGAATAACCCGGTATATACAGGCCGTTTCTTTTATCATGTGATAACATTGCTATATACTAAACCGTAATAGATACAAAGACGATTAATTAGGAAAAAAGGTAACTATTGTGGTGAGCAGTAAATTGGTCATAGAAAATTTACGGGGATTCTCGCCCTTCCCAACTTATACAGGGAAAACTGAAAATGCTGTTTTCGGTTTTTACGTTTAATTAAAAATTTATCATTACGTAGTTCTAGTACATTTTGAATACAATAAAACTTTCCTCTTTAATTTTTTTATATTTTCTGAAATAACCATTCTATTCGTAAAAAACCGAAAACAGCATTTTTAGTTTTCCCTGTATAAGTCGGGAAGGGCGAGAGTCCCCGTAGATTTTCTCTGACCAATGTACACCACAATGCTCACCACAATAGTTAAATTTTTTTCCATTTAATCGTCTTTGTATCTATTACGGTTTAGAATATAGCAATGTTACCACATGATAAAAGAAACGGCCTGTATATATGGCATGCTCTCCTTATTCGAACTACCCTGTATAAAAAGAAATAACGTCAGGTAACTTCGATCAAAATTGAGAGTACATCGAGACTAAATTGAATATTTAATTCTCAGCAAAGAACTCACACTGGTTGGTTTAAAATTAATCGAATTGGATTTTCCTCTGTTCACCCTGTTGTAGAGCACAAAACGAAAAGGTATAATAGATACGAGGTCAAGGTGACACTGTACCATCATTGCGTCATGCTACTATTCCCAGAATAAAAAGGCGTTTTGGTTGATACCCACAATTGTTGAAAATTCTTAGCAAAAAGCTATCTTTGACACCCTGTATCTGGAAAAGTAGTCAGCCGATTTTTTTGAGACCAAGAACACTTTTGCCGAGGAAGTCAAATCTTCAAATTACAGGAAATTTCATTCCATAAAGATGGTGCGGGGTCATTTCAAAAATATTTTTTTTGTCCCATTCGTTGCCACCTTTTTGGCGGACACTATATAATGCGGGGTAGGGTGTGAAGAAAGGAAAACAACAAAAAATTACACACTATGCGTTCGTGTGGTTTCTAAGCAAGAATTTTTTCTCAAATTCGAAGGAATTTATTTCGAAAATCATCGATACACTTTCATTACATAAATTTTGAAAAGTCTCAACATTATCATAATTGTGGCAAAAATCATTCATCATTTCCAGGTAGTATTTATAAGCAGATAAGATTTCCTCTGTAGCTATTGTTTGTTCATTGATAAATATAGGTTATCACCATCTCGGTCAATTTATTTCAAAGTATATCAACAACAAGAACGTAAATAAACATGATAAAATTAATTCCCAAACGCTATCGCGACTTTATCAAAGCAAAAATACTATCTTGCTAGTTTCACTCCATTTTTAATAAATGCAAATATTAAATTTCACATTCAACGTATTCAATAGATCATCTTTCATTTTTTGCATAGATTAAAAAGAGGTGAGAGGGGTTCGAGTGGGGGCATGCTACAAAATCAGATTTCACCACAATAATGTATTCAATGGATCATTCTTCATTATTTATTTTCATTAAATTGAATGAATTCAAATAGATTATCAATCCCCTGTCAACATGTTCATATGGAAATATTTCAATGAAGTGAAGATATTTAAACATGATAAAATGAATAAACATACACAGGGCACAATTTTTTAAACTCAAAGCGCTGTCAATCATACTGGTGATATGTTCTTGCTAGTTTCAATCCCATATCATTGCCAAGACTTTTTGCTCAAGTAAACATTCAGTAATAACAAAATGCTGACCAAATTCAAGAAAAATCAAGTGATAATCCTTAACTTTCAATACATACCTACCATCGTTTAACAAAATGCATACCACCTGAAACAAAACCCGAACCTGTAAAACATACACTAACTGAGTAATATTCATTTTAACAATTATGATGGTGTACCTCTTTTTCAATATTGAATTTCAATAATTGTTTCAGCAAAGTCTGAGGCCAAACAAAGATAAATTAACTGATATCAGCAATTAATTCAATTAGCTATGAAAATGTCTCAAATCATTCCCAAAAATAGTTTAATTCTCAGAAAATTTATTCCCAGCTCTTTTCTTCACAGGGATCCTGCCAGTTCAGAACTTGGTGGTTACGAAACTCTTGAAGCATAAAGTTTTAGAATGATAATATAACAAATAAATTTTCAGAGGCATTCCTACATCAATTCATTCCTAGTTGATGAGAACATATTTTGATTTGAACAAGTACTGTTAGTAAGGAAAAAGCAGTAACTTATAGAATATTACAATCGAACGAATTTTTCAATTAAAATATCTCTTATTTTCATTATGTGATATTTACTACCACTAGGAGATTTGATATTTTTCTCCGAAACTTCATGTGTTCTGTAGTTTTATACATCTTTTTCAACTTGTTTCAAATATAAAACTCCTTCTGAGAATTGAATATCAAAGCCAACGCATGAAAATCTTTTCATTCATGTATTTACTGTTATATGGTCAGCTAACAGGCTATGAGTGTACCTCCTAAGGAGTATAATAACAAAAACAAATCACCATCTACTTGTGACCAAGAAACTTTAACATGAAACAAATTTGTTGAACTCAGATTAAATGATATATCATAGGTAATTAATTGCTTGGTCGAAGTAAATGGATCTACAACAAAATTACTTGACAGATATAATGAAAATACTATTCATACTCACTATAATATGACGATATTGAAAGCTCAGGAAACCATTCAAGGGTCACTAGGCACAAAAGCACAAACAGCACTATCACTTCGATTGCTGCAAATAAAAATAAAAATCAAATCTTTTTGAAGCAACATAAAATGAAATACCTATATATACAACATGAATTCCAATTTGCTGATATAAACTTCATCATGAGACCAAATAAATAATATGAAATTAGTGAAAACTAGTTTCTGGAAAGAACTATTATGGAATGAAAAGCATAAAATATTTCTCAGTGAAAGCTAGTTTTTGGAAAAAACTATTATGATACCAAAGCATAAAATATTTCAAGTTCACCAGACCAAAAATTGAACTAGGCGCATTGCAAAAGGTAATATGTAAAATTCATCTCATCAACTCTTACCTATCTATTGAAAATTGAAATAGATTTGGAATACAAAAAATATTTTCTTATTCAATTCATCAGCTCCTGAATATCATAGGCCAATATTTAGGTTCCTATATGGATAACATTTCTTTGAGAGAAAACTCTCCCAACTATGTAGGACTCATGAGAAAGCTTTTCATATAATTACAAAAGCTATTGGTTATCATGTTATCAAGCAATATTTTAAGTTACTGCATTTTTAACAATTCAGTATAGCTCAAATCTAATTCAGATTCATAAAACTTACCGTCTACGCGCATCACAATCAACTTCAAAAACGGTCAGTGACAAAATGGAGGATTGAATTGAGTTTATTCCAAAGCTGGCTAGCTCTATAGCTATTATACATCAACGAATTGATGAATGGTAATAATCTGAGAAGGCTTAGGACATTGCCAATCCAACAACTCTGAAAAGAAATATACTGATTATCCGGTTGTTATGAATACATATTCTCTTCTGAAACTTTTTAGATTTCTACAAATAAATACCTATATTTATTTTCATTGCAGTAAATCAGAATCCGACATTGTTCGGTTAGTTATGAAAACTTGTTGGAGCTACAAATATTTTTGAAATGTCATGAAACGTCTACCTGATATTTGAAACAAATGAGTATCAATTTAGTTGTTTCCAGATTCACTGATTAAAGAACGGATAATCTAGTAGTGCCAATATTTGAATTATTCTTATCCATTTCACTTTCTTCAAGAATTACCCAGTAATCATTAAAAACATTGAAAACAATCTCTGTTTAATCATTCTCTAATCTGTGGGACCTACTGAAATGTCTGAAATCCTAAAATTTTTGATCTCCATTCTTCTTCTTATTCTTATTTTATCAAGAGATGGCGAGATGGCCATGTGGTAGTCAGGGAATGTCATAGATGTGCCATCTGTGGGTGACAAATTGAACTAACAAAAGATACGGTGAAGGAAATCGGGAAGTCGAATTTAGGGCTTTCTAATTCAAGTCCGTGACTCACGGTCAAATAGTTTGATAAAACTGCGTTGAAATGTCGTCACTTCTCAACAATGTATTCAAAGAATTTGAAACAAACAATAGAAATTGCGACAATTCGACACTGTTTGACCACTGGCTCAAGGCCTAGGGGTTCAAGGTATCCACACCAAAGAAATCCAATATCACGACAATCACAATACCCAAATTGCGTAGTATTGATGTATAAAAGAAACCACCAACTCAGCAAAATTCCATGGGATGTACACTTTCGTAGAGACGATGAAAACGTTTTCTCTAATGTAACATTTGAATTACCTTCCAAGTAAAAAAAATATTTCCGGAATCAGATTTGATTAAAATTATAACAAAAGATGATAATTATGGTTTTTCATTCACCGTTGACACAACTACTAGGTATGCTGGGGTTCTCATTGGTAAATATCTGTAAATCTCCGGCTGAACACCTAGTCATGTCACAGTAAAGAATATATACCTAGTCATCTAGTTTATGAATGATCCGAATCATGAATTCCATGTTCCTTGTCCGATTTGTCAAATACAATGAATTCACTTGAGTTATACCATCCCAGATTTCTGTGATCTGTGGTTTGACATTGCTTCTTGCACTTAAACGCAGTTCCATTTAGTGTGTCTTTTTTTGTCTTCCTGATGTGAAAGAGAAAGACACATTCAATTTGAGAGCCCATTTGGAGTTGGAGGCCGATCGCCGATCATAACAAAACAGATGCATCAGAAAACATCTTTCACTACCTATGTGCTATATATCGCACACAAATTTCTAATGTTTCTAAAATTTTCGTCATTGCAATAGGAAATCACACCGTAAGAAAAGATATCGTTTTAATTGAAAAAATTATTTTATCTGTATGCATGATGCGTGTAGAATCACTTCACGAACCTATTTATTTATTAAATATCGGCTACAACCCTCTTCAAAACTGTTCCGGATTGAGAAAGATTGAAACGCCATATTTACGCGGGCTGGCGTCTTCTGTATTTGTAGTACAAACGTTTGTTCTGTGAGTGGTGAAAATTAGGGAGACTTTGACGTTGCTCGTATTTGTTCAATGAAAAACCGGTAATACTTGGCGCGAATTTGAGCTAGTGTTTGAATCCATCTCTAATCCTTTACTTTACTGGATCAAACATAATCGAAAAAAAATTGAACAATCGTTTTTTACCCAGTTTGACTTATGAACCTTCCCAAAAAATTTAAAAAATTACCAGTGTAAGTCCCTATTATTGGCAATGAACTATAGACCAGAAGACGAGTTATTTAGCACAATTTTCATAGAAAACACAGCGAATAGATGGCGAGAAATTGTAAGTAACTATTTATAATACGTTTGAATCATTCCCAGATGATAATTATATGTGTAGAATATATTATTCTGTAAAAACATTGCACTGTTTCTCTTAATTGATGTTCAATTCAGCACAGTGGTACTGAATGGTAGTGTTGTTTATCAAAACATACCAATAATATTTCCGTTGTTTTTGTATACAAAAACAATTATTCCCGAGAGATTTCAATCACAAACAACTTGATGACATCATCGTACATCTGGGGTTGGTATCTATTCCGATTTTTCTGATCTATCAGATGAGGAAAAGAATGAGAATGAGCAAATGTCTATCAAATCTAGACGGAATGGATCTTCAATAAATAAATACAGCGATACTCCTCCTGCGAGAGCACTCCTCACAAAAATTTACCCTTCCTGAACATTACTAAATTTCCATTTTCACGAACCAAAAGACAATAAAAGAGGATGCCCAAAAAAATCACCTATCAGTAATTTGATTCTTCCATTATTACATCGTATTCGTACCTTTTTTCAACAAGGAACAAGTTTTTATATTAGCTTCGAACCTACAATACAAACACAGCTCTTATATTTATGACACGTAGATTATAGAGTTGATTGAATGAATTATTTCTTATCCAATGAGTTACTTTTCATAAGCATCTTGATTGCCTAAAAATTGGTGTCTGCTAGACAGCCCACAGACATTTTTCTTTAAACAGACAGCTATATTGCGTGCACTGATGTTTGCATTCAGTTGAAACTTCAAAGTTATGAGGATTTTGAAATTACTATTTTCGGTTAATAACGTTACACATTTGTGGTGGAGTATATTAGATTTTCCGAAGCTCCTGTTCAAATAAGTTTACAAACTATAGGAGAAAGACTCATATTCAATTTACGGAACCTCTGTCAAGTCTTTTAATGGCATCACAGTAAATAGAGAAATCCTTTAATCCATTCAAAGTTGACAAGGCATAGAATTGAACTTCTTGGCTAGCTTGTCTGCGGTGGTATCCTTCTCATTGTACATTTTTGTTGTGGAGTAAGGTGATGAACATCTTGATAGCTTATTTGACCATTTTTTATCAAATATTTTTCTCGAACAATCCTTCATTTCAAACGATTTCGTTTACTTATAGATAAAGTTTTTGCTGTGTCTTATTTTTGATTTATTATCACGGCGAGCTTTATCGAGATTATATTGAAAAATAGATGTAATTCGAAAACAGATAGTTCTTATAACCATACATTTTTATCGCTCCAACTGTTGATTGATGGTTTTCAGAATTGATTGATTCTGTGGATTTTGGAATCTGCTTGCTTTATTGAAAGCTTTTGAAATTGCTTTCTCCAAAAAGTATCAGTTCATCCTTGGTTTGTTATCTTTCTCACAGACCCTTCATGGTGTTCGTACCCAGAGAAATTCATCAATCATTTGCGTACAGAATTTTTCAATTATCTGCACTTGATAAACTCAGTTGGTTCATCCCTTTGCCGTAGGCCCTAAACAACAAATTCCAAGCGCTCTTCGAAGACTGCACGGCATAGCGAATAATGATGTTCACTCGTTGAGTGATGAATAGGATCCACACACTGATGTATACCTCAATATATGAGCAAAGCATGTTATGCTTACCCGCATTTTATATAAGCGAATACTCTCCTTATCTGATCGGATGTAGGAAAGGATTTATGAGCATAGATGGTCAAAGAAGGGGGTCGCCGTTTGCAAGGAGAACCTGCTGATCGACAGATGTATCACGTTGGACTCCGTGCAGTATACGCGTAACCTTTCAATGGCTTGGATTGATTATTGCAAGTCATTTGCTACAACACCGCATGAGCTCATCATGCATTTTCTCAGATGCCTTGTAGGTTATCTTCAGTAGGGACGTCTTTCAGGAAAACAACCCCCAGCTCTCTTCTCGTCTGCATCTCCCTATTTCCATTGCCCGTTGCACTACAGAAAACCCGCGAATACAACTGCGGCACGCCCAACAACTGGAGGCATAAGTTCACTCCTCTGTTCGACATGGATGATCTTAAACTATATGCCTCTGGGAAAAAGAATCTTCATCAGTCCTTAAGAGTGGTGCAAGAGTACACGCTTGCTAGTGGAATGGAGTTTGGGATCGACAAATGTCGGTTCAACTGAAAAGAGGATGCAAGGAATACGGAGAGGACGTTCAGCTCGTAGATGGAAGCATCCTACATTATCTGGAGACGTATACTCACCTATGGGTGGAACAACGCCACACCCATGATATAACAACTGTTAAAAACTCTTTTCGCGGCATGTATCAGCATAAACTCCGACAGATCTGGTCATCAGAACTGTCGAGAAAGAACAAAGTTGCTGCAACTAATATGCTTGCCGTTTCGATTCTACTTTACTCCTTTGGAGTGATGAAATGGTTTCAGGAAGAACTGGGACTCGACGTAAAAACTCGCAAAATGATGCATCTTCATCGGAGTTTGCATCCTAAATCGTCTGTTCCTCGGTTATAATTCCCCATACAACAGGGAGGCCGTGGACTTTTGAGCATGGGGTGTCTACATAACAGAATGGTACTTAATGGAGCCTATAAAATCAACAGGAGCTCAGATCATGAAAAAGCAGGGATTGGAGCAACCCGTGCAGCCGATGAACTCGGTATCGTATTCGACACTGAGAGGACGAACCCAAACTCTGTCACCGAGTTGGAACCCGTTTAGCAAAAAGCCCACGTCAAAGCTACGGAGAGTGAGAGGCTCCTACAGCTACATAAAGATAAGCCAATGCATGGGGTCTTCTTCAAGAACATTGAAGACCTTGGCTTATCCAGAAACCTGATCTTCGCATTTCTCAGGTCAAGTGGAGTGAAGGCGGAAACTGAGGGATTCATAATGGCCTGCCAATATGGTGTCTTCAACACCCTCGTCCACCGTAGTCGCGTGATGGGTATAAAGGTCCCTGACACTAGATTTGATGTACTGCGTGATGTGGGTCAGCTGAGACCATAACTATAACCACAGGCATAACGCGGCGCCGCGGGTGTTGTACTACCATCTATGATACTCATACGGTATAGACAAGACACCGGTGTTGCCTTATTCTCCGGGAGATATTGAGTCCGTTGTGGAGAATGAGAAGTGCTGAATCTATTGGAACTACTCATTCCCTACCCTCAGGCAAATACAAGCCACTAAGTCGGGTGCAGTCCTCCTCGACACCAACAGACTAAGACCATTTTCGTCATTGAGTTTTTGCTCCTGGCGAAACGAACATCGTCCGAAAAAGGAGGAGAAGCGGACTAAATATCGAGATCTACTCTTTGAACCCAAAATATTCTATTAAAATGGTAGTTCTAATAAAAGAGGTCCAACAAAAAAAAAATCTTCATGAGGATCACGATATGATATTAGATACTTCAGTAAAATTAAATAAAATCATTCAATAGTGAAAACAAATATGAAAATGCAAATTATCACACAATGGAACTTTTATGTAATAAGTTTTAAGTTTTGGGATTTTGGATATCAATTTTACAAATAAAACAAGATGCAAAACAGAATTGAAGAATGAAGTTTGAATTTTACCAACAAGATTGTTTATGAGGCGTGATCAGAATAATAATGGCAATGATAGTTTCGTCTTAAAAAAATATCCAAAATTATGAACTTTAAAACTTAAAACTTCCATTGTGTTTCAGCCCTAACAGATACAAAAATCAGATTCACCAACCAAGATGTAACCAACGCTGTAAAACAACTCTTGAGTAAACATTGTTTGAGTTTGGTTTACATTTTTTTTCTACAGGGTCTCTGGGTCATCTCTGATATCTCCAGGGAAATAATTGGAAAATGTCCCTCCATCATGTGATGAACAATTTTCATTTGGTTTCATATTTTTGAATTCTTATAATTTTCCCGTGTCTGGCACGATTATTTACACCAATCGATGGAGCAAAAAATAAGTGATTTTTTGACAAAAATACTAGTGAGGAACCGACTGTACCATCACATAAAAGACAGTCCGTAATTATATTTTGTTATGTTTTGGACTCGCAACTGTCATATATTAATTTTTTATAAACAGTTTAAAACAAAAAAACTTTTTTTTCAGTTTTATGCTTATAAAATGATAACTTATACAGCAATATATTTGCTCTAATGAGAAAAATTGTACATAATTGAAATACGAACAAAATACGACCCGATCGGATTATCAGTAACGAAGAAATACTGGAAAAACCAGAAAATTTTGCGAGTTTTCAATAAATCATAACCGCCATTTTTTAAGTTGTAGAGTTGGCCTTTCTCATGAACTATTGTACTTCATGGGTGCACAAAACAGAGAGATGAATCGACTACTCTGGGTGTAGTATTTCATAGAAGTGAGCGAGTTCGTGAAAGAGGTATCACCGATGTATGTATCACTGATATATTGAAAGAAAGTTTCATTTTTAACTCAGGAAATCAGCAAATATTTCATTGTGGAAAGAGAGCTATTGCTGTTTATTCTTTATACGATCGTATTATCCGACAGATCGAAGTCGGTTAATGTTCAATTGCGATATTTTGTTGTCTCAGCGGGGTTTTTTATACCGTTTTGACCATCAAAAACAGCTCATCAAACTCAAACAATTCAAAATGGAAGCACCCTTAGTTATCATAAACTTTTCAAGGTATTTCAAGTAATTATTTATTTTTCATGAGGTAGTCATTCAAAAAGTCCACTACGACAGCAAATTTCATGAATATATGTCTTCAGGGTCCAACTTTTTTATTTTCAAATGTCAAAAATCTAAAAGAATGCGATTTTTTTGTAAAGAATATAACTACTTCTTTGCAACAACGTGAAGAATGTGATCCAAATCACTTTCCACATTTCCCCCTTGCAAATTTTGATTCGATGACTTCAACATTATGCATAGGCGACGAGAATAACAGCACTAGTAACAGTGTGGATATACCATTTCAACAAATCCAATAAAGACTTTCCCATTGGAAATAATATGAGGTTGATATTGAAGCCAGCATTCCATAATGGAAAAATGCCTACAAATTGTTTCATTCTCCTTTGTGTCCATGCTTCGTTGACAATTTAAGTAATGTTGTTACAACTCCTGTTACATCATTATACGAAATCGATATAATCTTGAACTTCGACGCAGGACGACCATTCTAACAAGTTCGTTTATACGCTAGGTGGAACTTATGCTAATTTTTTATGCGGTTTTTCCTGGGGGAAATAAAATCTCATGGTTTGAGCCGTTCACTTTGTAGCCAAAAAAATATGCAAACAATTCAGTTTTGCTGAGTCCTAAGTGTGAAAAATATGAGACTGGATAAACTAAAATTAAACTTGGACATGCATACCCACGAAGTGGTTATAACTGAGCAAATGAAAAAACAAACTTGACAGCTGAATTATACAATTCTTTAAGGAATTGTTAGATTTTGATAATATTTTTAATGTATTTTTATTAGTTGTACTACAGTTTTGCCCAATTCCAGATTTTGAAAAACTGAAAACAAAATATATAATGCTTCTCTCGAGAGTATTCCTCAATTACTTCATTATTTTTTCATTCGTCGAACGAATTTAATTTTAAATAATTCGGTGGATATTTATTTTAAAAACACTCAAGATAGTAAATTGCTATCTCTAAGTAACGCTTTGATTTTTTTGGGCTATTCTTTTAAATTCATCGAGTAGTACGACTTTAGACGAAATCAATTTGAAATATTACCAAAATATCCGATATTTAAAACAATTTCTTATGAATAATCTACAGAAAGTCTCCAAATTACTTACGCACGCAATAATTCAACTTCAAATACCCTGAAAATTGTTGACTTTTCAAAATCTAATAATAGTGTGCCAACCACTGTAGAGGATTTAATGACCATGAAATTCAATAAGAACAGAAAACTGCGAATGAACATTGGGCTCCCGAAATTAAAGTCGGGGGTCCGAGATTAAATTGGGACCCCCCAGAATAAAGTCGGACACTTGAGATTAATGTCGGACCCCCGAGATTCAAGTCAGACCCCCGAGATTCAAGTCGGACCCCCGAGATAAAACTTGGGAGTCCGAAAATAAAGTCGAATCCCCGAAATTCAAGTCGAGGGCCTGTCTCTAAAGTCGTGGCCCTTCTACTCCTTCATATAATTTGATCTTTCAGAATTTTAAAGTTTTGGATTTTATGACATATATTTGGGGGTCATGAAATATTCTAAATGGGAACGTTTGCGATCCCTCTGTTTAGTCTACGCTAATAAAGAATTGGCTTTTCGCCATATTTGAAACATTCAAATTTAATTGTGACTATTACTTGAATGTAGGTTTTATTTATACAACTTGTAGACACCATGAGAAAGAAACCTAGGCATAACTTTTGACGAGGATCCCAAATTTGGTGACCATGTGAATCAGTAAAAATATATCTACCCGTATAGGTATAGTTTGTGTCCAGCTAAAAAGAAACTGCTCGCTGAATCATCTATAATTACCAGATTACGGGCCTGAATTCGACCAATCGAAGAAGATTACAGGATGTATCAAATTCCTGTGGTCGCGTAATTATGGGTATCCGTAAATTTGATCATATATATCACACGCATTTAGTCAACTTTAATGGATATCCACGTCAGTTAGTATAAACTATAATTTTTGTAATAGTGTGTATATTCAAATTCACCTGAAACTGTATCCAATAAGTCAACGAGAAGGTCAGACCTACATTTCCTGAAACTCAGAAAAAAGCATAAATTGCACTTTCCTCGACATTCGACAGCCATATTCAAGGAATCTTAAGCATGTAACCATTTGTCTCAGGTAAACGAAATTTCAATAAATAGTTCTTAGTTACTGTTAGCTCTTCTCACACCATTCATTCATTCATTATCATTATTACTGATGTATCTTGGTCATCCGATTTTTCTTGGTACGTATTAGGTTAGATGTAAGTGATAAATAGAGAGGAATTGAAAACTTTACACAAATTATATAGCTTTGTTCTGGTTCTGAAAAATAGTGTATCTGGGACATCAGGAGCATGTGCAGTTAATCAGAAGAATGCACTTAGGGTTCAAATTCGTTCACTTTCATCCATATGAGCATAATCCTGACGTCCAAGAACCACTATTTTTCAGAACCAGAAGAAAGCTATTAATGCCTGTAACTATTTTGACACACACTGTTCATCTCGAAACAAGTCATAAGTGTTATAAGTGTAAGAGTAGCTTCAGCTAAACTTTCCTAATATTGATGCTCATAAAATAGATTAATCGATTATTATTATTACCATATAAACACAATTTCCTAACCCAACCGTCAGCAGGCATAAGTACAGGCAAATTAAGAGCCATTATGAGAGAATAACACATATCCATATTATTGCTGCAACGATTTGTAACATTTCATGTTCTAGTAGGGAAATTATAATCAGCAAACCGCATATAGTAAATAAAATTCCATAGCATGAAACTCTATTGGGCAGATAGCTTTTTAGTCCTTTCAATTACCGCTATAGATGGGGTAGCAAACAAGTTGAGTTGAGAGAATATGTGATTACTTAGGTTTCGTACGTCCATCGTCTTGATGGGTTTGAATGATAGTTGAGTTCTTTCACTTTTTTACAACGTTTCGATTGCTTGTGTTCGCAATCGTCTTCAGGTGGATACTGACAAGACGATACGAGGTCTTTATAGATGTATTTAAAATAGTTTTTTCCGTTAACCAGCTGTCATCCCCCTACCAACGAAAGCCCTCAGAAGTCGAAACTTGTGCGAGATAAGGATTAACGAGGTCTTACCTTTAAACGTGCGATTCCTAGCACGACACCGGTGACCATACTGGGAATCAAACCCACGCTCTATCATGACCACTGCTGTTGTGGTGTAATTAAGGTGTAATTATGTCCCCTCCAAATAAATCTATAAGTGACTTCCATACGTTTTTGATTCCTATGCTCGGCTGACTGTAGGGCGCCATTGGCTTCGATATACGCGGTTACAACGAATTTTCCTTTGAACCAATGTTCTTCCCTATGAAGGATACTAGCCTCGTTTCAAAGAATTCGATGGTCAGCAAATCCCGATTTAGATGTCTCTCCCCGTTGAGTCCACTTTTTGTGTTCGGTTATTCTTACGGATAATTGTCTCTTGGTCTCTTCGATGTAAGAATCTCCACATTCACATGGGACTTCGTAAATGCAGTTTTTGCTAGATTCTGTTGTATTTTTGGATTTCTTCTTGGTGAGGTAGCTCCGTAAGGTACTGCCGGTTCGAAAGCAGCTCTTGATTTTGTACTTGTTTCCGATCCTCCTGATTTTTTTGGAAATTACTCTGAGGTATGGAAAGATCATAACTTGATTTTGTGGTCGTTCTACAATCGTCTTGGTCCTTTTGAATTGCTTTTGTACTTCTCCTCGAATGACAGACCAAGAGACCATTATCCGTAAGAATAACCAAACACAAAAAGTGGACTCAACGGGGAGAGACATCTAAATCGGGAATTGCTGACCATGCCTGGACTGAGCAACCTCGAATTCTTCGAAACGAGGCTAGTATCCTTCATAGGGAAGAACATTGGTTCAAAGGAAAATTCATTGTAACCGCGTATATCGAAGCCAATGGCGCCCTACAGTCAGCCGAGCATAGGAATCAAAAACGTATGGAAACTGCACATAGACCGCTTTGGAGGGAACAAAAAAGCGTAGAACTACACGCACCACAACACCGCCATAATTACACCATATCAACAGATCTATAAAGACCTCGTATCGTCTGAACTTGTCAGTATTCACCTGAAGACGATTGCGGATACAAGCAATCGAAACGTTGTGAAAAAGTGAAAGAAGTCAAATATCTTTAAAACCCATGAAGACTATGGACGTCCGAAACTTACGTAATCCTTGAAACAAACCAAAGAATATGTGTTTCATTGAACATGTTTACTCTACTTGTGTTTGTTTGTTCTTTCCGTCAAACGGTTACACCCTCACGAGCAACCCTCAGAACTCTTCGAGAGACTTGTGCGTGCTATGGAAGAGGAGGCCCTCACCTTTTAACGTGTGATGCCATGCAGGATTTTCATTAATTATTGTAGATAATATTTGCTATTATAAATTAACAATAAATACTAATTTTTAGTAGTAGCTGCAAATTTATTGAAATTAAATCTATTCTCACTACAGTCTTACGACTATACACGAATAACCAGACGTTTTGTTTCAGTCACTTCCGGTATCTGCTAGTACACTTTCCATGATGGCCCTATCGGTGGATCGATACTTCACCGTTAAAAACTACAGGCCGATCGGTCAAGTAGCGACTAGACGTCAAGTCTTAAGTATCGCCGTGGCAGCTACTTGGCTGTCAGCAGCAGTGCTGGCATCCTTTCAAATCATCTCCCGATACAAACACCCGTGGAAAAGAGGATTAATGATTGGTCGACTAACGATGGTTCATGTGATACCAGCTTGTGCAGTCATGATGAGCCATTTGGGGGTCCATGCAAAATTGACTGCTCTGTCTCTAACTGCTCGAGCCAAACATGGAGAATTACCTTTGCCAATTCCATTGATGAGAAGGCCTACTCATGTCATCATTGTTGCTGGAATGCCACAGGTACCTTTGAAAACATTACGTATTTCGATGGTTTTGCATGTATTGTTTGTTCGAAGATATCATAAAGATAAAGAAATGAATCGGGAGAGCTATCACTCTGTATCAGATATTAGGGTTGAGAAGCCAAACTGGCTAATTCCACAACCCCCAGTAGATATTTCTGAGAACACTGGCTTTTTTTAATTTCTGTAAAAAATGGATTAATCGTTTAATCGCATTAAAAGTGTACTTGAGGTACTAAAATAAGCGTATTATGGTGAATTTTTTATTTTTAAATAAGTTTAGGCCCTATACGATAGGTCAATTACGTAGCGGCCATTACAGGTATACGACCTTAGGAGTATTTTAGGGGGGGGGGTCAAGCGCCGCAGCTGCTCTCAGCTGTGACGCTTTTGAGGTGGGTGTCAAGACGATGAAAAAAATGGATAAAGCAAATTTCAAGGAAGTGAAATTGTCTAGAGAAGATAAAGTCTTTCCTCTCTTGGCCGTACACAGCAAAATGAAGATCCACGATGAGACCGTTCCAATTGATCCCTTACTGCTGTTCCAACGGATCTGCGTCTCGAAAAAATCAGATGAAGAGTTAAAAAATTCTCTGCAGTTTGAGCTGGCTTCTTATCCACTTATACACATTACAAATAAATATCAAAAATATCGAGCAACCCGTCTTTATCATTGATGGAGGGATGCTTCTGCACCGCGTTAAATGGCAACCAGAGGAAAAGTTGGGGAATATCTGCGGAGCTTACATAAAGTACCTGAAAAATAATTACGGGAAAAATATCGTCGTTGTTTTTGATGGCTATGATAAAGACGGAACGACATCATGTGGAGAGGAATTGCCGTTTCCTGAAAAATGCTTCAGTGGATTATATTTTTGAAAAGGATATGGCATTGAAAATCACACAGGACAAATTTTTGGCCAACAGTAATAATAAATCGCGGCTCATTTCAATGTTAAGGGAATTCCTGACGGCAGAGCATATTCTGTTTCATCAAGCTGAAAGCGACGCAGATACGTTGATCGTTACCACAGCGATCAACGTGGTTGGAGAAAATGTGGTTGTTGTAGCTGAGGACATAGATATGTTAATTATTCTGACCGCTCTCACGCCTGACAGTTAGGACATTTATTATTTAAAACCAGGGAAAGGAAAAATAAAGCAGAAAGTGTTCTCTTCGAAGGGCTTGAAAAACAAATTCCCCCGCTGCCAAGAACATCTACCTTTTATACACGCGCTAACAGGATGCGACAAGACGTCTGCTTTTTATAATAAAGGCAAAAATAATTTCGTAATGGTTTTTGAAAATAGAGCAGATCTTTATGCCCTAGCTGAGGTATTCAAGACGGAAAATCCGGACATCCAAAATCTCCTTCATGCGGGGATTACATGCATTCTTGCGTTATATAGAGCTCCAAAATCAAAAAAATCGCTGAACGAATTCAGGTGTGTATTTAAGTATTATTTACTTTGAAAAGTGATGACATTGTGATATAATCAAATTTATTTCAACATCTCAACCTATGTACGAGACTTTCATAAAGGCGACAGCGAAAAATACGAGAGCGCCGCACTTGCACGGTTTGCCCCCGACCGAAGACGCATCAGCCGAGCATATCAAGAGGGTCTATCTCCAGGTACAACTTTGGAGTTGGAGTTATGATCGACAGTTTCTGAGGCCTGTCACTATGCAGCAGCAACCGACCCCAGAAAATATCCTAAAAACTATCTTCTGCAACTGTCAGAAGGGATCTGGGCCAGCGTGTGGTTGCAGAAAAAACTACACTGCACCGGAGTGTGTGGTGCATGCAATGAGTCAAGCTGCATGAATGCAGCACCGGTCATTAGAACGGACTCAATTGACAACGATATTGACGATATCCAGTGAGAAAAGTAGTTTTGAATAAACAGAATTTCGATATAACTAAAAATATAGTATGAGTCACTTCATATTATTTATTTTTCTGAGCAATATCACATCCAGTATCCTCAAAATACACCAACTACGTAAATTATCCGTTGAAATAAAAAAAAATTTAAAAAAAGCAAGTGTTCCCAGATGGGAAACTTTGTTTCAAATTCGATTTCGAAGCGATTAAAAAAAAATCGTGAAAATCGGTGTAACTAGCTCGGAGTCAGATGACAAGGAAGCGTAGTTTTTCCAACAGGTCATACTTCTTTCATTTCCATCTAGCTCTATATGTGGTGGTGGGTCATTTAGTATTCTTCAAGTAATGAGGTATAATGAAAAATAGATTGAGTAACCAAATTTTCCTTATACAGCCATATTCATGGTGTTAGGTAAACATGCAGCAAAAATGCAAGGGGTTATTCCTTGACCTATTCTGAGAATATTTGGTCCTATGATGATTTTTGAAAAAACCCGTTGTTTTGAAGATACAGGGCGAACAAAATTTACGACATTAACAACATTGCATTATCAAAAACTACATTTCCTAATCCACAATAAATGTTCGAAGTGACCTCCTACAGCCTGGATACAAGCATTCAGTCTTCTCTTCATGGTCTGCCGAACTTTTTCAATCACACCAGGGACGTTTCTAATTGAGTTACACCCAGCAATTATCCTATTTCGCAAATCATTCAAATTTGCCAATGGAGTATCGTAAACTAAAGACTTCAGATATCGCTAGAAAAAATAATCCAAGGGGTTCAAGTCCCGAGGATCGAGCAGGCCATGCGTGTGGCCCACCTCGACCAATCCAGCGATCTCCGTACGTTTTTGTTGAAAAATCAATTGTTTTGTACTTGATAAACTCATAACGTACACCCTACGTTTATTTGTTAATTTTTTTTCCATTACATCACTCATTACTAGCTCCCATTATTTCACTACACTTTTTATGATCTCATGTCTATGTATGATAATATTTGAATAAACATTATTATTATTATTATTATTTACATTAATGATTTCAACAAATATCGAATAAGGTTGTCGCAAATTTTGTTCGCCCTGTAGCTTCAAAGCGAAGGGGTTTTTGAAAAATCATCATGGGACAAAATATTCTTAGAATAGGCCAAGGAATAACCCCTCGAATTTTTGTCACACGTTTACCTAACGCCCTGTATACAATCGGCATTGTCGTCGGCACGTATCTCACAGAAAACAATTACTGCCCCTACGACGATTGAATTCCAACTGTTTTATACTTGACAAAGTTTTGTTCAAGAACGACTTCATTATGTTCTCTATAAATGTCATGTCACAAATTTTTATTCGATTCAAATGACTGGGTGTCACATCAATCAAAAGAAAAGTCCATGAATGAAATGAAAGATTCACATCATCAACCTTTCAACGGTGTTCCAGAGAAATAAACGGGTTTGTGAGCATCAAGGATGAAATACATTTATTTTTTTCGGATGGGATCTGTTTTAGTCTCCATATATAAAAATATCGTTCTGGGACAGGTGAGATCTGTGTCTTATACACTATAAGGAGCTGACGACATGTGAAGTATATTTCGACGTGAAACAAAGAGAGAGAGAAAGAGAGAGACATAAATTATTGTTTAATGATATATTATAGTCACAAAGCATTGAATGAAGTAAATATATACAGCCCATTAGGCAGTCAATATGATCACAAACACAGTCATTTGTACTTAAACATAAACATATCTATAAACAAACACGCACGTAAGCTCATGACATGACCTGGAGATTATAATATTCTCAGAAATCTGGGTTCCTGGAGTATAAATGGAAATCTTCCAACACTTGTTAAACATCATGGGAAAATGATTCTCCACAGTTAAAGTAAATGGAACACTTTTCGAAAGAAAACTGCAAGAGAATGGTACTCCCCAAGGTTCAGTTTTGAGCGTCACCCTATTCCTAATAGCGATAAAGCTATCAAGAATATCAAACAGCCTATGGAAGCTAGCCTTTATGCTGACCACCTGGTAGTGGTGACAAAGAAAAAATGTTACAACAATCAAAAAAAAAGTTGCAAGAAGTAGTGCTGGCTGAAATGCTACAGTTTCGAAATGTGCCCAGAAAAAACTAAGTGCATCTTCAACAAAAAAAAGAACTTGCACTCTCAAATCTGAAACTATGCGTTACTAAGGAATGATTTTCGATAGGAAGTTGAACTGGAATGCTCATCTAAATCAGATGATGATGTCGGAGCGGCATCAGTCCACTGAGGATTCTCTTGAACCAAAATTGGGGCTCTGACAGCCAAACGGTCTTACTTCTCTACCGAGCAAGAAATCGATTATGACTCTATAATATATTAGAATCCATGTGGGTCCTGTCACATGTCGGGATCTCTGGCAATAAGCGGGTTAACAAAATTGCATCTAAAATCCTGAATAAACCAATTATTCAAGAGCAAGGAGTAAAGTACTGATCTGACGAAATATGTGAAATATGTGGTGCCCAACTATTTGTCATCTGCTTGAACAGAATCTGGAATGAAACCGAAGAAAATTGAAGATGGCATCAAGCCATGAAAAAACATCCCCACCCAACGAAACATCAAATAGTAATCACTCGTTTGGTACTGGACTTACAACGTATACACATGAACACTTGCTGAAAGAGAACGAAGAAAAATCTGCGATAAGTTAAAGATTTCATCAAGAAGTATCCGAGGATCGCGGAACAATGACAGACGTACAGTGTAAGCACAGTTTAAGTTCTAATATGTGGTATATAAATGCAAATTTGAGGACAACTCTTGGACAACACACTCGGATTCCTTCTCGAAAATAGGTTTAATCAACAAATTCCAAATTCCCAAGTAGCAGACTGTCTTCCTTTTTGCATGTCCTCATGTTTTTATATGATACCATTCAGTGTTTATAGATCATCGTATGATGCCAGCCAAATTGTTATTATATGTTACGTTTATGTTGCAATAACCGTAATGGTGGATGCAACTATTATTTTCTAAATAAAAAAAACGTGCACAAAGTTTTTGGTAGGTACTTTCTGCAGTGGAACTCTTGTGGTTTCACAAGATGATATTTCGGAAGATATAATTTCATTTATGTGGTGATGGGCCGTAATGGTCGTGACGTTAGAGCGCTTGCCTCGCAATCACAGGGGCGTGGGTTCGATTCCTAGCATGGTCACTGGTCTCGTGCTAGGAATTGTGTTCAGTTTTCATTGGATATCACTGAATTTTGTCAGAAGTTTGTCTATAAGGAAAGCCCAATTTTTATTTGTAAAATTTGTTTTTACGAATCATCCAGGTTTTCAAAGAAAACCCCTGAAAAGCACAGCTTGTCCGAGCAAGGGAGATCTGGGACCTACAGCTTGAATAAAAGTGGATTCCGAACCACTTTAGCTCAGTGGTAGGCGGTGGGGGTCGAACTCGAGCCGCCTGGGTGGGAAACAAACGCTCCAACACCACGACCAACAAAATAATACCGTACGAGACGGGAATTTATCTGTGCTGCTGGATGAAATATGGGCAAGTAGTGAAGATGGGAGAGAAATCGTTCATCTGTCCCAAGAAGAGCTCAAACGTTTGTATTTTTAATGCCCTGCTTAATTTTTTCTGGCTAGGAATTTAAGTCAGGCAGATTCATGGACAACGAAATATTCCATGCAGAATACATTCTGTGGTAGGATGTTTCTGTTGGATGAATACTAGTACCAGTGATAAGAACTCAAAGGTATTCAGGATGAAGGTGGACCTTGGTGATAGACCAGTTAACTTGAGTTTTTTTATGTTCTGGAAGAATCCTGTATTGTTCAGACAATTTCGTGAGAGCAGAGGAATATCTGTAGGCCGTATGCCTCCAGGGGTAGTGAGTTCTATAGTTGGTCGTTGGATGGAAGAGTGAGCGCTGGGAAAGAGATGTTCGGCATGGCTCAAGAGTGACAACAATGGGATGTGAAGACTAAGCTCGAAGGTTCAGTCTCGATGGGATCGCTACCAACGATCAAAAACATCTATGAAACAAAGACAGATCGCCAACCCATCTGCTATGTTTCAAAGAAGTGAGAGTGCTTGTAAGCGAAGCATTAGACACGAAACGAATGGCTCTTTTAGACAGAATCTGAGAGATTCAGTGTGTGTTTAGGGGATGCACTTCATATATGGGAACAGTATTCCAGGACAGATTGTATCATCATTGGTATGGATATCACTGACATAATCACACTGTCCATTGTAAGATACGCTTTTTCAACAGAGAAAAGACATGCTTGTGTTTTATTCGCATTGATTTGAAGTTGTTGGATCCCCCTGCTATATGTTTTGCTAAGTCCTCATTTGAATCGTTCACGTTCCTCCCTCGTTCTTAGATAGATAGCAGGGAACACCACTTGGAGGAAAGCCATAAGATGGAAGCTTGGTGAGGAGCCCCTGGTGGTGATATATAATACAACAGCCAGAGTTTTACCATATTCTCCAATAGATTGCTGCCATATATGTGAAACATAAACGGACATAAACAAGCAGGTCACCAGTTGATCTCTGATGACGAAAACCATATTGTCGTCCATTCATAATTCCTGAGTATTCTGAATGGTTCATTAGCTAAATTTTTATGACCTTCGAAATAACAAATAGCAGAATGATAGAACTGTAATTGTTAGGTAGGGATTTTTTACCTTTCTGTTCTAGACCATACGTGATGGGGACAGCTTGACAATCTACCTTGTTTGTTTGGCTAGAAAATTTGAAAGATAGAGTTATGCACATTGAAATCTCTCATTAGCTGTTAGGTGGTTTTGCTGGATAAAGACTAATTCGAATGATAAAAACTCGAAGAGGTTGCTGTAGGATGGTTCAATGGGTGATAAGTCAGTAGAGAAATTTAGTCTATTTGGTATTAGCCAGCTTGAACAATAACACGTCTTCCAGCTCTAAACTCCTATTGCGTTGGCATGAAAGCTTATAGTAGTAGAGTGAAGGCAAACACCACTCTTGATTGTAACTCAAGAATGGAGTTGGTAACGAGAACAGAGGATGTGGATCTTGCTGATGAAGGAGTTTACTTGTGTTTCTGTTAGAATATCAGGTTTTTCCGTCTGTAGATGATGATATCGATGTTCTTGTTGAGTCCGTGGATGTTAAAATAGTAAATCTTCACATTATTCGATGGTGTATGTGTGTGTCAGGGGCGAAGTAATAATTGATTCTTCTGTCTGTTGCAGAAATAAATATTCATACTTTTTGATGATATGTCTCCTCAAGAACTCTTCACCTGAAAATGCGAGTTGAGAGGTATTTTGCTTCGAGAGTATATGAAATTGAACCTGTAAATACAGGGTAACTGAGGAAAAAGGTAACCGGAAAGTATGAGCCATAGGATAATCCAATTCACAGAACCCATTAATAGTCAATATAGAAGTATTTTAATGGGTCATTGGAGGAACATATTTACTACATATGGTTGTCATTTCGGTATCCTCTTACAACGTTATCAGAACGCGTTCTTCCACTTGAGAAAATTTTGGAAAAATTGGTAAATTTAAAAAAATTGCAATGAAATATTGGCACCATAAACAGAAGCAGAGTATCAATTAGGTATGCTTAGATCCAGAGGAAACGACTGGAGGAATGTAAATATAAGAAAAAGTTTATTTATACTGAAAGTATCGAACCAATCATACAAATAAAATAATATGAAATATTTTTCCGAGTAGCGAAGATATTTCCGATGAGTACTCAATTGTTGATATTTCTTCATGTCTTGAGTTCAACCACTCTACTTTCTAGTCATTGGAGAAAAATCAATTATCGAGTCAATGTTTTGCTGTAGTTATGTACAGGGTCCATGTATCTTGGCGCCCACGTCTTCATTAGTACAACTCATGGCGATGGTATCCACTTTTACACGTATAAAAATATATTTCAGACATTAACAGACATAATTCTATTCGGCCTTCGTCTATGAATATATTTGCCATTATATCAGTGGCGTGTACGACACAGATAACCGTAACATCTCTATTGTCTGTGGATACAATTCTACCTGATGAATCCATTTGTAACATTTTTAGAGCCCACTGTTTACCAGCATTCATTTTTTTCTGGGAATTTGTCTCTTCCCCAGTACCTCTATCTGCATTTTTCGTTTTGGGTAGATAACTTTCTATATTGCTTGTTGACTTTACCGAAATCACGATGTTCAGGATGGATACTGTTTTGGGTGCAACTATAAAGTTCGATCTTTTTCCGGGGTTTAGGGTTTTCTTGTGTCAGAAAGTTTGTTTGTGAACGTCTTCTTTCCTACGATTTGATTCATCAGTGCTACAGGATATCTGAGACTAGATAGAATTATTTCTCAAGTGCTTTAAAGGTAGCATCAAAAGTAGAGGGTTGTGGGATGAAATCTAATGTGGAAAAAAACAGACTGAATCTGAAGAGATGGCAGTAGAGTGGACGAATTCGCCTCACCCAGAACAAATCTATTTATGTAATGCCATTGAAGTTATCGGTATTGCCAAAGCGTGGGTAGGTATACCTACGATATTTGATGTGACTAAGCAAGCAAAATGTGTAGTACGTAGTTCCAGTTCCTATAGTTATAAAAAGACATGAACACTGCCTACTATATGTATAATAACAATTCCTTTATTACCATATTATGTCGCCTACAATTTTGTATCCGTCTTCCGCGACGTCACAAGATTACTTATACCCGTTATTATCAAAACAATAATTTTCTATGATTTTCTGATGAATTCATGCATATACTCATAATATTTTTGTTCAGTAAACCATAATATTGATTACCAGATATGGTATAGCACCATGTCTAATTACTTTATTCTATAGTGTTTAAATTGCTCTTCATTCAATCCTAATTTTTCTTCAATATTTGAATCCATGAACGCTCAACCAAGGAAGTGACAAAAATGTGAAAAAATCTGCTTGCCGAATATTTTAGATGCATAGACTGCGTGAAAAATCAACTGTTGACTGTTGACAGAGAGTTTTGTATCGAGTAGCATAAGTTGTACCGAAATACATCATGATGTTCAGTATTCACAAAAATGAAGAGGAACATTATTTTTGTAGTTTAGTGGAGAATCTTGGTCGAGATCAGCCAGATTCAACAATAATTAGATAACGATCTTTCGAAAGTTCTGCAATAAATACGGCATAGTATTGTAGTATTTCAGAATTGAATATTTGGCAGAAAATATATTAAATAATTTTACTTTGTACGAAGTATATGACGATTTTTTCATCTACAGGCTGTATATACGTATAAAAACATACAGATCTGGTGAAATATTATCGGCATGTAGCATTCCCAATACGTTTGGTTGATAGATTGATAAGCATTTTGTTATTACGAAAGATGAATAGCACTAATATCCAATCGTTACCAATTCTACTGAAAAAAAAGTTAAAAATTGAAATTGTGTTATGATTGTTGAACAATCAACTAATGTCTGCAGTACTTCAATAAACTCTTTAAATTAAAAATCCACAAAAACAAAATGACAGACAGTTCAGAAATGGAAAATCAAATAATGTTCATTGAATCATATCCAATGAGAAACTGCAGATTGGAGCATGAGAACTTGATACCTATTCCTTTATTGACATAAGGTAATTGTTGAAACATCATAAATTTTTGTCCATAATTTCAACTTTCCATGTGGCGCTCAGTAGCACTGGTGGTGATTGATGATTGATGCTGTCAATCATCTTTTGCAATACCAAAATGCTGGTAACAATGGCAGACATTCGTTTATACGACAGCCAGATATGTCGCTAGCTGTCAGTTTATAAAGTGACTTCATATTTATATAGGAGTTACACAAAATGTTCAGGTATTGTATTTCCTTTGAGAATTTTGATAATGAGAGAACAAAAAATATTTTTTTCCTTCACTACACAAGTAATTTAATTTCTAGGATTTACTAAACTGGTGCTATGGACTCGGGACCTAACGCTTTTCAAATAATCACAGGCCGTTCGAAACTCCAGCATAGCGATAGTCGGTTCGAATCCGATATAGGTACGAGAATTTTTCTCAACTACTTTATATCGGATCGATAGGCGGCCGCATGCCTTGTTGAAAAGCAAGTGTATTGTGAGTTGTCTAGATGCCAATCTCGTCTAGTGCTAGCTTGGAGTGCACACCGACCACCCGAGGTGGTGCTGTAGGTTTTCCGGGTTTTCCTACAGCTGAAAAGTGAATACATCACCTAACACATCAGTAAGTCGCCCGGAGCGCCACGGCAAATAATAATAATAGCCGCACAGGCTATGCCTTTGGGTACACTCAACGAGTGTTTATGAGGAAGTATTATTATTATATTATTATTATGTGATTGTCAAGAAAACCCCTTCAAATTTATTTATTGACTTTAATTAACTCTCCATTTGGTATAAATTATAAATGACCACCTATTTCACATCCCGATATCATGTGATATATCTCATATCCATTGTTTATCGATTATCTACTACACCCAATTATCGATCAATCATCCCTTCACTAAAAACCAAGACCTCTTTCCATTTTTATCAAATTGCACCTAGATTTGGCAGTATTACCTTCTTCTAATTTGCAATGGGCTTAAAGCATGATACGCTTGAGACTTTCAAATGAAAAAGTTGTTTCACATGAGCCGTATCCGTTCAGACCAGTTGTGAAAGGGATAAACACTATCAAAGGAAAATGAATATTTGAAGGTACACCATAATCTAAAGAATATTTAATTAGTATCGAGTAACTTTCCACTTTGGCTTTGAAGTCTGTTTATTCCGTGGGGAAGTTTTAGCATTTCTATCGGCCTATTCTTTTCCACGAGATAATGAGAAATGTAAAACAATTTTGGTTTTTCATTTTGCATATCTTGGTTTCACAGCTTATCACAGTTTTGAACAGATTTAATAGATTCATCAAGTACAGTGCCTCCCCGCTGGTTGATTTCTGAGGTTTATTTCTAAACCAAAGACTTCATCAGAAAGTATCATGGAATCGAGAATATAATGTGAAAGAATGCGGTGTACCCTTCTCTCTAAGAATATAAGTTTAATATATATAATAATATATATACAGCGTGATTTACGTAGGCCGTGCATTAGAAGTTTTTCAACTTGCAGTTGGACTAGAAAGTTGAATTTTGGTATGCTGTCATAATTGATCATGTGCGTTCTACCTCAAATGTTTTTAATCCTACAATTATACAGGGTATACCAAAAGTCGGTACCAACTTTCTTATTTTAAATGGAAACCTAATGTTTATTTGGCATGGTTCGATGGGCCTTCTGATTATGACTTTAGACAACCTAAGTTATGTTTACTTATCTATCACAGTTTTTGAGATATGTCAATTTTTCTGAAAAAATTACGCCTGTAGTAGTTTAGGAAAACACGTGTAGCTCGCAAACTGTTCAAAATTAGGAAATTAGCCTACGTAAATCTATATATATATATAATAATATATAATATATAATATACTATATATAATATATATTATAATAATACATAATAATATAATTTTAATAAACGACGATGGTAATCATCGCAGAAGAATTCAAAAATCAGTTTGAACAGATGAGCATAAATAGTCATTTCTAGTATAGAATAACTACCTACCCTAATTCAAATTCAACAACAAAAAATGCATTATTTTCCTTTCCGCTAATCGAAATCTTAGAAAGTATAGCTGCACTAAAACCGAAGTTCTCCTCTGAACTTATTAACATACTTTGATGAAAAGATACAGTAATGCGATTCATTCAAAAAATCCATTATCATACCAGTCTTGTAAAAAGACGCTAAAACCGATCCCAATATTTACCGTGGCTCTCAAGTTCCTCAATATTACTGGAGTGGAATGTTAACAAACGAATAGGGTCATATCTGAATATTCAGCAAATTCTTAAAGGATCGCAATTTGGTTTCAGAAAAAAACTTGAACTTGAAAAACTTGAAAAACTTGAAAAATGATAGAACGAATACATGAGTTTTTAGAATCGAAACGATACCCACTTGGAATATTCTGCAATCTCTCTGAGTTATTCGATTGCGTAAATTAAAATTTACTCCTGAAGTACTATGGAATTAAAAATGTTTCTAACAATTGGTTCAAATCATATGAAACAGTAAGTTATTAATTGATAACAAGCCAAATAAAATAGAAAATTTGCAAGACTTCGGAGAAAATGAAGGCGAACACGAAGAAAACGAGAAAGAAAGACCTAGAAGTGACACCTACTGTAGAAAGGCAAATAAATGAATTACTAAAAACATTCAACAGAGGCCCAATCAACAGATCAATCTGAAACCACAGACATTCAAGGAATCGAAATCAAAACATCAGCAACCGGAAAAACAACATCAACAAAATCAATAGCAAAACCTAGTTAAAACTCCAAGCTCAAACCAAGTAACTCGAGGAAAAATTCTGCAAGTTGAAGATTGTATAATTTTAGTTTCAAGTTCGAATATAGATTAAATTAATGGATCCTTATATACATAATTCAACATTCCCTATACAATAGGGTGTCGGCAAATGTCTTTGACTTCAAACAAAGTCTGTGTACCGGTAGGAGTACTTTCTGTGGTTCCTGTGGTGCAAAATTTCTCAGTAGGTACTTGGGTTGTCGTAGGACCCGTTGACAAAACCAAGTAGAAGTCGTTTGCATGTTGTGTCCGGGTCTGCACTGATAATCGGGTGAACCGTGAAACTACCCAGCAAACATGAATGAGCGGTAAACAGACGGGCCGTTGCCGTTAACAGCGGAAAATCATCGGCAGCGGCATTCTGACATCGGCAAAATGTTAGAATGGCATCAGTCCTGCCGCTTAGGCTGGACGTTCGCATTTTTATGTCGGATTTCCATAATTTTGCCAGAAATTACCTGTTAAAAATTTCTGACAATTGCGCCGCTGTTGTTTTGACGCTGTACACTGACTGATGATGAGTGGCGCCACAGAACTAAATATTACGTGGTGATGCCTTTTACTATTGGTATTACTAACAGTAACAGTCGTCACATTGATAGCACTGCAGTTCAATTAAATGTGTGGTTATGTTGAGGGCATAAATATAGGAGAAACAACAAAAATATTAGTTTTTTTATATTCTTTGAGAGCTTGAGCTTGTTTTCACATCAATTCCATTCTTCTTGGAGATTGGAGCTGAGTTATCAGATAATGGCCGATAAGTGGCCATTTTCCGTTCTTAATTAGTATTTTTTTTACTTTTTCTGTGTACCTGCTACCCAAAGAATATTTCAATTTTTTTTTTAATTTTCTAATATCATTGTGATGTTATTTTCTTATTATATTATTTTTTATTTTACTCATTGTATTTTATTGAGATACCTAAAAGCTCTAGTGATGAAATACCAGTACTGGAAGAACTATGGTGTATAGCCATCATCCCACCTCAATCTGTACCATGCAATACCAATGCATCGAAACTTCAAATGCCCGCTAAAGTGCCGATGCAATATCAATGCATCGGAACTTCAAATGCCCGCTATTTAGACATGACGGCTGATAGACCAGAGGCCTACTAGCGGCCGCTGAGACGCGGGCTAGCCGGGCCGACGGTGTGTAATGATTGTGGCCCGCTGTTGTTGTTCGTCGGCAGTTTTTGAAGTGCCTCTAGAGGCCCGCGAGTAATATGTTTGCTGGGTAGTATGTAGATAGATACACCTGTATTCGGTTATCATATGGTAGTCGTTACAGGAAGTATTGCAAAGTAAATTCTTGTAGAAAAACTTTGCCAGACGTTGGGCTGGAGTGATTCGGCAGTCGTATGGGGCTGTTGAAATATTTTCTGTTCGACGTTTGCCGACCCTGTATAGGGAATAAGCGAAACGCTCGGTTATTTTCAATCAATTTTCATTCTGCAAATTATTGTTACAACAGAACTAGAAATGGACCGTTGTATTCCGGTATTAAAGTATACAACCACCTACCGTCCAGTATGAGAGATTTCAGCACTTTGCTCTTCAAAAAACTACGGATGCGCTGAAGGTCCATGGTTTTTTTTAATTATACCGACTTTAATGTCGGTATCCTGACAATAATCTCGGGATTACTTAAATAAACTATATACCACTCCATAAAAAAGGTTACAAAAAAGATATTGTGAATCACCGGCGTATATCACTTTTGAACTCATCTTTGAAAATTATAGCAACATCTGAATCTGATTGATTTGTTGTGTGAGATTCAGCAGGAGTTCATCTATTGCTTAGTTATGTTCATCAACAACTTGACAACAATAAGTATGTGATGTCTTCCCTGTTGGATCTACAGACATCTTTTGATACTGTGTGTTCTGAAATATTGGGCATCAAGCTTTCATCCCAAGGATTCCTATTACCGTTGTTGACTAGGTAGAATCATATTTAGCAAATCTAAAAATGATAGTAAGTTGCAACGATGTGAGATCAATTGCATATACCGTATTATTGGGTGGCCCTCAAGGATCAGTTCTTGGACCTTATATTTTTCTCAAATGCTCATGTAACGATATATGTTTACGATTCGACAATCAACGTAGTTGTATTCCTTATATTGCAAAATCATTCACAACTGACTCACCATTCGATGGTATGGATTTTAATAATTTCATCATAGTCAGCATACATAGTATCCAAGTATAATAACTCTGAGTCGTTCCCACTAACCTACCCTGACCAGCTAATTTTGTACGCGGCGGTACATTTACAAATCATTTCAAAATATGAAAAGAAAAATCACGATTTCCTTTCTGAATGCATCATTTGAATATCCTCTTCTAGTAATTTCTTTGTTTTGAATCGATTGACGTTCGTAGAATTGCTGTATCTTTAACCGCTCGCGAGTTGAAGAGTTCATCTGGAATGACCTCGGCGAGATACATTTGAGGGGGCATGGCGATTTTTTGAAAAATTAAAGATAAACATTTTTGAAAATTCAATTTCCTTCGATATCGAATATTACGATACTTGACTTCAATCGTCTATGAATGAATTAAAAATGCGAAATCAACTCGTAAATATGAATTGAAAAGCCATAAAAAATATTGATTTTCTTTATATTTATATTCTGTCGACTAAAAATCATCTGAAATTTTGTCAATTTCTCATCGAAATTTATTTTTGTGGTATGATTTGGAATCAGCTCATCGAGATACCTACATTTGAGAGACGCCTTATTCGCACAAGCAGTTTCAAAAATTAAATTCGAGTCAAGTCCAAGTTCACGTGGGAAAACCGGTGGCGGTAGGGTAGTTTCCATTTCTTGAATGGAAAAAAGTATTACTGCACTGAAGCTTCGTATTATCCCGAGGAACATTGCACAGTCCAACTAAGCAAAAGAAATGTCGCAGCAATTTGTCTATCACTCCAAATCAATCCAGTTGAATCAATCACCGCGCAATTCACTTAAGAAAAAATTCTGATCATTCCAATTGAAGAGGAATGTATATTTTCAAAATGCAGTTAAGATCAATATATGGTAATAACTCTTCTAACTGGTCAAAATTCCACATACTTGTGAAATTTGATCAATATTTTGACTATGATTTCCAGTGGGTCGTTTACGACTACGAAGCTGTTCTATTTTCAAACATATAATAATAATACTTCCCCATAAGTACTCGTAGAGTATACCCAAAGGCATAGCCTGTTCGCGTACAAGACGGCTATTAATATTATTCGTCATAGTGCTTCGGGACGACTTATTAGGTTTGTTTTGGTTCTGAAAATTATCAGTCCTGGGACATCAGGATCATGCGCAGTAGACGAGAAGTGTGCTCTTTAGGTTCATATTCGCTCACTTTTTCTCAAATGCGCATGATCCTGACGTCCCAGGACTGATAATTTTCAGAACCAGAACAAAGCTACTGATGGCATATTCAGCTGTAGGAAACCCCTGAAAACCTACAGCAACACCCTGGGTGGTCGGTACAACCACTAGACGTAGACTATCCAGGCAACTCACATCACACTCACTTTTTAACAAGACACTTGCTAAAAATTCTCTCAGACTCAGGGATCCAACCTGGCCCAACGCTAATGGGCCGACATCGAACTGCTGCGCTACTCACCACCAAAGTTAGAAGAGTAAAACACTACTTTTACCCAAATTTCAATTCGATAATATAAATACACCCAAGTTATTCGAAAGACCAAATTTCATCAAGTTCAACTTCGATAAAATTTATAAAATTAACATCATGATCATGTCGATAACGAAGTTCGAAACTTCTAACTCAATGCAGGAACTCATCAAAGATATAACTCCAATGTACACATCACTACTAATTTCGACTCACTAACTAACGATCTCTCCAAAATAGATTGGTTCACTCCCATGAACTCATATGACGACCCCAACGAATTGTGGATTAAATTTCTCACAACAATTTCAGCCTCTATCACAAAAAACTCACGGCAGAAAAACATACCGGAAGAACCCCCTGAAGCTCTGGATGAAGGCTGACCACCTATCATTAATTTACCACAAAATACAACAGTGACGAAGGTACAAACTTTCAGGGCACACCGCAAATACCAAATCGATCGCGATTTTTCGAACTCCCTATGTCATTCGAGACGGGAATGCGATACGAGGAATCAATTGAAAAATCCGAAAACCACAAAAACCTGTACAGACACAAACGGTCAAATTCAAATGCCAAAGTCTCCATTCCGCTACGATGACGATGGTTTCTCTTCCGACTCTGACACTGCAGAGATTTCAGCGAACCTGAAAATAAACAAATACCCATACTATCAGCCGCCCGATTAGAAGACAGTTCATCAAAAAATGTTAAATCCTCTTCCCAAATTGTCGAACAACATATCCTGGCCCTAAAAATTCACTCCTCACCCGGTCTTGACTAACTGAACCCTTACCTTCTCAAACGCAATGTCTACTCCTTAGACATGTCTCTCTCTCATCATGACTGCTTCCTTTGAAAGTTCGCGGTTTCGACATTCCTGGAAAACTGCCTCAGTGACAGCTATTTCCATAAAAGACGACAAGTTATGTCCTCCAAACTACAGACCAATCAGTCTGCTGTCTGTTCCATCAAAGGTTATGAAAGCCATTATCACCGAGTCAATAACTATGTTTATAACGACGCACCACATCATCACATCAGAATAAAACGGTTTCGTTAAAGAAAAATACATAAAAACAAATCTGTTAGATTGTATGAACGATTGGACACTCGTCATCGACACAAAATTCTAACAGACATAATTTGTCTAGACTTTGCTAAGGTCAGTCAGAAAACTTAAGTACAAACTAGACAACTTTGGCATTCGTGGGAAGCTCAAATCGTTGATCAAAGACTACATGTTGAATAGAACATTCAACGTTATATAGGGTTGGAAAATGTACTGCTCCAACACAGTAGTTTTGAGTGGAGAACCCCAAGGAAAAGGAATCGGAGCATTTCTTTTGAAGACTGCAGCTCGTGCAGCAGATGAACTTGGTCTCGTATTCTGAACGAGGTGAAACAAATTCTATCGCCAAGTTGGTACCCGTTCAGCAAAAACCTCATACTAAGGCTGTGGATACTGAGACATTAAGAACATTGAAGACCTTGCTTGTCAAAAAACTTGACCCTCTCATTCCTCACACCTAGGGATTCATAATGGTCTGTCAAGGTGGTGCCTTCAACACACTGGTCTACCGAACTCGCGTGTTGGGTATAGAGGTCACTGACACTAGAAGCAGAGCATGTCGTGGAGTTGCTGAATTCATATTGCATTTGTTGTCAGCCTGTTAAGCTCATGCTGTCTCAGCCTATATCCACAGGTAAAACGCTGCGCTACGAGTGTTGTACTACCACCTACTACACTCGTACGGTATAGACTAGTCACCGGTGTTGCCTTATGCTCGAGGGATATTGAGTCCATTGTGGAGAATAAGAAGTGCTGAACTGCTCATTCCACACCTCCAGCTAATACGCCTGATAAAGCCCTCCTAGGATGGTTTTCATCATAGAGTTTTCAGCTCCTGGCGAAACGAACAACGTCCGAAAAGAGACTTCCTTTCTGTACTCTGCAGGTTCTACCCAAACCATTCTGTTATAATAGTATTTCTGATCATAGGGGTACTTGGTGGAATGATGACACGCTGCTCTCGAGTCTAAAAATTATGCCGGCTCGCTGTGATGCGGCAGAAATCTTAGCCGGAAGGTCGTAATTCGTGGTTTACTCCGCCTAGTCAAGGCACATGATTCTCACACCTTGTAATCACTCACCCCACAGACGTGTGGAGTGTTTACTGGGGTTAATGATATACCAGCGCACTCTCTAGTTGATTCGAATCTAGGAGAAAAAAAAAGGAAAAAAAACAGAAAAAAATCCCGGAAAAAATACTCTTTATGCGATAACAATGGCCAGTACACAAAAGGTAATGAAATTTCAACTATGTTTCATGTTAAAGAAACTAGACCATATTTGATTCATTTTACAATACCAATTAAAGTTTTAACCTATCCTGTTCATCGTCGACGACCAAAAAAGACAATTTTTTATATTTTTATGACTCGATTGTTCCTGAACGAACTAACCTGGTGACAGATTCGCCTATTTGCAAGGATGGAAAATCTGTTGTTGCACCCCTCTGTATTGTAAAATGAATCAAATATGGTCTAGTTTCTTTAACATGACACACAGTTGAAATTTCATTACTTTTTGTGTACTGGCCATTGTTATCGCATATTGGGGTATGTTTTCCGGGTTTTTACATCCGGCGGGGGTTTCCTAGGGTTTTTTTCCTGGGGGTATTTTTTCCGTTTTTTTTTCGGGGGTATTTTTCCCGGGGTTTTTTTTCCGTTTTTTTTTTTTTTCGTTTACCGGTTGATTCGGGGCACCGGATACAGTGCCTGACTGAAGAATTACCACCGGAAAAAATAATAATTATTAAAATAATTCTCCTCGGCTTGATTATATCAATCAGAAATGAAACATAACTATGTGGTGCTGTCCAAGAGAAGTAAAAAAAAAAAAATGTTCATATGAAGCGAATGAAGTGAACATGATTACAACACGATAAAATATTTCGCCCCAAGGGAGAGAACGTTTGTTTATGTAGCAACCGTTCCCGTGAAATACGCATTCCTCGGGAAAATGCTGACGAAGCTCCGCTGAAATATTTCCTGCTACTTACATCATCCTGAACTCTATATACACCGATCATAGCTTTAGAAGATTGATTGAGTTCATCATTGAATTGGAAAGTACATAGTGAATTGTATTACTGAGAGCTTTCCCAATTTGAATATTTTGTATGATTGAAGTTATTATTTTTTGAGTAAATAATAATAGCGCCCTCATTTCGATTCATTGGAAATTTGTTATGGAAAAAGACATTAACATTTTGCTTATCTGGAACGTTCAGGGATTGTGTACGATCAATAATATGGTTTCCGTTACGAGAGAATATCAGGTGGACCCGCGTGCTCACGTCTCGCATACATAAAGTGCGCGCGTAAAATCTGTGGAATGGCGAAACGTATTTCAACTGAATAAATGTTCTGCGTTTATGAATTATGTTACCTTACGTATTCAGTTTTGGTACCAACAATGCTAGCAAGTTTATTCAGTTTATTACTTATTCGAAATATAATTTTTTATTAATTCATCAATCTCTGAGAAGATGTTATTTTGTTAAATAGGTTTCACAAGTAATTCATTCAGCTACCGAGAAAAACTATATCAGAGAAGATGTATGACAATAATATATATATATATCATTGTCTTTACTAACGGTCTCTTGCGGAATAAGTGCCATTTCTTCTTTCATTCTTTCGTTCAACCTCAGTTGATTTTGTGGACTGTTCATTTGACTTCACTCTTCAAGTGTTTCCCTAAGGAATAATCTACTTACGTTAAATCAGGGGATCATACAATTTCAAGACATCACAGACATTACAGAAATAATGACTAGGCTATTCATCTTATTTGAACCAAATCGAACTTCTAACAGAATATATGGATGTATAGAAAGCATTTAGCTAATTCCAAAAATAGCTCTATTTCCAATAACGACAGAACATATATTGCTGTATTTTAAAAAAGTGAGGGGGGTATATTGAAAACACTAATATCTGAAGAAACTTCAATTTATTTCAATTTATGGTTATTGTTCTTAAATTAACCTTTGATTTGTTGATTTTTGTTACACCCTATATGAGATATTGAGCTGGAACTTATTATATGTGTTCAAGTGTTCAAAATATGCCCAAATCGAATAGGCTATCCATTCTCGAGAAAAAAATGCCAAATGGTCCTTCTCGAAGTTTCGACCCATTCAGCAGAGCATAGTTCTCTAACTGGATTAATAAATGTAATTTTCACAACTGGTATTCAACCAGAAGCATTCATGCTATCAAAAGTTATTCCCTTGTTTAAAAACGGTGACATCTCTCTTGTTTACCATTATCGCCCCATTTCAATAATACATATATTTAGCAAAATAGTTGAGAAAATTATCAAACAAAGTATTTATGCCTATTTTGAAAAATTTAAAACATTCAACGAGTTTCAGTTTGGTTTCTGTAAGGATCGCTCTACGACAGAGGCTGTTCTCAATGTGAGTGAAGTGGTTAACAATTTCGAGCAAGGTAATCACACGGCTAATACGGTCTGCGACCTATTCAAGGCATTCGACTGCGTCTCTCATGACATATTGGAGAAACTACATTATCATGGCATCAGGGGAGTATCTCTATCACGCATAAAATCAAATTTAACATAGATATTAAGCAGTCAGTAGCAATAATTGCATTTCGAATTTCAAACTTGTTGAACATGGTGTTCCCCAAGGATCAGTATTAGAACCATTTCATAATTTACATAAATGATATTAGTTACTTTAGGCAGCCATATAAATCTGTTTCGTTTGCCGATGACACTACTTTTATTTACTCTGACAAAAATGTTATGAACTGTCAAGAGTATCAAAGCAAGTCGATGAGAAAGCAGAAACTTGTTTTGTAACAAATCGAGTCAAACTGAATACCAACACACAGGTTTCAATTCTAAGTAGAAAATATCAATAAATGCATTATGAATATTATTGATTTCTCTATAACTTTCATTTCAGCCCTACTTCCGCTAAAATCTTGAGAGTTCTGCAGCTTTCCTTCTGTTCCATAACAAGCTTCCGGTCTACGATGTGAAATGATTCAAATAATGGAATTTGAACAGCTCATATTCTGATTACACATCCCCAGTTATAACACCTTGCAATTACGTAGATGCTCTCAACGCAGTAGGGAAATATATTCAGCATTATTTTAAAATTTGTGCCACTGAATGTAAATTCGGAACGCGACTGAATTCGAAATGAATGTATTTAAATTTCTAAACGGGTAGTTTTTCTGTGAAGTGTGTGCGAAATAAAATACATCCGGTGATGTTAATGTACAAAAAGTTACTAGAATAGAGACAATGTGAATCAAAAATTAACAAAATTGAAGTATATGCAATGTGTCTAATGGTAGAACTAGCGCTTTATAATCTATTCACGACGGTGCGGTATGAGAATTGACGAAATTTTATTTATTTATTCAGTTACCTAACAAGATTATGCAACTTATTGCTCTGCTCATATTGGCTGGACATTAATGAATAGGAACAAAATGAATATTCTAATGGTCGATTTCTTCAAAAAAATAGACAATGAGTGAAGTGAATAAAAGGAATATAATATGTACTAGGTACTTTTGTCGTTTTCTCGAAAGGTGGTGAACACGAAATTGCTAAAATGAGTAGGAAGTACTGAGAAATATCATATTTCTCACTAAATACTAGATATGTTGTGATGACTAACCCTAGTTCTTCTTCTTCAGTTTTTCTTGGCATTGCTTCCTTTCGGCGCATTCAGCCAGCACTCTCCCCACTACGTAGGGATCCGCCCTACCCCAGCCTGGTTACTGGCGTGAGTGGTGGGGACTTCGTCAGGGGATGGAGGGGAATCTTGCTCAAGGCAATACCTCCACCCAAAAAAAATTAAACAAAAAACTTTTTTTGATATGATTGCACGTTTAACCACGGTTAAAAAACTGTGGTGTACGGCAGACGTCACAAACACTTATTAATTGGGTAATTGCACGTACTAATAACGGCAGACATCACAACACAAACTACACTATAACATTCACACACATGAACTTGACTTGAGACACGAGAACGCCGTCAGTCCTCCACCATTGCCGGAAGTCGAATGACTAACCCTAGTTAATAGAGATATATTACAATAATGCTAGGCAATATTTAATGCAACTTCATTTCAATAGTGACTGGCACTATTATGTGATTAAAAAAAAGAGATATTGCAGTTTTGTCTGTTTGTTCCTTACTTACCCAGGCGTTCGTTGTTCATAACCTAGTAGTAGGCCCCCATGGGCCCTTTTTGCCGTTTCCTCTTCTCATGCAAGGTGTTCTGCCTTCCTTTGGATTCCACCTGCTCTCCTCAAAGTCTATAGGTGTAGGTGCTTGTCAAAAGAGCAAGTTCCTTCGACCCTCCTCCTCAAGCCCTGGTAGGGCTAGTTTTCAGTCGGGCGGTGCGGCAGCCGCGGATGATTCTATCACCGGCTACCAGACCCGCAGTATCCGATCCGAGGCCCCTCCTCTGCTCCCATTGGAGACTAGTTCTCAAGATCTCTCTGCGAGTCCCTTCTACCCGTCTCCTCTTGAAAATCCTAGTAGAGCTGGGTCTCAATGGGGTACAGAGGCTGCGGGTGATTCATTCACCGGCTACCAGTCCCGCAGCACCCGATCCATGGCCCCTCCTTGGCTCCCACTGAAGGCAAATTTTCAAATTCACGCATCCGTCTGAACTGTAATGTGTGAGTGGCTATGTGTTGAGTGTCGGAGGAATATATGTGATTTTGACGCCGGTGTTCGGTAATGTAATGATAGAATGGACAAACGGGAGCTGTGATGAAAATATCATATGATTATCAGTCTCGACTTGTATCCACTATCTTGCCCTAAGTGAAAATAAAGAAACTTCAATCCATGCCTCAACCGTCCGCTATTGAAGTTATCCTTATTCCAGGTTCAAATTGTACTTATGTACATGTCAAAATAAGGACTACTTTATTACTGCGTAAAGTTAGTATGAACTGTAGTATATCTCTAATACCAACATAGCGCTTGGTATCAGTAAGACATGGGTCAATGCCTCATAGGCCACGTTTATACCGTCTCTTGGTAAGCTGACTAATGACTTCAAATACCCTTGGTCATATTGGTGTATACCGTACACTTGGTCAAGTAACCAGCTTGGTTTGGTACCAAAAATTGTTGCGTACCAGACCAAAATAGTTAGATTAGCAAGATGGTATAAACATCTACTGCCTGGACTCTCGAGCAAGATGAAAAATTTGGTTTTAATCCTTTCTGAGCTATGTTCTAATGTGCAGTGTCCTCATTTCCATTTTTCTAGCAACAACCTCGAATGAATAATGTTTCTAATCTACACTTTAATATCTAATTCGGATTGGTTTTGGTCTGAAATATCGGATAGTAGTGTTGTAAACCTTTTCATATTTCAATGGTATACTGTCTAAATGATTCCCAAACATACTAAATAAGAACCGAACTGTTTACTGATTGAACGTGGTGTAAATAGGCAGTAACCTTTTCTCTCGGTCCGAATTTGGCGTGGTCAACTTGGTCATATAGTACTAAATTCGCACACGATATAAACGTGGCCATGGTAGCTCTTTTGGTATCTTTTTGTCATCTCTGTTGTGATCACTGCTCATCTTCCAGCCAAAAATAAATAGTTTTTTCTTTGCGATGGTTTTTATGCATTCTGAAGTGCCATCTGATAAACAGAACAACTCCTCATTAGGAAAGCAGTTGGTCAGAGTTCGTAAAAGTGACCCGTGAGAGTGCTGATATAGAAAAATCATAAACTCTATCAATGGTGCAAAGGGTGTTCAAAATTATGTCGGAACCACTGCCAACTCCGTTATTATTGATTTTAATTGCCTTCTCGATGCTGGCGACAAAAAAAATAGACAGTTGCGTTTTCGAAATATTTCATAAAATTACATTTTTTTAATGGAACACTCTACATTTTATCATGCATTTCGATTCGCAACCACATTCTCAACAACCAAGCTGATACGACTTTTCTTTCTAAAATTGAAAATGAGCGACTTACGTCGAAATATTTCTTTCTTTCAATAAGTACAAAAACATACTTAGTTTTGGCGAATGAAACCAGTGATATCTGATGATACATAAATTGACGTTTCAGCCTATTTTAAGGCTTATCCAAATAATTCCATCACAGACTAATAAGGAGAAATAGCTATTCCATTGTACAACGAATTCTGAAAAAACATACCTAAGATTTCTACTTATAAGTTACGACCAGTGTAAACACTACATCCTGGTGATCCTGAGAGATGATTGGAGTATTCTCAGTGATTTATTGCAGATAAGTGCCAAACTTCTGAAGAAATATTAAATAGAGCGATGAGGCTCATTTTTCAAACCGTAGGATGTAACATCGTGAAAACTCAACTCAAACTACGCTAGGACTGCGATATTTCATAAAATACCTGTCTTTGATAGTTTATTTCCACTTGTATAAAAGTATGTGTATGTAATTGGTAAACACCTTAATTATTAATTGAGTACTCACCGTTTAATTTCATCGCTCGACTGTACCCCCTTTCTTTGGCAGCTCTTATTTCATCATGTTCACATGAAATCGTGTCTTAATTTGCTTCTTGCTCACTGATTTCTTCGTTATTGAAGTCAAAATTGTCATGCGACTCTACCACATGTTCCGAGGTTAGGAAATATTGCTTCAAATTGCCCAAATTATATCTCTATTACCTACACATCGTTCTCAAATTGAAATGTTGCTATAATCCATTTCATGTTGAACAGCACCATCATTATACCTGTCATAGGGCGTTGTCCCCTAAGACCCTGGATTTCTGTTGCATTTCACATTGCTTGAACATTCATGATAGTGTCTTCTTCGCAATTAATAAACCCATCACGGTATAACAAAGGGTTGTTAATCTTGACGTTGGCAGAGTCCAAGGCTCCGATTATCGTTGTACTTATCCACAAAACATTTATTCATGTTATCGGTTGTTACAGGAAAATGAATCCACTCATCAACTCTCCTCATAATGCAATCTATAAAATAATCAACTGTTTTAGTTACAGTGTTGCGATGGACACCTTCATCTTCCGCTACCAGACTGTAAAAACGTTAAGAAAAATATAAAAAATTTCGTTATTACAAATATTCATTCCGTATTCCACGAGTAGAGTAATATTTCATTCAACGAGAAGATTATACTTGGGTATCATTTGCATTACATCTCTGATTTGAATATAAGGACCCATTGGATTTCAAGGGATGTTGCAAATATAGCAATATAACAATATGCTAAATTACCTTCAATTGCAATGCCTCCTTTAGCAAATAGCAAATTTTAATCAAAACAGGTGACTATCTTCATATTAGGTCAAGGTTCTGCCGATCCGATCTTCAATAGACGAAGAGGAAATACTCATACTCGTTCCATTCACAGTGTAACTTTGAAATATAAGTACATTCCTCACTCATTGTGAAAATGACAGAATACTTTACACCTTTACTTACTTCCTGGCACTGGTGGTTGTGTTTTGAACACCCTGCACATATGCCTCTTACCTTGGACCCTTCGTGCTCCCACATGTCCGGATCCAGATGGACATGACAGCTTCTCTGGCGTAATTTACCATTTTCCTTAGCTGCTTCTTTTTGATATCCTCTAGGCTCAGTATACTGTTCCCAAACGCGGCCTTCTTCTGACCAGTGCAGGGCATTCAGGTATGTTCTGCCATGTTCTTATGAATTAATTTTATAACAGTTCACAAGAACAGCAAAGCTGTTGAAGATTCCGAAGATGGGTTCTGGTCCAATTGGTCTCTACCCGGCTGGGACCCGTATGAGACTGACTTTTTGTTGTTTCGCCAGGACATCTGAGGCATTTTCACAATATGACACCAGATTGGATGTGATTCTGTTATCTCAGTGCCAGTATTGCTGATTTACTGTGCGAGTTGATTGCAATAGGTTTTCGTCATCTTTGGTTAAGATTTTCTTGGACGCTGGTGAATATGACATATACTTCAGCCAGAAACACTGAGGCGTATTCACCTAGATTAGTAGAGATTCGTTTCCCTGGTCCTCTTTTGTATATTACTGCTCCGGACTTACCTCCTGCCTTCGAGCCGTCTATGAACCATGCATTATTAGCACAGTATTTTTTTGTGCAGAAAAGAATGAAATTCACAAATGGTTTGACTTGTCGACGTTTGGAGTAAACTTTCATCTTACGACACTACATGATCATCGCCTGCCGTAGACGACACTGAACTGAAAACTAGCGTTCAACAGAGAGGATAATGAAAAAGGGACTGCTTGTTTCGAACTACATCATTTGGCTTCCCAGTCTGGATTTGTACCAGGATCATATTTCTAGCCTCAACATTCCTTCCCTGTTCATTTCTGGTATAACTAGCTGATACCGTAACCATGGTGGAGTAATATATATATATATATATATATATATATATATATATATATATATATACCGGGTGACCACGAGGTGAGGTACGCCCCCCAATTTTTCTATAGTTTTGAAGATACAGGTTTCAAATTTGGCACGTCGATATATTACTCAAATACGCATATTTTAACTCCATAACCGAAAATTCACCACTTCCGGTTTAACCGGAAGTGACCCCAAACTTTTTTTTTCAAATGACACCCTGTACAATTTTTTTCATTATCAGGAAGAACACGCAATTTGTGATAACACTGTTCTCCAAAATTGAAAATCGGTTGAAAAATGGCGGAGATACAGTTGATTGTTCAATCGAACAAAGTTGGCCGTGAACATCAAACTCAAATCATCACAACTGACGAACGGCGTCAGCATTTACGAGAGGAAGGTTCGAGGTAAGATACAGCTGAAAATTGAGCTTCCCATGTAATTGCAGCAACCATATTTCCCATCAATTATCAAACATTTCCTCAAAACGGATTAGTACCCATAAAGAAAGGCTCACAACTGCCATTTCTCAAATAGCAACATACTCTTATCACATTGTTATGTTGAAAGATGATGAATTATCAGATTACTCGAATGAAAAGATTTGAAGAATTCCGAAAGGAATCGAAGATACGGGATGTTTCATTATGAGTGTTCTCAAAATTGACTATTCTTAAACATAGGCGGCTTGAACCTACGAAAGCTAAACAAAAATTCATATTTAAAAAAAAAATAGTGAAAATTTGCGGTACATTCTGAATAATGGAACATTGTGAGTTGTCGAAAAACATTCTACGGCGATGGAGCGAACTTACATTGCTAACATTACTCGTATGCTAATCGTAATTGATGGTGGATTCATACAGCAGTTTTAAGATCGTTGTTGGAATAAATATTCCATTAACGAACATTCTTATGACTTCTTACTAGTGACTAAAAACTCATGAATTGGAACTGCTGTATAAATCCACCATAAGAATATACCTGCAGAGTAAAAAAAATGTATTAGATATTTATTCCAATTTCTAACATTTGATACAACTAATTTCTGAACGAAAAAAAAGGTATGAAGTAAATTGTTTATTGGTTCTGGTCACTTACTACACTAACAGAAATCAAAGTAATGAAAAAATGATTTACAAGTACTGTTCAAAATGTTCTCCATTATGTTCTCTGCACAAAATTGCACGTCTCACTATTGCTTCCATAACTCCATTTAACTGAGCTTGAGTAATACTTGCAATTGCTTCTCTAAGGCGATGTTCCAAATCCTCCCTTGATGTAGGACTAGAAGAGTAAACCTTGTTCTTCAGGTAACCTCATATGAAAAAAACCAGTGGCGTGAGGTCCGGTGACCTCGGAGGCCGTCTTGTAGGACCATTCGTGCCAATCCATCGATTTGGGAATGTTTCATCTAGGTAACTGGTTACTATTCGGGAATTATGGGGAGGTGCACCATCCTGCTGGAAATACATATTTTGGTAGACGTCGAGAGGTAAATTCTCCATGAATCCTTCTATTTCGTTTCGTAGAAATCCCAAATAGCGTTGCCCATTCAACATACCATCAAATATTATGGGCCCAATGATTCGAGTTCCTATCAGACCTATCCACACGTTGAATCCAAAGCGTTCCTGAAAATTCCCTTGTCATATGAGCCTGGGGTTTTCAGTTGCCCAGTATCTGGTGTTGTTTCTATTGAACATACCAAGATTCGTAAATCTTGATTCGTCGGAAAATATAATGTTTCTCGTCATATTCGGGTTCCTTATGTGGTTTTCAAGTAGCCAATTGCAATATTGGACCCTTCTTTGATGATCATTTTCGTAAAGGCGCTGATGTATCTGATATTTATACGGCTTAAACCCATGTTTTTTTAGAATTTTTCGAGCTGATTCTCGTCCAACTGGTAATTCATGTTCGATTTGTCGAAGTGATATGGTGGGATCTACATAAACAACAGCCAAAACATTAGTTTCCGTCTCTGCATCAATAATAAAACTATCCTGATCATGTACATTGTCATCTGGTTCTATCCTGAATTGCCTTTCCAAACGTGCGAAATAGTTTCTACTTGGTTGGCGTTGTCTGAGAGGGAATCGTTCACTGTAAAGAATGCAAGCCGCAGTTGCATTTTTTCTACACTCGCCATAAATTAGCAGTAAATCTACTTTTTCATTTCTAGTAAATTTTCGCTCCATCGGAATGTTTTTCAACTAGTTACAATTCTCTTGTATTGAATGAGTAGAACAAATTGTCACTTTGTTGACAAAATATGCTTTTTTGTTTAGCTTTCTTATGTTCAAAGCCGCCTTCGTTGAAGAACATTCAATTTTGGGAACACTTATATTGTATTTCTGGTTCCTTTCGGAATTCTTCAAATCTTTTCATTCGAGTAATCTGATAATTCATCATCTTTCAACATAACAATGTGAAAAGAGTATGTTGCTATTTGAGAAATGGCAGTTGTGAGCCTTTCTTTATGGGTACTAATCCGTTTTGAGGAAATGTTTGATAATTGATGGGAAATATGGTTGCTGCAATTACATGGGAAGCTCGATTTTCAGCTGTATCTTACCTCGAACCTTCCTCTCGTAAATGCTGACGTCGTTCGTCAGTTGTGATGATTTGAGTTTGATGTTCACGGCCAACTTTGTTCGATTGAACAATCAACTGTATCTCCGCCATTTTTCAACCGATTTTCAATTTTGGAGAACAGTGTTATCACAAATTGCGTGTTCTTCCTGATAATGAAAAAAATTGTACAGGGTGTCATTTGAAAAAAAAAGTTTGGGGTCACTTCCGGTTAAACCGGAAGTGGTGAATTTTCGGTTATGGAGTCAAAATATGCGTATTTGAGTAATATATCGACGTGCCAAATTTGAAACCTGTATCTTCAAAACTATAGAAAAATTGGGGGGCGTACCTCACCTCGTGGTCACCCGGTATATATATATATATATATATATATATATATATATATATATATATATATATATATATATATATATATATATATATATATATATATATATAAATGAAACAGGGATATGCTCTCGAGGGAAATTGTGAATAACAAGAAGGAACATTTTATTGGACTAAGCCCTCTAGTAAAAATGCAACCGTAGACACGTGTTTCGATCTTAGGGATCTCATCAGTACGGTGAAAGTAAGTGTAAGGATGTGCAACAATTGATTGCAGGTGAAACAACAAATGAACGGAGTCAACAAACAGGAAGCCAACCGCACATTTGTGGCTTCAGTCGTAACACCTCGTGTTTACAAGGCAAGAAACGACGTCGCCACGGAGGCAGCTATAGCTACCTGCGTGACATCCGAGTCCAGGAATATAAATGAAACAGGGATATGCTCTCGAGGGAAATTGTGAATAACAAGAAGGAACATTTTATTGGACTAAGCCCTCTAGTAAAAATGCAACCGTAGACACGTGTTTCGATCTTAGGGATCTCATCAGTACGGTGAAAGCAAGTGTAAGGATGTGCAACAATTGATTGCAGGTGAAACAACTGTACTGCAACTGGCAAATCTGTGTACTGACATGAAGTTGCTTCAATCAAATTATTTATAAAAACTGAAACAGTTATTTTAGATACACGCTCTGATGAAATTGACCACCATAAAGAGGAAGCTTCCAAAAGGAAGCTCAATAGCAGTGTACACCACTGAACAGAGCTGGGCCGAAGGCGTGACACAGGTGGCGGTCAACACGAGGGCAAACGAGCATGAAGCGCAAAATTACACTTCAGTCTTCAGTGTTTCTGGAATAAATCAGTATTTCACTACAAACTTACCTCTCAAACAAAATCACAGTCTAAATTGAAAACTCTTTTCAGTGGACTGGATATTCTTTAAAGCGCCTGACTGGTATTTCGTCGTTATCCTCCTATCCCATTATAATATAGTGCATAATAATAATGATAAACCTTCTCGCCTGCTCCAAGAGCCTCCACCCGTTGTGGATAACCCGCCGGCGGCTGATCGGATGGAAACCTTGTGGAAAAACATATATAAGTTTCCGCAACTACTCAACGTAGATACTCCAGACTTCCTAGCACAGTTCGAAGCTTTCTGCAGGAGGCTTCGTCAGCCTTAGCTCAATGAACTGCGCAATCCGATAACTCCGGAAGAAGTTAAGAAAAAACTTGACGGGCTAAATAACTGTTGGTGGAAAAATTTCCATGCAACCACCATCTAGCAAGAGTTTTCAACTCATGGACAGATGAGGAGCAGCAGACTCCGGATTCGTTAATCAAGGAGTGAACTGTGCTAATCCAGAAAAACGGAGATTTATCTGATCCCAAGAACTACAGACCGATAACATGCTTGAACGCATGTTATTAGACGTTTACCCGCATTTTATACATGCGAATACTCTCCGCTGTTGATCTGGTGTATGCACGGATATATGAGCAAAGAGGGTCGAAGAAGGGGGTTGCTGGCTGCAAGGAGAACCTGCTGATCGACAGATGTATTACGCATGACTCCGTGCAGTATAAGCCGTTGCACTACGGAAAACCCGCGGATACAACTGCGGCACCCCCAGCAACCGGAGGCATAAGGTCACCCATCTGTTCAATATGGATGAACTCAAACTATATGCCTCTGGGAAAAAGGTGAAATGATGGACACTTGGCTTTCAAACCTAAAAATCATACCGGCCTGCCATAATATGGCAGAAATCTCAGTCCGCCTACTCAGGGCACATGATTCTCGGACCCAGTAATCACTCACCCCACAGATCCCATACACCCTCGGACTGGTCAATTCCTGACGGAAAAAATAATAATAATAACAGTATTAATGGAAGACTCGCTTTACAATAAGATCTGGTCGAGTCATACTATAAATAGCCGGTTTAGTCCTCTTCAACCACCGTAATAGGACGACTTTCATGGGCTTGACATTGATAGCCGAAAAGTAAAGGAGAAACAGACCAAATACCGATATGAAACTTTTAAACTCCTCAGGCTTTATCCAAACCATTTTGTTGAAATGCCAGTTCTGATCATAGCGGTCCTTGGTGAAATCATAGACACGCTACTTTTGAATTTAAAAATTATACCGGCTTGCCATAGGATTGCAGAAATCTTAGCCGGATGAATTGCAGAAGGCCATTGTCCTTAGGTCACTTCATCTCCTCAGGGCACATACTTTTCGGACCGATTATTCAGTTACCCCAAAGTTTTAGTTTTGTGATTTTCGAATTTTGTTAAATGTTGTGGGAAGTATTATAACCAAATACTTCGGCGATGGCGAACGATATGATGTACCAAAAATGTCGTCTGAGCAAATTCTCAATACTATGCCAATACAATGCAACAATAAACCATACACTCTCAAAACTATCAAAATTAGTACACCAAATAAAACGTAAAAATGCGAAAATACAATACATTCATCGATTTTCCTGGACACCGATGATAGCTTCATTGCCCCTTTTGTGGATGCTTAGAGAACAATAGAATAAATCCTGCCGTATTGCCAAGATACGGAATATCTATATTCTCCCCATTCACATTTTTAATATACCCTCCGGGCGTTGCTTTTGAAGAGACTTTACTTTTTTCATGAACTGACTACTATTCAAAATTACCCTTGTCGTTCAGACAGGACCGACCATAAGTATAAATAGATCATGTGGCCTCCAAATGACGAATAAATGATCACTACAGAATAGAAAACTAGCAGCAGAATAATTTCCACGGCACAAAATCATATAGAGGCCAGAAAAAATATTTCGAAAAGTCGGAAATAGGTTCCTTTTTTCCAAGTCTTAATCCTACTAAGTAACGAGTATGGCAAATAGTGACAATAAACAGCTAGTACTTCCATTTAAGAACGTTGAACTTCATCTGACAATCTGACACAGACTTGTGAAAAGTTCCTTGCTGAAGTAAACTAGGTATTTGATTACTTTCTCCAGTGCTGAAGCAGTGAACTAACTAAAGCAGCTCCATCTCGCTAGCAAATCGAGAAGCAAGGTCTCCTCTGACACGAAACTGTGGGCAGAGTGCAAATATAAGGCTCTAACTTATAATCCAAAAATGTATAGGACCAATGTGGTAGGAAAATATTAATTTTGTTTCCTGTCGATATTCGATACAAAACAAAACAACTGCTTCCGCACAATAACGGATTTTGAAGTACATTTGACACGTACTTATGCAATAATCCTTAAGAAGGGCACCATAGTACGTGACTTCTTATAACTAAACAACAAAGCCGTGTTCAATTTGGTCGGGTAACCAACTTTGGGCCGGTTTTCGGGAGTTTTCTGCCCTCTTCATTATTATTATGCGGCAAGGCTGGTCATCGGCCTAAATTTAGATAGTTCTGCGTAGAACCTTCCTGCTCCCCGCTGTCAGGTTTATCTCGTGAATATTCCGGATCTTCTGATGAACTTATAGAGATTTCTCACGAGGTTTTCCTGTAGGATGATGTCTGCTTCGCATTCAGACAATATGTGTGAGGCTGTTTAGTCCTCCTCATCACAGAACCTGCATGTTGTGGAGTCTTGGAGATCCTACCACCTTCCTGGGAGAGTTTCGGTTCAGTTCAAGAAGATGCCTTGATAGTCAGTCAGTTAGCCCCATCACCATGTATTGCCTGAGGCGTCTTTTCAGGAACATCGTTGATGGTTCTTAACCCATTTCTTCATGTCCTGCTTAATGTCTCCAAATGGAATTCCACAGGCTGGTTCTGGTCCAATGAGAGTTGTTGCTGCCCTTGCTCTTGCTATTGCATCTGCTCTCTAATTTTCCTGAACGCGCTTGTGACCTGGTGATCCTAGGTCGTTGGGGTTTTTGAGAGACTCCCAAACTAATTTGGAAGTAAATCTGCATGTTCGCGTAGCCTTTATGGCCACCTGGCTGTCGGAGAGAATGACTATGGATTGGTATCTCTCTTATTCATATGGAAATAGCTGTTACCTGGGCTTGGGATACGGTGGCTTGAGTACCGAGGCTTATACTGATGTCATGCCTTGGTCTCTGTCCGTATATGCCAACCCCTACCCCATTACTTGTCTTGTATACCATATTTGCCCCCTTGACAGCATTGGTGGGACTTCCCCATCTGGAATGATGTTAGTGGATGTTCCATCAAAGAATTAGGTTGGAGTCATTTTGTCTGACGGCATCTCTGATGCGTCGATTTTTATGACCTCTCTTATTTTGGAATGTCTTAAGTTGTTGCCCCTCCATTGGCTCATGCACTTCAGTCTGGAAGCTTCTATCCTCGCCTCCGCTATAATGTTCAGATGCATAGGGGGGGTTCAGGACCTCCAGGCTAATCGTCGATGTGCAGGGCCAGTCTTTTCAAACTAGCCATTCCCTCTGGTTGTAACTTGTTCTGCCTTTGTCCACCACAGCAGGGCCCCATACGTTATCGAGGGCATTTTTATCGCTGTGTATAACCGAGTCCAAGTTCAGCCCCAAGTACTCCGACTCTCCTGACATCTGTAAGCTTTCACCAAAGATTCGAAGAGCTCCGTTGGGTTCCAAGTTTCTCTTTCCGGTAAAAGGAAAAATTGTGATGTTTTAGAATTTGACCTTGAATTTCTCTCTCATGTACCACGTTTGTACATCTGTGAGTGCTGATTGCATCAGATCCACTCAGTCCACCATATTATTCCCGTTCACTATTATTACGATATGATCAGTGTAGCCCTGGGCACATACTCCTCCCAGATTAAGGTCAATAAGGAGGCTGTCTACTACGAGGTCTCTCGTGGCTTCCACCTCCATCGTGTCCCCGAATAGAGAGGCTTGTATTGCCCTACCTACCTACAGCTCAGCATGGCAGATATCCACTGATTCAGAACTGGAGCAACGTTTCTTTCCCCAATAGCTGTAGTGATAGACGCATATGATGTATAATCAAACACCCCTTCTTCTTCAAGAAACGCTGCAGGCTAGACTGTGGAGCGCAGTCTGACAGAATTTTCCAAGTTAATAGGCGTGATTGTACTCCAGAAGTTTGGATTGGAGAATATTTTGGATATTTTTATTAACTGCTTAGTTATTTCATCATTTTGAGCATAAATGATGGGAGGCAAATTGATCTGAATGCCTTGGTCTGGGCATAGGATGGTTTCCCCGGCTTAGGTATGAAGACACCTTGAAACTTCACCAGGTATTGGATACGTACCTGTGAGCCAGGCTCGCCCTGCTGAACAGTCTGACTAGGTATGGATTCAGTAGGTCTGCTCCTCACTGTAATAGTACAGGTTGGATTCCATCTGGCCCTGCTGATTTGAATAGCCCATTCTACCTTCCTGCTGGTGATGACTTCTTTTACCATGTCTCAGGTTCCTCTTGCGGGCCTGACCTCGACTGTTTGTACCCTCTGGGACACGACTAATTAATTTGTTCTCATAGAGTCAGGAAAGTAAGTATCAAGGAATATCTCTAGAAATTCTTTTCCTGATTTGGTGAATGATCCGCCGGATCGCATTAGCGTCTCAACCGGATTCATCGGATCTCTTGACAAGAGTTTGGTCAGTCATGAGCATTCAGCCGTGCTCTCGACTTCTTTGCAGAAATTCTTCCACGCCTTCCTTTTCTCTTTTTGCATGGCTCTTTTATACAGAAAGAGGACTTTATTGTGTTCGCCCCACTGCTTTGTTCTGTAGGCCTTATTGAAGCGAGATCTGGAGATCTTTCTTCTCTCTTAGTGTTAGAGTAGGTCATCACAGACAACACTGAAACCTGCTGTGTTCCATTCAAATATTGAACAGCTTCACTATTCGATTACTTCTGATTGCAGCGGTGTCGACTATCACTGCCCATATCCCAAAAAAGGCAAAAAGCAACTCTTTGAAACAAGATTTCAGACATAATCAAAATATTCGAAAAATATAAGGACATAAATTTCTTGGAAAATAATGACTAATGATTTCATTATAAACTTTCAATGTACTATAAACTTGAATAATGGGCTGTATGTCATAGGGCCCTCGTCTTGTCTAATCAATTTCAAACTTGTGTCAATCTATCAATTGTGTCATCTGGTCTTGAAAATCGGACATAAGCAATGTGCTCTTTGAACCGTACTTTCGAGGTCATCCTAGTATGACCGACATACTTTCTGCGGTCCTTACAGCTAATTTAATAAATTCTCGACTTCTATTTTTCTTCTGTCTCACCTTTGAGAGAACCCAACATTTGTTATAGTTTATACGAAGTTTTGTGAACAACCTTCATTTTGAGGTTTCTGAAAATGCCGTCGTATCTTCGAGTAAATCGACTTACGAAGGGATTTCTCAAATCCACATAATATTTGTTCAGTTCAGCCACTTCCCTAATAATCATTTTCTCAGTTTTGAATCCATTCTTGTTGCGTGGGAACTACAAAAGTCGATTCATCAAGAAATTCGATCCCGCTATTTTATGCTGTGTTCGATGGTGGGAACTCTCAGGGATGTATCTAATTGTTCTCGTAGAATCGGAATTCAAGCTAATGTTGGTCGTTTCTAATTACTTACACATCTGAAAATGGCAAGTGTTTTTGTTTTCAGTCTCGTACGTAAACAGTATGGCTTGAAACTGGCTAATCAATTTCAAAACACAACTGAGTCGACCTGTTTTGTATCAAAGATAGCGAACACGTCATCTGAACCTCTCTCTTGCTTCCATCTCAAACCTGCTCATGAACAAATTGACTAGGAAGAAGACAAAGGGTTGCCCATGACTTTACCTTTAAGTTGTTAATGAAAACAGTTATGCCTCATGCAAAGTCTAACAAGTCATAAATACTATCTCGTTATTGGAACCGTTTTTCAGCAGTAACTCAGTAATAATAATAATACTGCCTGATGAACACTCATGGACTGTACCCAAAAACATAGCCTGTGCGGGAAGAGAACGGCTATTATTATTATTTGCCGTGATATTCCAAAGGTTTGGATATTGGGACACTTAGAAACAAAGAACTTACATAAAGGAACATCAAGATTTCTCATTTTTCCAGTTCCAGGTTCATACTCTCTTCGATAAATTTTAGTATTTTTTTTCACGCACTAGTATGGTTGAGTCACTTGAGGATTCTTAAACTGTTGTGTGAGATATTTCGCTATTTTGAATGTGGGGGGCCCTATAGACGAGACGACTGGTCAAACAGACTACCCGGATAGGTGAATTTTGGCTGGACAGTATATTTTTGGTACATTCGGGTTCGAAAATTGTAGTGCTCTTTTCAACTTCGCAGTTTGACCAATGTCATGTACTCATTTTGGGTGGTTAATACATCTGAAACCATCTTTGGCAGTGGGTTTCTAGGCAACTGTTTGTATGGACCGGTTTCAGTGAAGTTTTCTAGCATTTCTTATTTCTTAGTGGATTTATCAAGAATCACCACTTATACAAAGGCAATATTGTATGCTTTCAGGTAGAACACGTACTTTTTCTTCAATCTCCTGATGATTTTAATTTTTTTGTCTGACATTTTTGACTTCTTCGCAATTTTATTGTTTCTCGAACGACATTTTTAGAGCTCTCTGGCAAGTTTTGAATGACTATCCAACACTTACCAACACCTTCTACAGATTCCGCTGGCGAACACTTCCACGCCGTTTCAGACTTTTATACAGAAGCTCTAGTTAATATAATATCTTCATTAGTCTTGAGAAACACAAGGTTTATTGACACGTCAAAATTCACGCTATGTAAATCAGAAATAAAAATATAATATAAATATAAACTAATTTAATACGAATACATACAGATTCAAATATTCAATATAATATGATATAAATGTGCTAAGTTCACAGGATTAATCTCAGGCATACCCCTTCTACTGTAATGACAACTGATTTCTAAATCTAGAAATTTTCTTGTCGCGAACATGGTTCGGTACTTTAACGGATATTGAGCACCACGACAAATAATGGTGCACTCTGCGATATTGACGTAGATTTTGTATTTGGGTAGTTTCTATTTTTTAAATTGTATCCACGCCAGAGGTTTCCATTACTCATTTATTCGATCAATGGAATGTGATGGAATTATGAAAATTATCCTTTTTTATGATATTATATGGGGAATGTATAGAAACATCTATAATCAAAACAGTGTGGTCTGGAAGTCATAACTTCCTATCCTTTTTTATCACTCCTTTCTGAGAAAACCAATGCGTGGGTGTGCGAATAAACAGCCCTGGGCTGTAAATGAGAGTTAAAACAGAAGATTAGTGTTTCTGTTAGGACAGTTTTTTATGTTCTGAATCATAATATGAATTTTCTGTGGAGTACCACCTCTATTGATTAATTTTTTTTTTTTTCAGGGTAGGGAACAAATGAGAATACCAACTGCTCAAGATACAATTGAAGAAACTCCACCCCCCACTTCAACACTGCGCAGTCGAAGACGTTTGGCTAACTGTTTGCTATGTTTATCACTTTTCTTCATAGTCTGTTGGTTTCCATATGTTGTATGTCAATTTTATGAAGAACTAATGCACTCTCCCCCCGAATACGTCCAACAGCTCACACTGTTTCTCGGACACATGCATTCTGCTATAGGACCAATCCTTTACTGGAGCATGAACCACAAATGGCCAAAAGGGCCCTGCAGCAGAATTCGAAATATAACAATATACAGGAGCGCTTCTTCCACCAATGAAGCTGCTCTAGGCCCTTTCAATCCCCGTCTGGTTCGTCCTCCCCCCTATAGGAGACGCTCATCTCAATATCTGTATTAACTCTGTGATCACCCTTAGCCTAACCCGAGCAACTGCCTCAGGATGTGCAATATCTATTTTCTGTTTATCTTTAAAAGTCTAAAAAGCCTCGTTAAAAAAATCAACAAAAAAACAATTATAAAATAAAAAGTTTATGGGAAGTTATAATTGTGTGATAGACAAAGGCTGAAAAGGACATTTAAAATGTTGATGTGGATGTTTCTACTTTTTCCTCTTCTTCTGCTAATTTCTGAATTTCCTCAAATTCTTTCCATTGCGATTTTCTGCCATTGGTGTTACTCCTCTAATATCCGTTTTTAGTGTACCAATAAACCAAAACTCTAATGGGCTTCAAGATGTAAACCATGTCATAACGATGTTATATGTTCGATGTTGTCGAAAAATTTTTGAGTTTGAGCATATTCAGAAAAAATTTTGTTGAATGAAATGGAGTTCTCCTGGAATGAAACTATCACGAAGCCTTTCGGAAAACTATTTTCTAATGGTGAGTATAATATTTTCTTCGATCAATGTATCTGTTTGGCCTAAAACTTGGGGGGAAAATATATGGTACAATTCTGTTTACCCTATTGATCCCTCATAGTATTCATTAGAAATATTGTTTTTTATTCTCAAAGGCTGAGCAAAGAAACCTCAAGATTGGGGCAACTTTGCATTTACTAATAAATTTGCTGTTTGAGCATAATATCGCTCTCTCAATAGGCTACTTTGCTCACAGAGGTCATTCCAAACATGTTCGTATAGGTAGGTAGGTATATGCAAATATATTTTGAAAAAATTTGAGAGCTTATACGGGCCCTTATTAAAATGCATCATATTACATAATCATTCATTATTCAAAGTTATAAACTAGTAGAAACAAGTAATAAACGCAACAAATACTTGACAACATAAAAAAATTAAATAATATCGAATGAGAAACTTATCAGAAAATTCTAAACATTGAATGAAATTAATTCTAGCGCAACCTCAAATGTTCTATTAGGTACGTATCAAAAATTATTACATATTATAAATACTGAGATCCTCTGAAAAGCCGTGAATATTGCAATTGATTTTTAGAGGAATTAATACTTTTTCAGTATCTTCGACGTTAGGGAACACGAACAGATTTGTTTGAACACGAACAGATTTGTTTTTGTTTTTTTTTCGGAAGAATTTAATTTGGTAAACGTCGGACTTTTCCTCCAACACAAGGCCTACGAAATGCCTTAGAGTCCTCTTGATGGTAAACTGCACCACTACCAAATCCTTAGGACTTATTGATTCATTTAAGGATGATGGATCCGAAACTTTATCTCTTTGCTGTTCCTCGTATCTATCGTCACTTTCAACGTTTTCTTCGTCATATCTAATTTTCTCATGTTCTATAATTCCTTCCCTGTCACTTTCATCATCTGATTCCAACGTAGATATTTTTAAATTATTCTGTTCAGCATTGCTAGGACCCGCCTGGTTGATATAAATCAAGTCTTCGTGCCTAATAGATTCCCCAGGAGAAACTTGAAGAATCTTCTTTTTTTTTATCGGGTAGGATTTTCCCAGTCAGTCCCTATCTCCGGAACTCCAACACTTCTGGAGAGCGCACTGGATCATTTTCACCAATACATTCTTTCTACTATTGGATTCGAGAATCATGTGTCCTGATGAGGTGAAGTGAACCAAGAATAGCGGCCTTCTGCATTCGTTCGGCAAAGATTTCATCCATATTACGGCAAGCCGGTATGATTTTTCCTTCGTCCTATCTAATTGTCTCATGATCTATAGTTTAATAACCTGGTAATAACCAGGGCCATTCCAACCATATGTTCAGGTCGTGCGGCGCACGACGGCGGCGTCACGAAAAAGGCGCCGAAGGCACCGGAGATATTTTTTTATTTTTATCAATGTCTGAAAAATCAGTTGGAATATGCTAGAATTAGGATTAAACACAAGAAGGAAATAAGTAATAATATTTAAATGAATAAAGTTAAAGTTAATCAAAAACTACTTAATATCGTCAATGGGCCAACAGCGGCTCGATAATTTGGCAATCATATATCGACTGAAAGTGATTTGTTGGTTAATATGAATGTAACTGATCTTATTTCTGAATTTTCCAAAAAAAAAGCGCGTAAAGCTACTTTTATCTAGTAGTTATTTAGTTTTATTTAGTTTTATTTAGGTTATTTAGATTAGGAACTTTCTCTTGTTCAAAAAATGTTTATTTTTTGTTTGTTAATAAAATGTTTATTTTTGCTTCACAGTTGTAATATTCAATAATTAGCGTCTAGTTGAGTGTACAAAATATAAAATCGTATAAAATTAAAAAAATATATGCACTAAAAAAAGGCGTTGTGATAATTTATAATTCTAAAATAATGTTTAACCATCTGCCTTCACATATTAGATCATTGACGGCACATAATACATTCAGGAAGGCTGTCGAGGAGCTACTGCTAGATAGGGCATATTATAATCTGACAGAATTTTATGACAATGTATTTTAAATATCTAAGTTTTGATATCGATTTATAATTTTAATTTTGCTTTAAATGTGTGTCTGTTTACACTGTGTATGACGTTGTATAAGTTATATACAAATTTTTGTAATGTGATTAGGACTATTTTATTTTTATTGATCTTGACCTAATTGTGACTTTTATATATACGTTTATGTGTATATGTGTTTAGATGGGTTTTTTATGTTTATACAGCTTTTACTTTCGCTGTATTCTAAATGTCTACAACTAATTTATAATTACCTTCTTTTCGCTTTGTCAATGAGAACTCAGTTCTTTCGATAATATTTGATTTGATTTGATTTTGATTTGATTTGATTTGATTTGATTTGATTTGATTTGATTTGATTTGATTTGATTTGATTTGATTTGATTTGATTTGATTTGATTTGATTTGATTTGATTTGATTTGATTTGATTTGATTTGATTTGATTTGATTTGATTTGATTTGATTTGATTTGATTTGATTTGATTTGATTTGATTTGATTTGATTTGATTTGATTTGATTTGATTTGATTTGATTTGATTTGATTTGATTTGATTTGATTTGATTTGATTTGATTTGATTTGATTTGATTTGATTTGATTTGATTTGATTTGATTTGATTTGATTTGATTTGATTTGATTTGATTTGATTTGATTTGATTTGATTTGATTTGATTTGATTTGATTTGATTTGATTTGATTTGATTTGATTTGATTTGATTTGATTTGATTTGATTTGATTTGATTTGATTTGATTTGATTTGATTTGATTTGATTTGATTTGATTTGATTTGATTTGATTTGATTTGATTTGATTTGATTTGATTTGATTTGATTTGATTTGATTTGATTTGATTTGATTTGATTTGATTTGATTTGATTTGATTTGATTTGATTTGATTTGATTTGATTTGATTTGATTTGATTTGATTTGATTTGATTTGATTTGATTTGATTTGATTTGATTTGATTTGATTTGATTTGATTTGATTTGATTTGATTTGATTTGATTTGATTTGATTTGATTTGATTTGATTTGATTTGATTTGATTTGATTTGATTTGATTTGATTTGATTTGATTTGATTTGATTTGATTTGATTTGATTTGATTTGATTTGATTTGATTTGATTTGATTTGATTTGATTTGATTTGATTTGATTTGATTTGATTTGATTTGATTTGATTTGATTTGATTTGATTTGATTTGATTTGATTTGATTTGATTTGATTTGATTTGATTTGATTTGATTTGATTTGATTTGATTTGATTTGATTTGATTTGATTTGATTTGATTTGATTTGATTTGATTTGATTTGATTTGATTTGATTTGATTTGATTTGATTTGATTTGATTTGATTTGATTTGATTTGATTTGATTTGATTTGATTTGATTTGATTTGATTTGATTTGATTTGATTTGATTTGATTTGATTTGATTTGATTTGATTTGATTTGATTTGATTTGATTTGATTTGATTTGATTTGATTTGATTTGATTTGATTTGATTTGATTTGATTTGATTTGATTTGATTTGATTTGATTTGATTTGATTTGATTTGATTTGATTTGATTTGATTTGATTTGATTTGATTTGATTTGATTTGATTTGATTTGATTTGATTTGATTTGATTTGATTTGATTTGATTTGATTTGATTTGATTTGATTTGATTTGATTTGATTTGATTTGATTTGATTTGATTTGATTTGATTTGATTTGATTTGATTTGATCACATTTGCACGACGGCGCTCGACCAGGTTGGAACGACCCTGGGTATAACCAACGTTTTTGCTTCTTGAGCAAAGTGACCTCCGATGAGCAAAGTAAACCCAATTTACGGTAACATTCGAATTCTTTTGTCAAAAAAATGTCTCCCTCGGTTCAAAGCCACTCGAAACATTTCGTAATGAATAAATATAACTCATGAAGTGTGCTTAATATGCAAAATGTTTCAAATCGCAGTGACGAACAAAATTACAGAAAGCTGAGAAAGGTAAACAACATATTTGAGTTTTATTCAGTCAATGTATTGGTGAAGTAGTCATCCTCATTAAGAAGATAAGAGGGATGTTGGCTTGTTATATTCGCTCGAGTCACGTCTGTCGTATACACAATCAATTGCCTCGACTGTTTTCTATACGTTCCGTCGTATGTTCACAGCTGGCAAGACGGAAAATTGGGACAACCGAAGGGATTCTATAATTGGGTCTAAGAACTTTTTGCTGAAGTTTGTTGATCCCATATACATAATAAATGTTATAAACATATTACCTATCAGAGTGAGGATAATTTTATGACCAAAATATAATTCTGCCGACGAGAACCTTAGACAATATGTAATCAAACTAAACTTTAAAACTGAGTTGTGTATGATGAGGTGTTTGTGCCACCGAAGAAAAAATTCAAATGAACCTCCTAAGGGTAGTTTAAAGATACTTGCGATATTTCGAAAAATGTCGATGATCGCGAATTTTCAGTGAAGATATTCCATTGACAGAGACTACGATAGCCAAAATATACTTTTTGTTCCACCATAAAAAAAATGCAAACAACCTCCTCGTAAGGGTAGTTTGTACCTACATGCGATTTTTCGAAGATATTTGCTGATCGAGGAGTTTCATTGAAACGGTAGATTATGATTGTCCAAAATATGAATGGGTCGAGTGAAAATGATACTTCACAATTTACACAATACTAACGTTTACTGCTGACAGTTGTTTCGACACACTGTATCATCTTTTGAGCGAGTACTAACGTCAAGTTATACAGGTAGGTAGAAAGAGGTCAAGGGGCAATTGGGAAATAACTATAAAGATTAATAATAATTGTTGGATTATACAGGTCTATTTGATCATTCAGAGCCATATTGTTTATATCAGCCAGATTATTTTTAATTTCTAAAGATTCCAATATATTTCCTTTTTAGACTTTTTGGTTGAATGTGTAGAATTTCCGGATTTTGTGTGAAATTGAGGATATTTTCTATGAGGTGATTGGCATAGTTTGAATCCTGTTTGTTAATTAATCTGTAACTTCTCAAATGTTTATCATATCTCGGTTGAAACTGCGGCTTGTCTGGCCTATATATAAGGCATTGCAGTCATCGCACTTGAGCTTGTAGACCCCAGATTTTTTGGATTTGTCTCGTGCTTACTTTGAATTATTTATGAATGAATGCAAATTGTTATTTGTCTTGAATGCTACTGTTACGCCTTGTTTCTGAAAGAAACGAGATATCTTGTTTGTTGAATTACCGAGATATGTTAGACATGCAAAACGATGGTCATTCTTTTCTATGATTTGAGGCTAGATTGAATTTAAAGTTGTGAGATTTTGTTTTTGTTTTAGAATTTTGTGTACGATGAAGGTTTTATATCCATTATTATTCTGTTCAGTTCTTTTTGGAAATTTGCGGGATATTTATGAGTCTCTGTATCATGGAGTCGTACACTGCGAGTTCATGAGAGTATGGGTGCATAGATTGTTTGTGAATTGTTGTATCTGTATGTGTAGGTTTGTGATATGTTTAAGGAGATGACGTTATGTACTTAGGTTAGTTTATAACTCGATCAGAAGATGACACAGTGTGTCGAAACAATTGCCAGCAGTAAATGTTAGTGTTGTGTAAATTGTAAAGTATCATTTTCACTCTAGCCATTCAATCAAAATAAATTCACACATATTGAAAGACGAAACTGTAGAACATGCCCAAACTACGTATACTTTTGGTGCCACCATAGAGAGCATGTGAATCAACCCCTCTTAAGGTTAGTTTGTAATTGCTATTTTTAAAATAGTTTGCTGACAGGTGTTTTCCAGTGGACATACTTTATTCAAACAGTATGATTGCTCTAAACAAACTTTACTGTGCCAGCAAAAAAAAATCTGACCAGACCCCTCATATAAGGGTAGTCTATTCCTTTGATTCATTTTAAAACTTTGCTCACTGGGTGTTACTAGTAAAGATATTTCATTGAAAAAGTAGACATGTGTCCTAAAATTAACTCCCTCCAAGCTACAGACATCGCAAGTCAAGTCAGAAAAAAAAAGTAAATTTTCAATTGTAGCTACAATTATGCATCAAAAAATATTCGGAAAATTGCGGATTTTTTGAGGGTTGTCTGCAGTTTTTATAGCCAAAATTTTCTATTTTCGCAAAAAAAAAAACATTTGAACATCACGATTAAGTTGGCCATGAAAAAACCTATAATTTGGGTCTCCTGCATTTTTTTTGAGTCAGCTAACCGTTTTGGAGAAAATCGCTGGTAAATGAAAGAGGAATTTGAAGAACAAACTGAAATACTTAGTGGGCTCTGCCGTTTTACTTGTTTCCTCTTTTGATAGTTTTGATGTTCAAATTGTAGCAGCACAATCAATAACTTTGGCCTCCCTTTGTCCTCCCCGCTTACCAGATTACAACCCGCTGATTTTTTTTTCCTGTGGCAGTTGAAGAGCCTAGTTTATGAAGTACTTCGTTAACAGATCATTGATGGCTTTGACCACATAAGAAATACTCCTGGAGTCGTAGAACGCGTGCGTCAGTCATGCAAGGAGAAAAATAAGGTAAGCTAATTAAAAAAAAATAGGTTTTTTCATGGCCAACTTAATTGTGATGTTCAAATGTTTTTTTTTCCGAAAATAGAAAATTTTTACTAGAAAAACTGTAGGCAACCCTCATTCGCCTTTTTGAATCAGAGTTCACTTATTTTCGAAGCAAGAATGCGATGTATATAGCTTGGAGGGGGTGAATTTTAGGATACGGGTTTATGGAAAAGAAGTTATATTTCAACCCTAGGAATACGGTGTTTGCAGAATTTGTATTGAATTTAAAAACACCATGTAGTTCAGGTATTTTGTGGCTTTTTTGAGAGATATACAGCCGATGTTTTTCAAACGCTGTTTTATAAACCTCCATAAAATGATTCTAGTAGAAAGTTCATAATCTTTTGATCAGCTCACAATGATTTTTCAAATTTGGTGTCTGTTCGAATCTTACTCGTAATTTCAAAATGATGTGAAATCTTACCCTGCAAAATATCTGTTTGTATAGGTCTCATTCATCGACTCTTATGACGGGGCGGATCCGATTTTATATGATGGCATCAAAATTAAAGTTCGAAAAATTATAAGCTGTTTGAATGAAATATCTCCACTGAAAATCCCCGGTAGCAAAGTTTTCAAATTATATGAACTGCCCATCAAAGACCTAGGAGCACAAAACAGGGTAAAGCTTCTATGGGTACCAAGTCAAAAGGGCATTTAGAGGAATGAGAGTGCAGAGGCCCTAGCAATTGGACCAGAACCAGCCTATGGATTACCAATTTGGAACATTGGGCAGGACACGAAGAAATTGGCCAAGAACCATCATCAGTCTTCCTGGAAAGACACCTCAGGCAATACTCACAACGGGCAGTTGTGGACCTATGTTCATGTGAAGAATATTCCTCAGAATAACCCAAGGATTATCGTCCTTCAGGGTCACCGATCAATACTATAGCACCCTGTATATATCGTCGACTCAAAATGCCAATATCACGAAATTTTTGAACGAGTGAACTTATTTGCTTGTTCACTAAAAGTCGAAATGGCATTTGCAATCGTATTACCATCCTTGATTTGCACCAAATCATTCGTGAAATTTATGGAATAGACAATGACTTCTAATGAAAAAAATCCCGAATTCCATTTGAAGGTTTTCATATATTTGTGAACAGTTATTAAAATTTTTACAATATTTTATATGTTGATTTACTGAAATACCGGAACTGAATTTTTAAATACTTATTTTTTGATATTGGCTGATTGAGCTGGTAGGGGTATCGTCATTGAAATTGCATACATAACAAATCAATAGCGTCAGCAGATCAATTAGTTCTCGTGAGAAACCAAAACAAATTGCATATCACACTATCGATTACGTGATCCTTAGAACAACACCAGCATGTCTGTTTCGTGCTGACATAATTTGATTTAAAAGGGTTTTATATTATTTTCATCTTCGTGAATTGAAATATTAATATATTATCACAATCGCTGGTGGATTTTACTAAAACTGGGAAGGGTTACTGGAGCTGTCTGCATATTTGTTGATTTTTGCTACATATGTGATTTTATATGATTTATATGAAAAAAATAAAGATAAAAAAATCAACATCTTTCGGATGTTGTGGATGATGATACTCACCAAAAATCAGTAATAAAGTTGATCCCTGTGTTCCATTCGTCTTCAATTATATCAAGTTTAAAAGTTCAATTTCTCATACTTTTTCTTATTTTTTTCAGGAAAAATGGATGATATTTTCTCATGAAGATACTTGGTTTAATTATTTTTATAATACCTATCAATAATGCCAAATCTTGCTGAAGTGTCAAATCAAAACTATGTACTGACAATAAATGTTGAAGAAACCGTATCTTTCATTTGAATATTTCCACATTATGTTGATCCTCATAGGTAAACTTCACTGAGAATATTCTAGCACTGATGAGAACTTCGAAACATGCATGTCAGGTGGCCATTTCCAAACAAATGAAGGATAATGTTCAATTGCTCTATCCTAATGCACTTGTAATTATTGTGTCCATAAATAACGTTGCACAAACAGACGTCAGATATAATTCAATATCCGTGAGGGGAAGTAGTTGCTTTCAAAATGGTACCTATGCAGGTCGATTTCTTATGTTATTCCACACGTGGAATGTAAATATAACGACACGCCAGAGTGGTCATGAAAAAATTTACATGGAAAAATAGAAAAAAAAATTGTTTCCAAACGTCAAAATAAAGGCGCTTTAACTCCTAGTGTAATATAGTTATTAAAAATATACAAATATTCTGAAAATATTACGTCATACTTGATGCAAAGTGGCTCTTCTTTCAATATTCCATAGTAAAATTTGCTTCAATAATTTGACAACTAGAGCCACTTTGTACGAAGGCGTAGTAGGGCCAAGAACATTTTTTTTTAAATCCCGAGTTCAATGTCGGGGGTTCGACATTAATCTAGAAGGTCATTCATACTTTAATCTTTATTTTTTAGATAAATTAATGTCATTTTGTCAAGAATATGATATAATTTCGAAAAATCAACATGGATACTTGAACAAAAAATCTTATTATCAAAAAATAATAGAATATATTGAAGCAGGAGAATGCCCTGTTGAAATCTTTTGTGACCTCAGCAGAGCATTTGACTGTATCAATCACGATATACTACTGGAGAAGTTGAATAGGCATGGTATGGTTGTCCTCTAGATTGGATACAATCATTTCTATTCAAACGAACACAGTATGTAGCTATAAACAATCACTTTTCAGAGCATGCTGAAATAGACACTGGTGTTCCTCAGGGGCCCATACTGGGACCAATTCTGTTCCTATTTTATATCAATGACTTGGCTCAACTTCCGGTATCAGCATCTTTCACAATGTATGCTGATGATACGTCGATAGTAATTTCTGATAAAAGGGACTCTTCTCTGCGTGACAAATGCAATGGGGTGTTGATCTTTTTGAATGAATGGTTCTTGGCAAATTATTTGTTTCCTAATACTTCGAAAACTGAAGCACTGAGATTTCACCACGTCCAAAAAGAATGAGCTGTCATTTCAATCCAATGAATCGAGTCCATCGATTTCAACTAATTTGGATCCAACAACTTTTCTAGGATTACGAATAGATAAGAATCTCAACTGGAAGACTCACTGCAATTACATGATCTCAAAGTTGAATTCTATTGCATTTCAGTTCAGAAGTTTACGGCATGTACTCAATGTTGACCAATTTACACAGCTCTACTATGCGCACGTTGAGAGTAGGCTACGATACGGGGTAATTTTTTGGGGTCTATCGACCCTAGCGAAAGATGTCTTTGTGGCATTATACGAATAATGACGGAGCTTTCTCGCATTGATTTCTGCAAAGATGTATTCAAAAAACTGAAAATATTAGCATTGTCTTGTTTAGTTATATCAGAGTTGAGCATTACTAGTATTCACAAATAATGATAATATGTGAAAAACCAACAAAATCATAATTTCAATACAAGACAAAAAAATTATTTTTCAATTTTATTCTGAAAATTCAAAGTAACTTTAATCTCCGGGGTCCGATTTAATTATGTGGGGGTCCAGCTTCAATCTCGGACCGCCAACTTTAATCTCAGGGGTCCGACTTCAATCTCGGGACCGAGTATCAATACGCAATTTCCTGTAATTATTGAAATCCATGGTAATTAATTTATATTGAGAGTTGGTACCCGAATGTTTACAGGATCAAGAATAATAAGTATTATGTAAAAATCCAAAAATTGAACAATTCATCAGATAGTAATACCTGAAACTATAACTTTGTATAGACCTTTGTATAGACATCAATATAACAAGAAATGATCTGTCCTTCAAATTTTTTGGTCGTGTGTATATATATATATATATATATATATATATATATAGATATATATATATATATAAATGAAACAGGGATATGCTCTCGAGGGAAATTGTGAATAACAAGAAGGAACATTTTATTGGACTAAGCCCTCTAGTAAAAATGCAACCGTAGACACGTGTTTCGATCTTATATATATATATATATGTTCAGATAGGTTTCCGCGGTCAGATATTTGTTTTCATATATATATATATATATATATATACACGGTGTCCCAAAATAAAAAGTGTCTGCAGTCGTACAAGTTGAATTTAAAAAAATAGCCAAAAAATTAAAGCATTACTTAGGGATAGTAATTTATAATCTTGAGTATTTTTCTAAAACGCAATATCCAACCAAATCATTGAAGCAGTTTTAATGAAAATTCATTCGAAGAATGGAAAAACCTCGAGAGAAGTATTAGGTTCATTTATTGTTTTCGGTTTTTCGAAATACATTCAAAATATCCTCAAAATCTACCAATTTCTTAAATAATTGTATATTATTCATAAAAAAATAACCAACATAGAGTTTTCACACCATACACATTCAAATATCTCTGGAAATTATGGCGACAGTATTTTTACAAAAACTCTCTGTTATTCAAAGCAACTTCTATCAAAAACGTCAACGATGAGTTTTCATATCACTTACGCACGCACTTATTCAACTTCAAATATCTTGAAAACCGTTGACAATTCGGTTGACAAAAATTTTTCTATTTCAGTACAAGAATTATTAAAAATTTTGAAAAAGTAGACAAAAACTGTATCAATCCAGAGGCGTGAAAGGGGCGATTAGGAGAACCTATCAGATTTAAAGTATTATTGTCAGGTCAATAAAAAAACGAAAAAAAATCAGAGGTATTCAAACTGGTGGGGGTTTTATTCTCTATTCAACTCTATTCAAAGGAATTGAATTATCCATTAATTCTCGTGTCATTATTGTTTCAGAATAACGAAAATTAACTGAGCGCACTCATTCCTAGCTTTAAAATTCGGTCTTGCATGATATCGGGTTTGGTTTAGACGTTAAGTGAGACTTATTTGCCATATGCTTGTATATTAACTGCAAGTTTTTATTGGTGTTTTTACATTGTTTTCAGAGTGAGTGGTCAAAACAATAAACTGATATCAAGGAGAGTGCGAATCAGTCTAACTGTAAGTTTTGATTGCTATTCATCTCCAAACAATGGTTACACCACGTGAGTTTAATGAGAAATGCGAAGCGATTTTCTGGTGAGGCTCTCGCAATCATCATGAGGCTATACGAATGTTCAATAACCGTTTTTCAAATCGCCCTATTGATAGACATTATTTCAAACAGTTAGTGGAGAAAATTTTATGAGAAAGGCAGTGTGCAAATTAAAGAACGTTCTGGGCGATCGACTACTGGGAAAGATAAACAAGTGGACATTATGGGCGAATTTGTGAATGATCCGTACTAATCGAGGATAACTGTTGCCTTGAATTGTGAGGTTGTGAGATTACTGTATTTATTGAGAGTTCTGTCACTCTATGCAGGAGTTGCGAGAACGTATTACGGAAGTATATGATCAACAATTACTCGAGAAACTTTGTTAAGCGTCAGGGCTGAAACTAAAAATAAACTTCATTTTTGCCAGGAGGAATTTTGAACATTCATTGTAATAAGTAATAGATAGGGTTAGTGTTAGTTCAGTTCCATTCCTATTTGTGGTCTCTTATTATTTTTAAGTAGTTATTAATAACTCAACACGTAGGCAACTTTCAATTTGTTTTGCACAGTTGAATGGAGTATAACATATCCTTTCTGATGAGCTATCACTTGCCACTCCATGCTGTTCAACTTTTTCGAAAGGACTGCTGCCCTCCAGTAAAGGATGAAATTAAGGGTAAACTATTCATACCAAAATGTACATTGCAGAAATCAGAAGTCGACGAGTCTTGGTGATTTCCCTTACAAGAGTCCAGTAACGAGTTATAGATAAGAGGTAACACAGATTAGCACAGGTAGCAATTACAGATGATGATTTCAAACTGTAATATAACACTGCGATCACGTGTTCCCACAGACGATTCCGAATCGTATTTTCCCCGAAGTTCTGAAATATTTAAGTAGGGGAAAATTCTCCGGAGAATCTTGCGAATTCTTGCGTCAGTCTTCACGCAGTCGAGAGGGTTTGTATTAACCATATACTTTTCTCAACCGAATCCCTTGATACTTGTTGAAATTTAAGTTTCCAGTCGTCGAATTGCGGTTCTTATTCCGTTAGTATTGATTCAACTGAAAACAGCGTCTTTCTTCATCCAGAATGCATTAGGAGTTGGAGAAAGTTTGACCAAGCGATAGCAGAAAGTGTTTAATGGGATCAGGCGACTTAGAAAGGAAAAATGAGTATTTTGATATTCGAAATAGTGAAATTTTCACACCAAACTCAAACAAGCTATGCCAGGACGCTAATTTTCAATAGAAAAAAAATATTTTCCAATTAACAAAAGAAGCTGGATCTCATTTTTTCTGCATGTTAATGGATAACCAGTTGATGTACGTAATATAAGAACTTGAATGGCTATCAGTGGATGAGGCGTTTGGGACCGTGGAATTGGCCAGGGAGATCACCTGATTTTAATCTATTAGATTTCATCTGATAAGCTTGTAAAAAGAATCCATTTATAAAGCACCAGAGCGCCATAGTAAATAATAATAGCCGTCCCTGCTTTTCACTCTCTTGCCCTAGCAGGTGGATTACTCCAACGTTAATGATCATATAATGACCATATGCGGTCCATAAAACTCGAGTCTTCAAGGATATAATAATAATAATAATAATACCCCCTCATAAACACTCATAGAGTGTACCCAAAGGCGTAGCCTGTGCGGATAGAGGACGGCTATTATTATCATTTGCCGTGGCAGACTCATGACTTAACATGACTTAATGGATAATTATTTCATTCCTCTCTTATTCTGGCATTGGAAGATCAAAACTATTTCCCTCAAAACTCAAACTGAATCATTGTCGGCCAAACTCAAACAAAAAGTACGGTGGTTTAAATGAAGGCGGGAGACAGGAATGTGAAAGTAAAATGGGAAACAGAAACAAGAAAAAATTGGTGGAAAGGAAAACCAAGGAGAAAATGGAAAGGGAGAATTAGCATTCTGAAAAAAAGGACGTAGCTGGACCCAAGCGAAAAGTAAAAATAGAGAGAGAAATAAATTTAAAAAATTATTCTCTACTCCTACATAGAAAGGAATGTCAGAAGTAAAAAATTGTGCACGTATTTTTTTTTCTAATAAACCTATTTAGTTCCAGCTTATCTATACACAATATCATTGAATTAATATATACGGGGAGTAGGCAGATTGAGACCCCGACGTCAAGTCACAAAAACCTGACGTAATTATGCCTGAGGAGTAGGCAGATTCAGACCTCAGCGTAGAATTACGTTTCAACCATTTATTAATTTTCTTTCTTTTTCAGTTCTTGAAAATGGCTCCAAAATCGGAGCCGAAACGTCGAATTTCAACAAATTCTAGACGCGGTTCAACCCGAACTTTTAGTTTTCAAATATCTGACCGCGGAAACCTATCTGAACACATATATATATATATATATATATATATATATATATATATATATATATATATATATATATATATATATATATATACATATATATATGTATATGTATATTCTGAATAGCACAAACATCGTCCATAGGTAGATATTAGAATATCTATGGACGATGGCACAGACCAAGTACGTTTATGTTCCTATTTAACCTAGAACCTACAGGATATAATTTATCATTCCACATTATTTTTGCGTATGGCGATAATCTGTTTTGTTATTTGAAGAATAATAATTGGATTTTTTGGTATTTCATTTCAAAAATTTACTTTCTATTATATCATTAGAAAGGAATGGTTATACTGAATAGTACAGGCAAGAAAAAGTTGTATGTTCCTATTTAAGTTATGGACCTACAGAGTATTGTTTTTTTCCCAATTTTTCCAATATTTTTTTTGGCGGCTTTTTATAACGCCGACGAATGAAAATAAAATATCACAGTAGTAGCAACTGTTATCAAGTGACGTATGGTTTCCATAGCCAACTTTTCAATTTTTGGCTTTCATTTTGCTTCCACGGCCTACTCGGTGAATTTCAATAATAATTTTTTTCTGATCTAGTTTCTGGTTAGATACCAACTTGTGATATGTCATTAGAAAGGGAATTGAATGCTGAATAAAGCGAAGAGAAAAAAAATAGGGTTTCCATTTAAAATAAGAAAGTTGATGCTACTTCCGGTCAGACCGGAAGTTAACTTCGACATGTCAATATGCTCAAATTCTAGCTCTTATGTCATTATATCGACGCTCCAAATTTCACAAACCTACTTCATACAATAACTGAGATATTCCGTAGGCAATACTTCCGTAGCCACCCGGTATATATATTTTTGATTGATGCAACTGGTTTTCCTTTTTTCAATCTTTTAATATTGATATTATTTACAAAAAGGATATGAAACTTCAATGGCTTCTAAATGTTACATGCGAGCGCTTTCGATAGCTGTCTGTGCTATCATCTTCATGGGTCTACTGAGCTCTACTGAGCCATGAAGATGATAGCACAGAGAGCTATCGAAAGCGCTCGCATGTAACATTTAGAAGCCATTAAAGTTTCGTATTCTTTTTGTAAATAATATCAATATTAAAATATATATATAAACCAAACATTTTACTTTGAGGGTGTGTATTATTTGGTTTAATATATCTATATACAGTATATTATATTGATATCTCGATCATTATTTTTCTACGAATGTTCCCACAAAAATGTATCAAATATTATACAATTGATCCTTAATGAAACTAAATTCTGATATGAAATGTTGACAAAAATTCTGGTGCTCTTGTGATGACATGTTCAAACTCCATATAAGACAGTTTGCCATCTCCATCTACATCTGCTTCTTCGATGACTTTCTCTACAATTTGCTGTCGATCTTCTGGAGTCAATTCTTGGGTGTGTTTTGTTAGAAGAAGCAAAGCTTGATCCAAATCCTCTGGCCCAATATGCTGGTCACTATCAAAATCTGAAAGGTAGGAGAAACGTTATTTTTGTGTTTCAAATTTGATATTTTTTTTTATATTTGTAATAATAATCATAGTAGATGTTTTCATAAACGGAATGTAATAGTTATTTGAAGAACTAATAATGTATTAAGGAAGGCGATTAATGATCGAAATATTTCAACTTGAGTGAAGCGAGCGCGTTAATGTTCGAGATCATTAATCGCGTTTTAATATACGAGTTGATTACAATTTATTTTCGTCGACCTCTTTTGTTGAAATGAAGGATATCTTAAATAAAACATTATTAATCAAGGAAATGAACAGTACGTACGAACTTTATTGAACATTAATAATCATATTTTAATTAATTATTTGGTTAACACTTGTAGTGGTAGAAGTAGATAAACTGAAAGAGGGCACCGAAAAAAGTCCATCTGTACATTTTCCTTTTTATGGTTGCACTACCGAATCATACATTAATAAGTGTCATTAATGGTCTTTTTCGAAAAATTATACGTTAATGACAAAACGGCCATTAATAGGACTCATTAATGGTCGATTTTGATTGCATTGAAGACCATTAAACAGACGAGGTCGACGAAAAAATATATTTATTATAGGTACATCATAAATGCCCCCTTATCATTTTTTCAACCAGTAGTTTAGAACATTCAAACTCGGCACACATCAATGAGAACACAAAAACTATATGAAGGGTCCAGTCGATAAACGATGAGGTTCCATTTTATTCTGAAATCCGAAATATTGTTCATATCCATGCCATTTCGAATCGAACGAGACCAAAATTATAATTTCCGGTGGTCAAGCCTAGGTTTTTGATAAAATGGAACTTGTCAACCAGACTATCCTTACTACAGGGGATGAAAATATCCGTTGACTAACGAATTTGTGAACCAATTTGTGAATCATTTCAATAAATGGCATTTATTCTTTAATAAGGTCTTTTTTTCATTTCTCAGTTGAAAGACTTTTGCCGTTTCTCGGTAATTTATGGGACGGCAAACCTTATACGCCCAGGCCACGTCTTGACAGTGGCGGATCCAGGATTTCTTTCAGGGGGGGCGCACAGTACCGAATTCACATGAAAGTTATACAGAAGGAATTGTACAAAATATTAAAGACTAATTTTTCCATTTTTCAACATGAAATATAAAACATTTCATTTAAAAATATATATATAAAGCAACAGATACCGTACGCGGAGATTCACACACCGTAGCGGATTTGGGTATATGTCGGATTGTGTCGGACGCATACGAAGCATCATTTACCCGTCACCCTGTCCTCCCTAGTGGTTCTTTGCTTTTCGTGATGTCAGGTCCGAAACATTGTAAAACTCGCAAATTATTATGTATCCACTCCAGATCAAAATGGAAATCGCTCAGGGATGAGGGGGGGCGCCCCCTGCGCCCTCCCCCTGGATCCGCCACTGCGTCTTGAAATGTCACTGTGCATGGGTGGAAGCTACAATTATAGGGGAGATTTGCCAATATTGTACCGCCTCCTAAATTGTACCACCTCTTTATATCCGAAACCAGAAAAGAACTGGTATCAACGAATGGTTCAGTCAACTGAGTCAACGCATCTGGTGGCAAGCAGTACTATTTTTTACGTAATTTTAAATCATAGTACACCTTTCTTTCAAAAGGTAGGCACTTGGATTTTGGTTTACGGTTGAGTTATTCCAATTCAACTGTTGAAATTGTAATTATAATTCCACAATAAATAATTAATTATAGACATTGATAACAAATATTACACAGTTTCCTTAGTTGTACCCCCGAAGTTACTTATATTAAACCACCGGTATACAACTTAGGGCAGTCATTTATTCTTACTTTGCAAGTGCCGAAGTTACATCAATACGGTAAATGGCAGACACCTAAACCCACATTCAAACGTCATTATCTAGATCAAAACAAAGTTGCCAATGATCCAGTTACGTCGAGATCCAATGTTCAACAAAGATGAAAATATGGTACAATTTAGGAGACTTATCGGTAAAATTTAGGCAACTGGTTTCCTAATTCGTACCGAAATAAAGAATATTTTTAAATTTATTTTGATAAAAACTGTGCAGTTTCATGGATTTTTTATGTTAATTTTGCGTTCCTTGTATGCAATAAAGTTGACAGTCTGAAATATATGAATTTAAAGAAAAGTGGTACAATATAGGCAACTCTCTATTATGATATATGTATCCGTGTTAGTTGATGTATGTTTGAGTTTTTCCCGAACATAAACACGTCATTATGTATTTATTGCAATGCACTGTATATTGAAATCATTAGACATATTCAAACCACTGATCAGCACATTTTTTGTTCAAAATGATTATTTTGAATGAGTATGATGTATGATAAAGGAGACATTCGCTGGGCCGCCTCAATCTCCTAAAGGCTGATAATGATCTGTATACATAAAGTAAGGATACTAACCATAAATCCGAAAAGCATAAAAAACTTTTATATCTCTCGATGCCTGTTCGCTGAAAACTGATAGTAGATCTAAGAAATCCTCAAAGGACAAATTGCCTTTTCCATCTCGTGAGAATACTTCGCATATGCGTTTCTTGAAAGGATTTTCCTAAAAAACTCCAAATAATGCAAGGTTCATTTTGTTTAAGAGGGGAGATATTACATGCAATTCTGAAATTTTTTCTATGCTGTCTTCCAGTGGTATCCGTACGCTGATAGCTTCATTTTGCTTCATTTGCTTCGGAACCAAATCTGGGCGTACTTCTCGGAACCGCTTGAATACCCTAAAATATGATACTCGCTTGATAAGTATTAAAACGAATTCATATATTTCTGTTGAAGGAAAAAATCAGAATTATTGCGAATGAAAATCAGTCATGAAATCATGAGAATTGATAAACTCGACAAAATTAGTTCTTGAAATTACCTATTTATATTTTTTTTGGACTTTCTATGTATCATACCTAAAATGAAAAATTTTGCTGAGATTTACCGAAACCGAGGTATTCGAATACTGACCTTGACTTGACCCTGATTGACTTTCACCTTATTTAAATTTTTTTTTTATATTTCTGAACTCGATTTTTTTTTAATTACCTATTACAATGTTTCCAAACTTTTTGCGTTTTTTTCTAAAAGGAAGAATTTCTTATAAAAATATTTTTATATTCAATATTTTTAACAAATTTGGTTTTTGAAGATTTTCGTAAATTGATTTTGACTTTGACCTTTGGCTTGACCGCTTGACCTTGACTTTCAACTTGCTTGAAATTTCTGAAATTTATTTTCAAACAATATTTTTTTATTCCCTTAATACATTTCTGAAAATCAATTTTTTCTCCAAAATAATTCAATAAAAATTATAATTTTTTTTTCTGCTTTAAAAAGAAATATTTTTTGTAGAAATCGTTTTTTAATTCATAAACATTTAAAATATTATTTTTTTTTGTTGTTTTCACTTCTTATGAAAATAAAAATTTTAGTGAGATGGACCCAGACAGATATTCGGAAAATGTCCTTGACTTTGACTTTCACCATAATTTTTATCTTGACTTTCACCTTCCTTTATATTTTTCAAATGTTGTTTTTAACTAAAATATTTTTGAAAATAATTTTTTTTCCTTCAACATTACTTTTTACATTTTCTCTTTGTGGATTTTTTTTTATTCAATGAATATTTTGATTCGCAAAATTTTGGTGAGATGGACCGAAATTTTTGGAAATTAAAAAAAAAATTATCTAAAATATTTCTGAAAATAATTTTTTTCTCTCTAAAAAATGTAATAAATTTTTTTATTTAAAATCTGTTTGAAAATTGACTTAAAATTGAATGAAAATTTTTATTACATTTCTCCTTACATTTTATCGTTAATTTTTATTTTTGTTAAAACCTTTTTTGTATTCAATTAATTATTTTTTTTCGTGAAATTCTTTCCGACTTCTTGATTAATTATCCGGAAATTGACTATGACCTTGACTATGAACTTGGCTTTGACCTTAACTTTTAACCCAAAAAAAATAAAAAAAATTAAATTTTTTTTTTCTTCTCATGAAAATGAAAAATGTTGAGATGAACAGACGACAAGATATTTGAGAACTGACCTTGAATTTGATCTTGACTTGACTTTTACCTTGCTTTATATTTTTGGAACATTGTTTTATCAAAAACATTTTTAAAATTGAATATTTATTCTCTTCCATGATATTTTTTTACTAAAATTTTTCTGAAAATCAATTTCTTTGTTGTTTTTAAATGGAAAAATGTTTGTATTTTTTTTAATAGAATTGGAAATTGATTGCATGTTGATGGAGTGAATTAAGTATTACCAAGAATGTTCTTTTAAAATGTTGCCAGGCGTTGGGCAGAGGTGATTCGGCAGTTGTATGGGGCTGTTGAATTTTTTTTGTTCGACGTTTGCCGACAAGGAAAATATGCGCCAGGCTGGATTAATTATAATCAAACCCCCCTCTGAGTGGCTTGATGTGGCAAAGCTGAGGGTATGCGCTAAAGCATTTCCACTCGTAATGAAAATCGACGGGTCAGATGCCCTGTTTTGCTGCAAACAATAAATATAACAAATAGGCCTTGTTTCGTTTTCATTGTGCTTTTAGTATTATGCCACAAATATTTCTGTTTTTTTTTGCCCAAATTTCCGCCGTTCGTTTTTCCAACTCAGGTCACCAAACAATAATTACAAATATTAACCAGGTACCTCCCAGCGAGCACAGAAACATCCCAGAGATGTTAAAAGTACGAGTTTTTAGGACATCAAACCTCCATTGCGATGTTCTGTTCATACATGAACAGAACGTGTACGTATAGCCAAATGTCCGCCGCACGCGCTATTTTCAGGATGTTCCTGGGACATCACAAAAGGCATTATTTTTTTCTCGCTCTTTTCAAAGCCTTTTCAAAGACTCCCGATAACATTTTCAAAGCTGTTTGCCTACATTAAATCACTGTACATAAAACATTTCCAAAGATGTCCCTGGGACATCACAAAATGCAATTTCTTCTCTTCTTTTTTTTCAAGCCGCTTATTAAAAATAGTCTCCCAGTGAACCAGAATCCATCGCATAGAAGTTGCAAAGAGTTACTACTGGGACCTGCGACTTCGCAATGTGGATACAAAATAGAGGCACTAGTAATTATTTGCGAGTGCTTAATGTCCGCAAACACGCTCATCGCCAGTAACTACCCAAGACGTCGCGAAGCGTACATTTTTAAGTTCCTATAGACAGCCTCAAAGCGAATTCACAAAGCAGCGGTTTTTTGAAAGTTATAAATATTAAAATGGAATTTAAATGCACCTCTCATGGAAATTAAATGAATGTACACATTAGTGATTACTGCATTGAACTTTTGAAAGCATTCCTTTTATATTTACCAAATTGATGAAATAAATGTAGGTTTGGGAATTTCTCTGGAATTAATATATGGAAAGCAATTTGATATAATTTTCAACATATTTATTAACACTAACTAATATAAAATAACATAAAACAACAAAATAAAAACATAGTCTTCAAAAAAATATATTTATATATATAACGAAAACAAACAAAATTTTCAATGGTGGCTACTCACAGAAATCGACGCAACTAAAAAAAACTTTCTTCATTGCATGCAGCCTCCACAAATCTGAAATAAAAAGTTGAGGATAAGTTGCTGCGCTATTTAAGGCAGTAGTTTGGGAAATATATTTAATCCTAAAGGCATTGCCTGTATAGCGATCCCCACTACACCACTACATAATCTTCAATATTTTTACTCCTTCTCAAATAGAATATATGAGTGAAAAATATAATTATTTAGAGAACACAGTATCAAAAATCAGAAAATTGAACATTTTCAAAATTATGAAGTGGGGGTGGAAAAAATTATCGAATACTTATCAAAGAAGAGTGAACGACCCTACTTGACGGTATATCCGCATAGACCTATACATTTTTCGTTTGCAAGTATTCAACAGAAAACATTGAATTTTTATAACTTTCAGTTGCTCATTTTCACTAAAATCATTTTTAGCCACACTGTATAATTTGAGGGCATGAGAATGGATCAAAAATATCACACATCTGTCTATCAAATGATATTATGATTATTTCCTCTATTATTTCGATTTCGTCTGCATATACCTAGAAGCCCAAGGCCCATCAGTACATTTTTGTTTCTAACCTAATCATAATCAATAAAGTTTTCAGTTATTTATAGTTGTTTTCAGTATAGATTTTCTCTGCTGCTACCTCACCTTCCGCTTGAAGATAAATCGCGTAATTTTTCAACGAATATGTTTATAATTTTGTTTATTTTACGAAACGAAGTCGAAAAGTTTCACTTACCTTTAGAAAATTTGCAACTTTTCTACACCAAGGGATTGAACTATGCACGAATACCTACAAAATACACAACTTTATAAAGTACCGATACAATAATTAAGTTTTGATAGCAACTTACAATTCTAAAACTAAACAAACAATAGCGCTACAAGTCCATCAACATCAAATGACAAAGTCAAAATGTCTGCCATGGGCCGGCCATTGCCAGTTGATATCCTCTGCCGCTAATGTCGAAAGAGGCGCTGTTCACTTCTCAAAAAAGTCGCCCGATCATAATCCATGGAACTTCTCGAGTAATATATTATTGAAAATTCAATTAATATCACGAAATTAACGTTAATATAAAACTGTCAAAATTATGTGGCATGGTGGTAACATTGTGAAAGTCGTAAGGACTTCTCTAGATCGCATTGATTTTAACTGCTTTTGAATGGTATTTTGCGAAATCACAAGGTTAATATTTATTGCATATCATTGTCCGCAAAGCGAAATCGCTGGTACTTATTTGTAAAATCGCATTGTTGATCCATATAGAGACATTAAATTGAATTCCCTGCCACTTACTGCGACTTCGCTGGTTGACTGGGCTATAAATCAACAATAGTCAAAATAAGCAGAGATAAACTTATTTTAATAGTAACTCAAAAAATCACTAAGGGACACACATACAAATCAAACCCAAAATATTTTCTGCAAATATAAAATAAATAATTTTTCAAAAATATAAATATCACATACACACCCTAGGTAAAAATACAAAAACTAAACTTAAAATATATTCCGTATACAAAAAATTATTGCATTAAAAGAACGCATTATAATTTTTGGAAATTAGCCCACATCAAGAATCACCATGTATCACAATGAATAAACTATATGAAAACATAAAAATTAAACTACAAATATAATCTGCCTAAAAAGTTTATTATATTTTTTCTGGTCTTCATTTCCGGCTGTCTTCTCTTACTTGTTATGCTTGATTTTATACTCACAGATAAAGAGTAGAATTACAGCATCTACAGCAAATTGATAATGTGCTATTATAACAAATTGTTAAAAAAAGACATATTGACATTCTACTCAATTTACAAAAATATCAGTCATATATTTTCTATGAAAAGAACAATCTTCAGAAAAAACAAATTTTAATCTTTGTGAAAAGCCACTTTGCTTTGTTTCCAAAAGTAATTTTTATTCCGAATTTGCATTTAAACCAACAGACTAATTATATTGTGAGTCATCCTCAGAAGCGTTGTCTGGTTCAATTGAATTTAAATAGAACTTTGTTACTGATACACCCTCAGTAATAAACTGCTTTTTCTACATTTACATAAATTATAAATATGATGATGATTTTACAAGTTAAGATTATCGGTATAAGTTTTTCAGGTTATATATTTCGAAATGACGACCATTCAATACGTACTTTGAGGTCCGTTATCAACTTGATGGTTATTGAATCTAATTATTGTCTTGACTTAACTCTTCCACTTTACTCTAAAAACACTACTTATTACTTTTGCGAGAAACAAAATGGGGTAAACTGAATTTAAGTGGATACAAACTAAAAACCACACCCTTCGTCAACAAGACCGATCATCACTGAGGTCACATTTGCGCTTGCGCGACAGGTAGATATATTCTTATTGAACATCTCAAGGATGACCTATGTTATGCCAAGTGAAAACGTCCACACATTTATATTTTGTGCACCTAACCGATGAATTCCTAAAGGCATTTTAAAAAACGCCACAAAAGAACAAAGACACAACATTGAATATTGTTCGGAGACCTCTCTTTGGGAAGTACACATTACGTCTCAAAGAAACATCGGCATGCCCACATTTTCGAAACATCTCAAAACCTCCCAGGGATGTTTGTGCTCGCTGGGCTGCTGAATGAAAATCAAAAACAATACATGCAATACATTTTCATCATATTAAAAAATGCAACAAGCAACTATAACCTTTTCATGAGTACTGAAAACATGTTTTTTCTACTCATTTATATGAAAATGAACATGATCCGGATACCCTACATGAAAGTGATTGTTTTTCACTCTATAGAGATGAAAATGAAGCAAATGAACATCATCGTGCGACCCGATGGAAATATACTAAAAACAATTTGATGGATTTTCAACACTAATGACAGATAATCCCACTACTTGGCACTTGAATCAGCAAACGACCGTCACTTCATTTGACAGTTTATACACATTTTCACAACTATATTTGAACTTCTTTCTATAACTGTAATTTATATGCACTCTGAAAACGAAATTCTACTATTTCATAAACAACATCTATCATATAAAAATAGCATTTTGTTACTCGAGATGAAATACGTTTTTTTCGTTCGTGAGATTGCCACACTCGCTCTGCTCCGCTTTGCTAAAAGTACAAACTCTCCACCTCACGAAAAAACAGTATTTTCATCTCTTGTTGAAAAATATACACTGTCACTCTTATAAAATTTGATTTGCACATAGATGGAGTATTTTTCATGATTTATGGCTCCCATTCAGCTAACAATCAACTCTAAACAAATTGAAATAAGTGAAAATAAATCTGAAATCGAGAAACTACTTTCTTAAAATAATACATCTTCCACAGGTGGTCACTTGGAGAAATAGAATAGGTGTACGATATGGTTATAACAAATTGTACATTTTTTTTTTGTGCATGTTCCCGTAATTGTTGAATTTTTTCATGCCTTTTTGTAAAAGAACTTATCGTTATTCATGGGACACATTTATCGCGAATCACGTATAGGAGTCATGCACCTCCGCTATGGTCACTTATTTTTTACTAAACCTTTTATCGAAAATAAAGAGCAGCCCATCTGTAGACACATTCATTTTTTGCTATATTAATCAACGTTACTGTTTTCGCGAAAAAAAATCGCATTTCGGTGTTTTCGACAAAAAAAATTATCTGTTCGAAATGCCATATACCTACTTATTCACAGTTGAAGAAGGTATGTACTATGTAGGTAGCAAATTTTTTTAGAAAACAACCGGTTGGATTAATGAAAATTTTATACCAATACTGAAATCGTTTAGTTCATACATTAATTATCAACCCAAGAAACACACGGAGTGTTGACAGCTGATGGTGATATTTTCAACAAGTACCTCTATAGCAGTCATCAAAACCTACTAACAACCTATTACACCAGTAACAATGGTTTTAATACTAATGCATTTATAGAAGGAGGTTGGTAGGTATACCTATTATTGGTGTTCAAATGTCATACAATTGAAAAAAATTTATAGGTACGGACCTACTTTACTGCATATAATAATAAAACGCTTCAGGTTAAGCTCCGATCAAGTGGAAGATATTCACAATATCTAAGGACCTCTCGACCTCTGTTTCTTTCATCAATATAATAATATATTCATACCTATTCTGCAAACGACTTTTTTAAATTGATCGTATTTGTCGGTATGAGTGTCGCCATCTAGAAAAAGAAAACATTGAACAGTGCAGTTGAACCATTATTGAGCATTGTTATTGCCACGTCTATTTACTTGGTATTAATATTGTTTAAAGCGGTTTTATTTGCAATTAACTTATAAATTTTACAATAATCCTGAGAATGACCAAATTTTAATTAACACGTCATCTCTTTAACTCGTGTACCTATATAGCTAAAACATCATTTTCACTTTTAGGAAAGAGAATAATAGGTATAGGTAGAATTAATTTCTTATTTACCTGATTTAACTCTGACAAATAGTGAAAAAGATACCTATCAAAATAAATTGCATTAACTGAGCCACTGCTCTATATTTACATTGAGAAGAGTGGTTTATGAAGGTTCCTATAGCTATAGGTATATACCTAATAACCTAAAGTAAATATAGTACCTCATGGTAATTGGTGATACCTAAACCAGTTCACCGCACACCCAAAAACATACAATTAGAAATAATTGAATACCTAAGGTACAAAAGCATGTAGGTATACGCACCTTAAAATTTCTTTTCTCGTGAAAAAAGTGCAGTCCTGATAAAAATAAAAATCGGTTATTGAATAAGATAAACTCCTAATCACTTTACCTGATAATTTTCTATCTGCTGGTCAGTAAACGTCACTAACTTATTCCCCATTGTGGTTCATGATGAAGATGAATAGTAGTATGTTTTTCCTTGAATAAAACCGCCACACCACCCCGGTTGTCATAGAAACCTAGGCGCGGCGAAACCCTATATCGATCGTGTGAATGTAATTCAATTTCATATTTGATGAAGATCAAAATTCCATATATCACATTCTCAAATTTAAATATCTAAAACCTTCATTCAACCGAAATTCTTTTCAAATTGCCGAAAAATAATGGAAGCAGAAATGCCGTACCTCTAATCATTCAAAAGTTTGAAATAGAGAGAGAGAGAGAGAGAGAGGTATAAGAGGTACGCAAGTATGAGTGTGCAAGTGATGGACTTCGTTAGTCATATTACAATATGATGGATTGTCAAGTTCTGTCAGTGTGAAAATATAATGAATTATTTGTTCTGATGAAAAGTATTTCTTCAACATTAAATTAAATCATCATTTATTGTCGATTCTGAAGATACGTTTTCAATTCTTTTTTTAAATATCCCGCAAATTTTGAGCTCTGCAGTAACTACTTTTTCCCCTACTCCATACCAACCTTGATTTTTCATTGTTTGTGACTTTTGTGACGTTTGAAGTGAAATTTTAAATTTGTGTTTATTTGTGTAATCGTATTATGATGTAAACAAATAGTATTAAATGTAAGAAATAATGTCTGGAATCAACAGTCCCCAACTTTCCAGTCGTTTACAGCGGGCAAAAAGCGAGTTGTCGCATGATCGTTCTACTGGATCTATCAGGAATGAATTGAAAAATGTGCGTTGTTTAATTGTAAATAGTTAACCTCAAAATAAGTTATGAAAATATTTTGCAGAAATTCTTCACAAGGCTGAAAAACAATCGCAGCAGAAGTGTTGACAGATTTCGTCAAATTGTAGAAGATTATGGAGAAAGTCTCACTTATAGATCAATCAACGATTTAAAAATGGCTCTCGAAGGGGACCCAGAGGCTCTTAATCTCATGAAAGACACTGAAGTGAATGAAGTCTTAAAACAAATTGAGCAAGAACTGTCACTAGTTGATTTCCAAGACCAAGCAGATTGTCATCAACGAGACAGAGAGTCAGAGACTGAGGATATCATTAACCGACATCTAACTGTTTGTAGAGTATGCCAGAATTTGTCTACAGAAGAAAATATTTGTAGAATATGCTTATCACACCTTGAAGATGAATTTGCAAAATAATTGTTGATGTTCATGTTGTTTTATTAGTTTGTAGACAGTTGAGTAAGTGTTAATTGTTCAATAATTTAATGAAATTTTCTTCAGGGACTGTATAGGAGTTTGTTCTTAACTTCTCCCCGGTCAAAAAAAAATGTTTGGACAGCTAGACTGGGCTAATGAAATTTAGATATGACTTTTGGTGTGAAGGAACAATGAGTAAGATATGCATTGCAGTCCTTCAAACATACCATAAAATATGAAGCACATCCTTGTATAACCATTCAGGCAATATTTCCCTTACAAATGAATCAATAGTTTAGCTAAAAGTTAGGGTTGAGTCACATTTTTTTTTTGAATACTTAGTTTTTGTTTACAAAAGTGGCATTAATTTTTGCAGCAAGTTACATCTTTAGGTACCGAAGTCAATGTGCCAGTTTTTCAAGGCACCCTTTCTATCAAAACTGTGAAGCAATTTAAAAAAAAGGAGTTAGACTGTGCGGTTGAAGGTGGGAATGCTCAACAGCTATAAATTATATTTTTTATAATTGTACTCATGAATATGTCTTTACTTCAGAAAGCAAAGGAACAGCATAACTTTGTGTTCAACTGTGAATATCTAATAAGACTGAGAAACATTTCTATATTAATTTCATATGTTCTAATTGACTCTTATATGGGATATCACAATATGGATCAAATGAGTTGGGCTAGTGCCAACTAACAAAAATGTTTACTGTTGAGAATGACAAAAATGTGTGATAACTGTTATTTGTGTTATTCGTTTAGCTTGTTAACTGTGTACTCTGTCTGTATGAGTGATATAGAGAATAATAAATCATTTTCATAAAATTTGTTTTTATTCAAACCATTTCAAGAACAAATCTGTATAAGATTTTGTTAAAATCTTCATAAATTTGCATTTAAAATGGGTGTTACTGAATCAAGTTGTTCTGTTTCATAAACATCTTCCCATTGTAAATTATCAGCAAGTGGAACATAAAGATAAAGTTGCTTATAAAAGCATTTCCTCTCCCATCTAAGAGTCATTTGTCGTTTTGATTTTGACTAGTTATTCAGTAACTGCTGCAGTGATTTAATCCATCCATCAAACATGAGGTAAGTGAGAATGATTGTTGATAACCAAAGATATCTTGTAGACTTTTGGAAATTATTTGTACATGGAGAAATTTCTTTTTGTTTTAATGATCTCTAAACAAAAATTTTAAATAAAATGTAGTGTGTCCTTCAATTGTAACAATTTCCAAGATCGTTTTTATTGTTGATATTTCAAAAAAGAGTAGACCAACTTTCTCAAATCAATAATACTAATTTTCATTTACCGTTAGTTATTGTAGGTACGATTTCATAAAACTTTATTTAAAATGAAGTCATTATATTACAAATATCAACAGAAAGAGAATAACTAGATGGACTGCAAACAATTTGATTTTAAATTTTTCTAATTGCGCCAAAATTTTCTTACAGTTTGGCATATTTTCATTTGAATTATAGAGTGTTTTGGAAATATTGGAAGTATTTTACCCGTAAAATTTAATTTTTTTTTAATTCCATGTCAGCTGTAATTGAAAAATGTTAACTCATCATTGATTCATTCCTTATTTTGCGATATTGTTCAATTACAGAATTATAGAAAAATATACTTCTTTTATTTAATATTGGAAGTATTTTTTTACCCGTAAAGTTTAATTTTTTTTAATTCCATGACAGCTGTAATTGAAAAATGTTAACTCATCATTGATTCATTCTTTATTTGTGATATTGTTCAATTACAGAATTAAAGAAAAATATAGATTTCTTTTATTTGTTTCTTGAACAGTTCCTCGACATTTTTCACTCATTTTGATTTTTATTTTCCAACAGTGGCAGAAATGAACCCTCCACTTCTTACGGATCACCACAAGAGCTGCTAGAAAAAATAGGTGTCGAGCGCAATCAAATAAAAGAACGCAAAGAAGCTTATATGAAAGAACTTGACAGAATGAAGAGAGCTGACCAAAAATATGCATATCTAGAAAAAGAAGTGAAGAAGGAGATCAGAAGAACTTCAAAATAATTATTACATACTATGTGACATGTATTACATTAGATTAGTGAGTCTTGAATACCTTTCATGTAATGTTTGGCAGATAATCACTTAAATAATAAAATCTTTTTCATGATATGTTTGGATTTTTTTTACATATTTGTTTGATACCAACTAATTCATTCTAGTGAAATTCAATCACAGGTGTTTAGATCAATATTGATTTCCAAATAAAATTCTGATATTACACTAATTGAAATAGAAATAGAACTTGACGTGATTTCTTTGAAATTTGTCTAAAAATGAAAAAAGTGAAATAAAAAAAATCTGTTCAAGTGTAGAAATGAAGTTGCGTTTAGAAGACTGTTGCCTTGAAAAAATCAATTGATTTAGTAAGTAACTTATAATAAAGTAGTTTTTATTCCAGATTGTTCACTGATAATTATCAGAGTACTTTCCACTTTTCGTAGACGGAAAATGGAAAACGTTTTCTGATCTCTTCCACTCATCCCCATAAAAAATATGAATCATTTAGTTATTTTGAATTTGTTTCTTCAAATAGGCCAAATACGCTAAGTACCTGACAGTTTAAATCTTGTCGGGGACAAAATTGATAATTTGCCCTTCTAAGTTTATTATAAATTTCCTTGATTACAGTTTTTTTATTTTTAGTCAGTGGAAAATTAAAATCACAAAAATCATGTGAAGAAACGAACATCCTCCACAAATCAAACTTCCAATCAATCAATAATTCAAATTTCATTTCACTCATTAAAATTTTGATAAGATAGTTTGATTCCATTCATAAGTAGACATTATTTATTTTTCTCAAAAATTCAATATTCCTCAAGTGTCTTATTTGTTTCACTAGTACGTACACCAAATTACTGTTTTTGGAACGAATAAAGTTGCCGTACGATGCCTAGCCGTCTCAAAAACAATTTTTTTTGTACGATTGAAACATATTTTTGACCAAGAAAACAAGTTGAAACAAACAGATTTTATAATCCGAAAATACCAGACTAGTAATATAGCTTTTTCTTTTATTTTTGGAGGAGTACATGGTATTTTACTGCTGCTCTCACAATCCATATTTATTTTTTGATTCAAATAATCTCGAAGTATTTTGGTACTATAAAAAATAATTAAATTTTTTCCAGCCACACAAATATGGCGTTACTACTTCGTGGTTTTCATACCAAAAGTGATCAAATAATTCCATAACTGTACAAAAAAATATCATTTTCTGTATTGTACCACAAAAACGTCAATTCCTGAAATATGTTGGGTAGGGAAATGCATTTGATGAAAAAAAAATATGGTTATAGTAACAACAGCAATGAAATACCATGTACATACTATTCCAAACATAAAAGACTAATAAATCCGGTCTTTAAAAGTCACTCGCCTGATTTTTCAGACAATATCTTGTTTTTTAAAAAGTTGCGTGGTCAGAAATTTTTATTCATTTCTACAAAAAATGTGCTCTTGGATTTCATAATATTGTCGGTGTCACTCATCTCGAAAACACTTATATTTTGTAAAAAAAACAGAAAAAACTCTTCTGGTATTTAGATTAATGAAATGAAGTATATACAGTGTCCGCCAGAACGTATGTAAGGTATAGGAAAGAAGTTTCATTAGAGTATTGGTAAAAATGGCATGATTGATCGATTGTGCATGTATAAAGTCTAGTTCATACCCTCGCGAATTTCGCAATTTTTCTGCGAATAAAATGGCTTCCAGTAATGCCGGACCAATCGTTGATGCAGAACCATGTCGGCAGCTATTTTATTCGCAGAAAAATTGCGAAGTTCGCGAGGGTATGAACTAGACTTAACAACCTGAAAATCGATTTTGACGCGTCACGTGAATACTGGTAAGACGGCAAATTGAAAAAAAATACTATAAAAAGGCAAAAAGTGGGGTGATAAGATGGCGAGAAGTTATTTAAAAACGTTGCTTAGAATTAAATTCTATACTCGTTTACAGTTTCAAGCAATCATCGAATAAAATTAAAAATAACAATTGTTTTAGAATATTTGTTGATCATTTTACAAATATCATGTCTCCTTTTTCTGAGCAGCTTGACTGTAGTGAAAATTTTGTATTTTGATGATCATTTTATCCACACCAGAGAGCACTATTGAAATAATGATTTTTTGTCAAGGCCCTGGCTGTTACATTATTTAGTATCTTACAGTTATATCAGAAATCCACGACTATTGTGATGATTTGACAATATAAAAACTGTAATAATGAACTCATTTCCTGTATCTTACATCTTCGTTATGGGCACTGTATAAATCACGTAAAAAGGTGGAAGGGAATCAAGTGATTTGTTTCTGTAACTCGCAGGATTAGAAATGAAGAAAGTTCGTCGACTTACCACAAAAACCAAATATTCAAGAATTGCATCCCTGAAATATACAGGATTGTTTAAAATTACATGGTAAATGACATTATATCAAATGCCACCAAATTCAAACACTAACAAAATTCAGTAAACGATGATATATTCAGGCCTTGTTGTATGCAAAAAAATCAAGGATAATTCGATGCACCTAAATCATCAAAAATAATTTTTTTAGCTTTAGAAATAATACTCCTCAAACGGAGTCAGATAATGGGGAAAGGGGCAATTTAAATTAAAATACATCTAAGGTTATCTAATTACGTATGATAGTTTGTTCCATTAGAACTGCTCTTTTTTATAAGAACGTCTCTAACTGCATCTGATACAGGGCGCACCAAGATGAGATACAAATACTTTCATTGATACTTTTATGATGAAAGTTTGTATGCAGTGTTCTCAAAATTCGCCCAGCTCAGATGAAATAAATACGTCACTTTCAGTTGAATAGGAAACAGTACACAACTTCCAACAGTTATATTAACAAAGCCCGTGCCGAGTGCAGAATAGAAAAAGATAATGGGTACTCGTACTTTTTTTTAATGTCTTGGTTGTGACTGTTAATAGAAAGGGACACAAACATGAAAGATGAAGTAAATATTATATTGGTATGAATGAATTTTCCGTCTACGCGTACAAAATGTTCTTTGGAGCACAAATTACAGTAGATCCATAGATATCAACGCCTTTAGAACAATTGATTAATGAAATAATGTCGAATTAATGCCTGAGTAAACACGGTAATGAACTAAAAATGGCAGGCTTCACGTTCATGTTAGTTTGCGTGAAACCACAAAAATTAAACATCGAGAGATCGTAGGCGGAGACTTAAAACAGGTGTTTCATTCAATAGCGCGTCTTCGAAAGTTGACGAACAAAAAAATATATAAATCATTACGGATTGCTCTGAAATTTCAATTGGTAATCACCTATATTGTTAAAGTGATACATAATGGCATACATCATTTTTATTTTATATTATTTCATAAATAAATTTCATCTATATCATCTTGTGGTTACCTTACTTACTTTGAGCTTTTGCTAGTTTCAGAATGACAAATGCTCAGTGACAATAGAATTCTAACATACCTACTTCTCTTCAGTAAATAAATGACTTCAGAACACCAATCATTCGAAAGAGCAATTTATTATTAATAGTCATGTTTTCATGAACAAGTTTGGCTTTTACTCCTCTTCAAAAACTTTCGTGAACATTTGAAAATCATGTCATAAAAAAGTAAGAAAAGTTCTATGTCTTCAAGTCATAATATTATGTACCTATTAGGAACACAGTACCAATTTATGTTAAGGTCTTACCCTATTGATACAGGAAATTGTGGTTACAAAAAGGCTGTTCTAGTACTCAGTTTACCCTTGAAACATTAAAACTCACGAGTGAATTTCAATGTCATAGAATTTAAAACAACGAAATCAAAATACAGAACATAATATGCATTGATAAAAATGGTTCAATTATTATTAAGGCACTACTAGAAATATTACTTGCCGTCGCCGTCAGCTGTAGCTTTTTCTGGATTTTTTAGCTGAAGAGTGAATGGGCTACAAATAATTAGCATGTCTCCTGGCGCGCCATGGCAAATGATAATAATAACCACTCTCTACCTACACAACCTATGCCTTTAGGCAAAACCATTCAAGTATTTATGGAAAGCATCATCGTTAATGATATTAAGTAAACTGGGATTGGCATTTGAGCAAAACACATAACACTCTCTTCAAACAGAGTACATGAGTCGCTTAACAAAGTCACAAAATCAAGAAATTAAAAAAATCTCAGTACCGGTTGGCTTTGAATCAGCATAGAGTGATTGTAAATCAATATCCAATTTCCTCCACGATTACAAACTACCTGGACGAAATGAAAGATAAAAAGTTCCACTTTACTATCTATCAAAAAACACTTTATTCAAGTGGACAGACTGCATTTTGAAGTTATCCAAGAAGGTTTACATTGTGAAGGAAGGAGATCATTTTATATTTTTCTCATGTTGTGTAAAAATAGCTGATAAATAATATCAGAATTAGGATCGTGCACGTTTGGTAAAGTTGATTGAAAACGTGACTCTTATATGATACAATATCTATCACCGCCCATAACCAAAGAAGATTAGTTGTTTCAGATAGAAGTTTTCATATTTTTATGATTGAAACTTTATATCTTTTTGAAAACGTTTACATTCAAGTGACGGAGTAGAAGACAAACAAGTTCATTCAATAAAAAAATCAATAACATATCATTTACAAAACATCCGAAATTGTGGAAATGTCTCCACATATACAAACGAAACAAGTAGATTACTATATATACCAATTCAATATATTCACATTTACAAAAACTAATCTGTATCCCAAAGTTACAGAGAATATCAAGAGTTGAACAACGAAAAAATGAAAAAATCAAAACTGTGAAAATAATACTTTCAAGTATAAACAAAAAAATCGAACCACTTGACATTTTAAGACTTCCTCATCGTTAACATGGTATTGATCTCCCATATAATTCTACGCAAATGATCAATAACCTCTTTCAACTGCTTGTTTTTCAGAACCACTTGTTCCATAACCTCTTTGCTTTCTTCACACGCCAATCTATAAGCTTCAGAATTCTTCTTCTCATCATGCTTTGGGTCTATTTCATCTTTGAATGGTATTAAACTTTCGATATGTGTATATTCCATGCCTTGAAGCTGACAGTTATCATTGCATCGTTCGTATACCAAGCGCAGTCTTTTGAATAGAACTCTTATAGTACGCAAGAGTTCTTGCACCTTGGCCTTTTTTTCATTACTAGCATTGTGTGATTGCGGAGTACCATTTGGAGGCTGAAAATAAGACAATTAATAATCAAAAGTACAAGAATAAATATGATCATGAAATAACTTTATTGAACTGAAAGTGAATTCAGTGCCACAAGCTACAGACCAAAGTACTTCAGCTTATTGTTTACAATTTTCTTCCCGAATTCCTTTCATTACTACTGTAAGAAGTAAATAAATAACTTGTAAATAAAATGAGTAATCATGTGTTTCTGATGATCATTTTATTCACAAAGAGGCAACATTGTTATTTATGCAGAGATGAGAACTTTTAATGGTTTTTCTATTTGTGAATAGTTGAACTGACCTGAATTTGCTTCAGTGTTTGAAAAACTTCTTGTGTTCTGCTAACAATGTCCTGTACAGTTTCCTGTCCTAATCTACAGAGAGAAGCAGGGTTCAACTCCTTAGACTGCTGCTGCTGCTGTTGTTGAACAGGAACAGGAGGTGTAGGAGCAACTCCTGGACTTTGCTGTGGCATCTCATGATGGTTCAAAGCTGGCGGAAACTCTGTAATTAATAACACCGTGAATTTATTTATCAAGAAATAGTAAAAAATGTTGCATCCATATTAAATAACTGGACACTCAAATATGATGACAGTTTGAACAGTTATAAGAATAATTTTTAATAACAATGGTTTCATAATAAAAATTTCACGATGTACGTGTTCTGCTCTTTTCATAAAAACTACATTAATACCCTTAAGTGAAGATTTTTCAATGAACTTGAATATTACTCAAACATTTGTTTCAAAGTGTCAAAGTTTACTGGAGTGCATTCAAATGCTTATGAATTATGGATTCAGTCAGACAAGTTCTTTTAGATCATTAAGTAAGAGTATCTGTTTGATATAATTCAATGCCCGTCCTACTATTAGCCAGGGGAGTAGTTGTTTTCTGATAGGTATCTGCCAAAATAGCCCCACATTGTAGGTGTATAGAAGAAAAAAGGGCAAAGCACTGATCGTCACTATCTTTATTATGAATTATTTAATGTGTTATGGACCGTAGTGGTCGTGAATGGGCCGTAAGTGGTCGTGATGGTAGAGCGCTTGCCTCTCAATCACAGGGGCGTGGGTTCGATTCCCAGTATGGTCACTGGTCTCGTGCATGGCATCACACGTTAAAAGTAAGGGCTACGTCTTTCCTAGCTCGCACAAGTCTCTGACTTCTGAGGGTTGCTCGTAAGGGTGCAGCCAGTTAACGGATACAACAATTTTATCTAAGAATCTAACAATTTTTTATCTGTTTTAGTTTTATAAACAAATTAATTATATCACTATTCCCCCATAAAAAATCTGAATCAGAAAAAAATTGGTTGAAAAAAAAATATTTTTTCCGTTAACCAGCTGTCATCCCCCTACGAACGACAGCCCTCAGGAGTCGAAACTTGTGCGAGCTAAGGATTAACGAGATGTTACCTTTTAACGTGCGATTCCTAGCAGTGAATATAAGCATCAATTAGTGATGCCTTAGGTTCTTCAAGGTTTTCCTAGAGCTGAATAGTGAATGCGCTACCAAAAATCAGTCGCGAGCGCAACTGCAAATAATGATAGACGTCCTTTACCACAGGCTATGCCTTGACTCGCTCTATCGTTGCAATATTCTGAATCTACTCACGAATGCCAAGAAGCGTCTCCATATACTTCAAGAGTTGGGAGACATCTGACGAATAAGCAGAAGATTCAGCCTGCATTATGACCTGAACTAATGGATTGCTCTACACATCTTATTACAGTAAACTCGGTATGTCTAAATGCGGATTGTTTCATTATTCCATGCTTGCAACGGCCCTTTGTTTCAGAAATTAGTAAGGAAATTCACAATGAAACCAGTAAAAAATGTCAACTTCGAAAATAAAAATACTCGATAAAGGATATGGAACTAAGGCCGCATTCGTACGTGAAACAAATGAGTTTCTGTGCATGTATTCATGCCTTAGCGTTTTTATATCGCTGCGCTTTTTTTCCATTTAAAAAGTTCGTTGGGAAGTGGACGTCGCGGTAAATTCGCTATGTTTCTGTTCCGACAAGAGCTTGAAAACCGCTGCAATTGCCTTCAAAATATGGCACTGCACAATCGTGTACACATGAGGATCAGCAAAATGACAACAGATAATTTTGGTATCTTGAAATATTCCTTAGTTTTTAGATCTATTTCCAGATATTTGTTGGAGGTGCTTATGGACATTTGAAAATAATAGAAAACAATTTCAGAATACTGTGGCAAATCCTCGTAGAGCGTCACAAATTGTCCTTTGAAATACCGCTGGTCAATCGAAGGATGAACCCAGTAGTTTCCTTCCTTGCCTCCCTGGGGTGGGATTTTGTGTACGGTATCTATAGTCGACAGTTCTGTTATGTTTCTCTCCCATGAATTCAACCATGATGACATCTCACTTATTTCATCGACTATAGAATTCTATGGTACTCGAAATCCCACCACTGCAACCTAGTAATTTTGCTGATTCTAACTTCAACGAGAACCGAAATTAGGTGAAATTTCAGCGCTCGTACAAACGTCTAGTTTTAATAAAACGCTTTATCAACTTCCGTGCGAATGCGGCCTAACAAACTTCCTAAAGAAAATAATCATCTCTTGAAATAAAAAACGATAAACAATTATACTAAAAAACCTCAAAATGTCTATATGGTACAAAAACCCTTCAACCAAATCGTGCAAAAACAAACATCTGTTGTTATTGCATATACCACCTACATCAAAACAATTTGTCCCAGATCATTCAAAACTTGATGAGGATACAAATATTCTACAATAATGATTAAGAAAGTCTTGACATTGAGGAGGCATAAGCCATAAGTTGGCCCTTCAGATAAAAGTGTGATCCTGGCTTACAAGAAAAATAATTGCAAATTCGTAAGGAATCAAGTCCTGGAACTCGGAACAGCTCGATCTAGTATTTCTCTCCACACGTTTCCACCAGGTGGAAGCATGAGGCAAACATCTGACAGAAAACAATACTTTCTTGGCTAGTACCACGACGGAAATTAAACTACATCTGATATATATTTCTGCAACGTTCTTCCAAGAAGACACATTTGCAAGTGCTTAACTTGTAATTAAACAGTGAAATAATCTTCATTTTGCTGGGAAAGACCACCTGCAGACCTGCATGTTTCGAGATGTTTCCTCTTGTTAGTGCCAGGATATGTACAACGTTGTTCTATCCATAACAAATAAATAATGATCAACTGTTTAACTAATATTTCCTCACGAATGAAGCTGCGACCACAACTAACCTTGTCGCAGCGCCATCCGCACGGAAAATCAAGTTCCGACTTTGGAATATTACAGTTAACTCTACCTGAAGTAAGTATGTACTTCGTATGTGCTGCCTGGGAGAATTGCTTGTTTTTGATTTTCCGTGCAGATGGCGCTGCGATCGACTGTGTTGTGGGTCGCAGCTTCATTCGGGAGGAAATATTAGCTAAACAGTTGGTTATTACTTATAAGTCAAAGACAGATCAACTGAAATGTTGTCCAAATTAGAAATTACCCTGATACTAAGATGCAAAATTTCAAAACATGCATGTCCGCAGATGGTCATCCCCAGCCAAATGATGTATATAAAGTTAGCAAGGCCACTTGCCGGAAAATCGATGACAACAATTGCAGTAATTGTCGAATAATTGTAGAGAATTTGTCGTGAAAGAAAGAAATTTGTCACGCTTATAGTTTTTTTTTTATATGGGATGGCTGTGCTAACTTTATATTAAGTTAGCACTGCCACTAATATAACTTGACAAATAAACATCAAATTTTATTTTTGTGGTAACCAACAATTGTCGAGTAATTGTCGAAGTCTATTTGAAGTAAAAAAATGCGAAAAATCTTTTCTTTACAGCTTATATGTGTTTTTTATTGGAATTATTGATATTCGGGGAAATTTTGAGTAACTGGCAACACCGCATGCCTATAAGGATAATTTCCATTCAACTATTTTCAAATATGTATTGATTATGCATTCTTTTTGAAACAAATGAATGAATTTATTGTGGAAAATAGGGAAACTCTGTGTTCAATAAAAAAACTCATCAAACTTGATTATTTTTTTTGTAGGTTCAAAAATTCACTGAACGATTGGCGAATAATTATAACATATTGCCCGAGAAAACTCGTAGTTTCTTATAACTGAAAAACTAAATACAAATGGTGGAAAAAGGAGTTATTCCTTTTTCTCGGTGATGTACTCACATAATTTGCTTGGTCTATCTTTTCTGTGCCTGAAAATCAACTCGTCAGTTGTCGATTGAATAAATCAATCATTTTTGTCATGAAACTTTGAAATTTGCGGAAGCAGAAAAATTACCTATAATTGGTGAAATTCTAATACTTGCAGTATCTCGGTATTACCTACGTTGTATGATGATTAAATATAATTTTTTCGGTCGGAAACTTATAGAACATTTGTCGAACGACAAAAACATATTTGTCGTGAAAATTTTCAGTCTTGAAAGGCCGGAAAATTACTTTTTAACGCTAAATAATGGAAAAATTCCCTTTTCTCAGTAATACACACACATAATTTGGTTGGATTATTTTTTCTGCTCCTGAAAATTTACTCATCAATTGTCGAATAACTGAATCAAATTTGTCGTGGAACGTTGAAATTTCCGGGACCAGAAAGACTATCTGTAATCGGTAAAATTCATTTATTTCCGGTCTCTCGATATTACCTACGCACCAAGTTTGATAAGTTTTTCCATTCAACACTGAGTTTTCCTTATTTTCACAATAAATTTTTCATTTGCTTCAAAAAGAATATGTAATCAATTCATATTTGACAATAGTTTAATGAAAACAGCTCAGATCATCCTTATAGACATGCGGTGTTGCCACTTACTCAAAATTTCCCCGAATATCAAGAATTCCAATAAAAAATACATATATAAGCTGTAAAGAAAACATTTTTCGCATTTTTTTTACTTCAAATAGACTTCGACAATTACTTGACAATTGTTGGTTACCACAGTGATAAAATCTGATGTTTATTTGTCAAGTTATATTAGCGGCCGTGCTAACTTAATATGAAGTTAGCCCACCCCATATAAAAAAAACTATAAGCCCGACAAACTTTTTTCGTTCACGACAAATTCTCGACAATTACTGGAATTATTTTCATCGATTTTCCGGCAGGTGGCCTTGCTAACTTTATATACATAGCCAAATGAAGAATAATTTAGTGCTTAATTACAAGATTAGCCTGGCAATTGGGTCTTCTTGAAAGAATCTTGCACAAATGTCAGATGTAGTTCAATGTCCGTCGTGCCACCGTAGATAAGTAAACTGAAGTAGATTCACTCCCAGTTGTGGAGACAAGGGTACTTCGACTTAGTCGATCATATTCGTTTCACGATATTCAAGGAAATTTTCAAGGCTATAGTAGACTAAGTGAAGACAGGGATTGTGAAACAATACAAAATATTAACGCTACCTTGCCTGTATTTGTTCAAGTTGAATTTCTCCAATATAAGTTGGTAAAATGTTAATAAAATGGATAAATTAAAGACATGAGCGGTAGCATGAAAAGGATATTAACATTTTGGTGTGATCAAGCTTTTTATAGCTTAGAGAGTTTCTTTGCTTCTATATCTGTTGCTTAGTACAAGAAATGACTAAGTCAAAAATTGTAACATCTGTAGTTGACCAAATGTTTATGTCTACTTAGACATATCTAGCAGAAAATTTGAAGATTATAAGGAACAACATAAGTATTTCTTATTTTCTTTAAACATGATTTTAAAGACGTTTTTTACATAGAAAACTTCCATGTTCTTACGATACATTTTGGGCAAAAATCTCAAAACTGGCGAAAAGTGACTTGGTCACTTCTTGTACCAAGCGACAGATATACAATTATAGCTATACAAATTTTAAATAGATGTTTGGGCCAATTTTTGTACATGAATACTACTTTGCCGTTTTGATCCGTACTACTTTATATGTATGTATATATAGGGTGTTTAATAGGTACAAGCAAGTGAAGGCATTCCATTTTTTAAATCGGAAACCATCCTCCGGATGAAAAAAAGTCAAGAGACTATGTTTATGAGAAGATAGAGGACAATTATAAAAATAATATTATTTGGCCAAAAAACAGTAGTTTATCAATATTTTGACAGAAAATATTACAGGGCATGTTAAGAGGGATGATACTGATGGAAATTAAAAACCTTCATCTTGAAAATTGAAAAATTAATATAAAGTGAATAGAGATAGTAGAGAAAAACTGTTTTTGTTGAATCTCAACACCGTTTCTCAGAAATAAAGCGGTTCATCTGAAGATTTTTTTTTAAATCATCCAAAGATCACCCTTCAGGCTGAGCATTGAATTATGAAACAGTGTGTATATATATATTATACTTAATATTTTTTCTTTACTAGTCTGATGAGTTCATCCATTTTGTAGCTTTTGCCACACTGTTTGTAATCTTCTTTGGTGAATAAATTATTCTGATGTTTGATCATCAAAAGCAACTTTCTTTTTGAGGTTTATTGCTTGATAATATAATAAACGGCCAGTTTAACTGTCCAGGTACTAACTAAGATACATTTAAAGTGCATTCATGCATCACAAGACATGGTAGTTTTCATATTACTCTTTATAGAAAGAATTTAAAATACAATAGCTGCGAATACATGGTATATTCGATGAAAAAATGTCTACTTAAAAATTGAAAACGTCACGTCAGCAAGAAATGAAATTTGACAAAGACGACTTCTTCAATTTATTTGCCCTAAGGAAATCCCGAAAACTGCGTCTTATTCTATGATATCTTTATTTTATGTATAAGACTATTGTCTAAGAAATTACGTTTTCTAATTAATAAATACCACTACTACTATCAAGCAGCTTCAAACACTCTTTTTAGAATCATCTGAAAAATTGAAAATTGGTTCATACATATCCAACGTAATAATTGTAAGAGATCCCTTTGGGGGCAAATATCAAATTGTGTTGAACACATAAGCTACTGCAATTGATTATGCTTAGTCTGCTATATTTTTCTCAAGCTCTCGTCAACATACCTGGAATTTTTTTCTGGCTATGGCCTTGCTACAAAGATTTTTCACGCTAGTCAGAAAGCCATGTGATCCCACCCTACCTTCAACCATGAAAATTATACTGAACAGTTGGATTTCAAACATCACAAGTATAGGTACATCTCAAATAAGGATTCAGGAATTCAACAAATTGTATAATCAATGGGGTAAATGATACAAATATGTTTAGGTATCTTATGCACATTTTGGCTTCATGTAGTACGATTCTAGTTATAGGTTCTTCAAGCCAATAGCTTGGGGGAGTGAAAAGGAATACTAGAGATCTGAATTGTGAGCTCTTATTTTAATAGATTTTTGAAATATCTGTTGTTTGCTTAAAAAATATTTCACTCTCACTCACCCATTGGTCTCTGCTGCATAGGCATTTGTGCTGGAGCTTGATGAGGAGTCATTTGACCACTATTCATTGGGCTGTTCATACTATAATGTTGATTCATTTGACTCAACATTGGGGAACTACCATTTATGTTTAGATTCATTTGATTGCCCATAGCACCATTCATTGGATTTGCCATTTGAGGTACCATAGGGCTTCCCATTGGATTTGACATGGGAATTTGACTAGGCATCGTGTTTTGCATACCTCCGGGTGCCATTTGTGTCTGCATTGGTGAGGGTCCAAAAGAGCTCCTCATACCTGAAAATGACAATATTGATACAATATCCACATTATAAAACCAAAAGAGATGTTTATACTCATTTCTGAATGATAATGATCGAAATAAATAACGAAACAAATTATAGTTGTTGAACAAGTAGTTTGTTTACAGTGTAACTAGATCATATATTTTTACCTGTTTGTTGAGGGTTATTTAGATTTTGCATAAAATGATGTGGTGGTGCTGCCATGCTTGTTGCTAGAAGAAGTAATTGTTGTTTATGGTTCTCACAGTCTCAGGTTTTACATCCAAATATTTTGATACCCCATAAAATAGTACTACTCCAAAACATCCATAGATAATAAATAACTCTATGGTTTCTTTTTCGCTGTTGATATTGTTAACTTCGGTGGCCAATGTTTCTGCCAAAACGAAAACTGAGTTGAGATCTATCATTTAGAATGATTATTTTTATTTTCAAAAAAGAAATTTGATAAATATTCAGTAATCTCATAAAATTTCTATATTTAGGTTAACTCAATAACAAACACGTTTCATGGTTTTTAAGCAGAGTTGCCAATTGCCATGTTGCGCTGCTTCAAGAATCAAGAATATTCTGTTTACAGGAGTGCGATTACGAACACTTGATAAGTGTCAAATCCGATACAGATTGCAGAATGTATGTTAATAATCTTTCTAAGGGCCAGTTTTTATCAATTTCGTGTTAGCGTACTTTGACTCCCGGTTAAGTCTAGTTCATACCTTCGCGAATTTCGCAATTTTTCTGCGAATAAAATGGCTGCCGACATGGTTCTGCATCAACGATTGGTCCAGCATGACAGGAAGCCATTTTATTCGCAGAAAAATTGCAAAATTCGCGAGGGTATGAAATAGACTTCTGTTCGGTCACTCCACACCCTTCGTTTTCACTTTGATGTTTATGTTCCATGTTCCATTTATCCGCCCATTCGTATGTTTACGCACCTTGAATTCATGTCCCCATGAACTTAAGTGGAACTTGGCCAACTGATTATTGAAAGCAATAAACTACTACAAAAGGGTTTTTTGGAAACCCACTCGGGTTGATAAGATCCTTAGCCTGCCGCCTGGGTTGCGTTCGATTATTAACTCCATCGAGTAGAATTTACGGAATTGCGTTCGATTTTTCCATTTTTTAAAAGCAAATAACAAATAAAACAGTTCCAAAATGTAAGAGTACCTCAACATAACCTATATTATTTCAACATTTCAAGCAGTGGGAAACAACTCCGTTTGTCCGTTCGAATATTACCAGAATAGTAGTTAACTCCACAGTAAATTTATGAAACTTTACTCTACTCTTGGGAGTTAATATTCGAATGCACCCCTGAATGTTCGTTTACCTAGCCTGAAACCAGAGTTGCCAACTCGCGTTCGGAAACTTCAGTGTTATAACTCGACTCGATCTCTATCAGCACTGGGACTCCGATGATTAGAAATGTTTCATAGCATCGAAATGTGTCAAGAATGTGACGTCATATTCGAACGTTAGAAATGGGAAGCATAGTACCGATATTTCGAATATGACGTCACATTTCTATTCTATAAAACATTTCTAATCATCGGAGTCTGGGGGCAGGTTGCTAATCCAAACTAAAGTTACCGAAGAGCCTTATATAATCTACTGATATTGATATCATTATCAGTAAGACACACTTATGTTCTGTAGGTCCATATATACTTGTCACTGGTTTGTTCGGACATACATCTGATAACAGTGATAGAGATATCTGATGCCCGATTCTCGAAAGTCTGCGGCCCTCTAGCTATTTTTCGCACGCGAAAATGTATGTCTATTTCTTTCAATGTTAAAGTTGAATGGGACATGAAATAATTCTTTCGCAATTAACATGAATGTATACAGACAATCAAATTGGCTTTAATTAAATCGTGTGTCAATGCTGTGTTTAAACGTGGTTTTCACCTGCATTTGTATGACAAAGTCATATTTTATTTAGTTCTGTAATAATTTTGTCACTGCTAGATTAATGCCATTTGAGTTTTTCAACTGATCTAGACGTAAATTTTATGGTATAATCTATCAATCAAACCAGATAAAACATGTCCTAGTTCCGTGCGTGCTCACCCTGCGTTTTTCACGCAAGCCAAGGCACAGGTGGGAACGTCGATACGCATGCATTGCAGGGTTAAAAACGCAGGGTGGACACGCATGTATCTGAATTGGCCTCTATAGACACAATGGAAGATTTATGGGATAAGTTTTGCGATTTTGGATATCAGTTTCAGAAATAAAACAGGATGCATAAAGGCGAAACCATACCCCTGTGAATTTTGCGATTTTTCTGCGAATAAAATGGCTGCCAGACTTGCCGCAAGAAAGTTAAAATATTTTAACTTTTTGCGAATTCGCGCAAACCACGGAACAACAGAATAAATATCAAATGATTCCATGCCTTCATTGCCTTCGCATTTTGATTCAATATTAACTTGAAAGATATCTTTGGATGTTGAATCTTTTATTTCGATTGCAAAAAGATTTCATTTGCATTTATTAGATTTCACAATCAATTAGGAAAGATTTGTAGTGTTTATCAAATATTTCATGATAAAAAAGTTCAGCAAGATTATAAGAGGGAGATGGGGATGTATGATTCCAATAAATATTTTATTTACTTTCGGGTGACGAACTGTTGTCCAAAGAAGGGACAAAATTGAAGAGAAGAGGGTGTCTTCAGGTTTGGAACCATTGCAATCTGCAAGAAATGCTCTGGTTGTGACTGATATATGTATTATATACAATTTTACATAATACTTATATTATTCTCCCATTCAACATTAATGTCATTTTGAAAAATCAAACACTAGGAAAGCATTATTCGACCTGTATTTTGTGGTGACTGAACATTGAACACAACGCATGTACATTTCAAAGTAGATTTGAGTTGAGGAACAAAATGCATTCATAAAGTCAGGTGCAGTTCACTTTCAGGTTCAGTTCAGGGGTAGATATATAGCAAGCTGTATTCGGTGCTACTCCCCCAAACGTATCTAGACCACTATTCTGTAGCATTTTCGAATATTTTTGTTGAAATCAAATCTCTGTCATGATCTAATAACATCTTAATGCCGACTACCTAGTATATATATATATGTATCTTAAGAACTCCTGAGCATCTTGCTGGGCGTTACTGTTGAAGCAGGGTGTGTAAAACTTTGGATCTGACTTTTCAAGAACACTGTTAACACTCAATCTGCTGAATCCTCATCGACCACAGATCCTTAATATTATAGTTATAATGTAACTGCATTGTTGTTGAAGATACTTGGCTTCTGAAGATAACTATACGATGATATCGATGTCATTTGCACGCCGAATTGAAAAATACTCCGTATTACGAATTATATTCGAAACATGTAGGTAAAGTTATTTGAGTAACATTGAACTTCTTCCATGTTCAACTGTTATTTATAAGTTATTTAGAAAAAAGAAAAAACAAACAATTTCTAACCCCAAATACCGAAAAATGAAATGTTATGATTCATCAGTTACCGCAATTTTTTTGCCGCATGGGTATGAACGTTCATGCGGCGATATTCTTGCGATTTGCGAATCGAACAAAACCTGCGAATATTCGCGAGGATATGAACTAGCCATTAAAAAGCTGTGTAAAACTTTCAAAATTACTCATCATTCCGCTAACAACCACAAGGAGCGCTAGTGTTTGGGGGAAGTTATTCGACCTCAAGGTCAAATTGTGTTTAAATCGAAGAGCAATTTCAAAACTCAAAATTTCGAAATAAAATTGGCTTTAATGAATTAGTCTCATCAAATGTTATTTTTGAAACCCAAATTGATACAGAAAAGCCAAAAAATAAAATGCGTGTTCCCCATTCTGACAAATACTCTAATCCCCGTGCGCGAAACTATACCAGAATGCACACATCAAGTCTAGTTCATACCCTCGCGAACTTCGCAATTTTTCTGCGAATAAAATGACTACCGACATGGTTCTGCATCAACGATTGGTCCAGTATGACTGGAAGCCATTTTATTCGCAGAAAAATTGCGAAGTTCGCGAGGGTATGAACTAGACTTCAAGCGCTCCGACATAACTAATGTTATTAACAAAATTTTGACTGTACAGTCATTATATCGCTAATAATTTTGTATCGTTATTTTGACTGGCTTAGGTTGTTCAGGTCAGGTTAGATTAGCTAATAATTTCGGCATTTTCAACTCAGTTTGCAAGTTTTCATTCAAACTTCCCGCCTTTTGTCAGGCATTTTAGTGTCGTCTTTGCGCGAATGACACAAAGCGCAAAGGTGGGAATAGAAACTTGAATTTTTGAAAATCAAAGATTTGAATATTCATCAACAAAATTTGTGAGTAAGTTTATAATTTCAATTTATTTCAAATGTCTTCCTTTGAATCGCACATCTGTGCTATACTATATGGTATTGCATTTTGGGGAAGTTTCAACAACCACTTATTGAACAATATATTCATTCTACAGAAGCGAGCCTTACGATAAGTATGGAGAGATAAACCCCTAGATTCTTGCAAAGCGTGTTGTTCAAATCCCATAAATAATTAAATGTAATTGTCCTTATATGTATATCAATAATGAAAAAGCAGAATAAAATTTGACCCCTTACTCGAAATATCACAATACTCGGGCAAAACAGAGATATAAAATTTCTACTATCCATCTTTAGTCTCATTTATTTGCACTGGGTGTTAAATGTTCCGATAAGATATTTATCAATCCAAATATATAAATAATGAATATTGTATTTTTTTGTTGTTTTCACCTTTCTTCATTTTAAAATGCTGCAATTAAAGGAAGGAAATGTAGGAATTCACCCATTTTCTTACTAAAAATATTCATGAAAAATGTATGTATAACCTGTATAAGATATTCAAGATACAACTTATTTCTAAAAATTCTAGAAGTTTTCAATAACCAACATTCAATATATGGTTAAAATTACGCCATACTATTCGATATTCAAATCAATAACAAAGTTTCAAGGTGTACTGAATAAAGGCCATTGAAAAGATACAATATTTATATGGACACCTGATAAATAAGGCTGATTTTGAACCATTAAAAAAAATTCAGAAAAGCCCTGAAATATTTATTATACTTTGAATGAGTTTTTTATTGACACATTGATTCAGTGTGATACTGTTTATAAATGTGTGTAATCAACTGAGTGTACTCGCTATTCAAATGTATGACTTATTAATTCTCACTCTCTCTTTCTCATTCTTAGTGATGTTACGTTTGGTAAATGCAATTTAAAAGTTTTATTTCTGCTTAATTCTTTGATAGACGCAACTACCAACAAATTACGAGTGACCTTTACGTTTTCATCTACTCTTTGTAAAATTTGTTTTTTTGTAACGTTTTTTACGAAAACCCCTCATAAGCAAAGCTTGTGTGAGCAAGGAAGACCCGGGACCTACAGCTTACATACAAGTGGATTCCAAACCACTTCAGCTGTTTCATTCAGCCAAAAACACATCCCGAAAGTAATAATAAAGAAAATAACTGAAGAAAAATTCTGCAATTTTATTGGCATAAAACATGGCACATTTCAACATCAAATGCATATTAAAATATTTTGTTTAAAATTGACTGTATACTTCAAAACGTCAAGTTAGGCACTAGGAAATATTTTTTAATTTGTACAAATATATCACAGTATACTGAGCCTTCCTTTTCAGAACCAGTAATAAAAAATAATTTCATAAAAAATTTAAAGAAACAAAGACTTAATAACATAATTCACCAAACAAAAACAACAAACTAAAATATAAAACATTATTAAAAATAACTATAGACATTGTCATATTAAAATGGGAGGTAATAATTTGTACATATGATTAACAGAAAGATGTGTCCAAATGGGTACTTATTTTCACATATAACAGGATGAGTATTTCACAAAAAAAAGACAAGTTCCAAAAGGAAATTTCTCTTTAGTATCGGAACTTTTGATTGGGTATCACTGGTCAGATAATTTGAATATATAATAATTTCGTACAATTTTACAAAAAATGTAAAAAACTATCTGATCTATCTTGTATGAAGAGAGGGTGAAAAAAATTATGTTTTTACAATAAGCATATTACTCTGTAATCAGACTAAATGTCCTTCTTAGCACACAGTAGTTCACATCTTATTTCCAGACAAATTTTCATGAAACAGCTTTTAGGTTTCACAAAGGTTATTTTCTTGATACAGCAGAAGTAACAGCCAAACAAGTTTCGAACATATTAACAGAATCAAGAAAAAATCTTAAATCAATTACAAATCATTCCCGACCAAAGATAAAAACAAATAAAATTCACAAAGCCATCCAAGAGAGATTTTTGATATGAAAGAGTAAGTTTCACTTCCTGTTTCTGAGGCTCCCGATACACTGCATACAAGCCCTATAACAATAATAAATATGAGCATAAAGCAGAATTAAAACCACAACAAGAAAATGAAAGATTGAATAACTGTACTTCGTTGATCTTCAACAAACGTCAATAAATAAAATTTTGAGATTTTTTTGTAGTACAGGAGATGATCCAAGAAACCTATTCCAAATGAACATTGTAGATTGTTTTCATTAGGTATTATACAGTGTGTCCCAGCTAAAACTTGTCACCCCCCTAATATCCGAACTCATGAAAAAAATGGAAAATCGCTCAGACCCGTCGATTTGTATTTCAAGGGGGAACACTTTCACCAAATACACCATCATTGTGTTGTCAACCCCCTCAACCCCAGCACCCCCTACTTTAGAATTTTCAATATACTTGTGATACATCATTTTGAAGGGAATTCAATTCCAAATACATCGGTGTACTGAAATTGAGGATCGATCAAGTTATGTTGAAGTTTTCATGGAAACTAATTTTTTCCAGATATTTTTATTTTTCATCACCTAACATGTTATCATCGTATGAAAGGTTCAAAATGTGAACCATTCAGTTCCATACAGAAGTATAAGCGATCTTCGAAATTTCTTCGCACATTGCTCAACATTTCTGGACTCACTGCACGACACTCCACAACAATTCTCCTGCGTAGATCATCAAGAGAAGTTGGCTGGGTAATATAAACTTTGGATTTCATGGTGATAAATCAGGAGATCTAGCCGGCCATTCTATTGGTCCTCGCCTTCCAATCCATCGCCCTGTGAAATTGTCATCTAAAAATTGACGTACAGGTGCAACAAAATGTGGAGGAAGCTCCATCTTGTTGAAAGGTGAGCTGACCGTCAAGTAACCTATCATCGTCTTCAAGTAACTGAGTGATTCTGGGGTTCACAGTTGTATCAAGAAGTTCAAGATACGTTTGTCCGTTGAGGTTACCATCAATAAAATATGGACCTACAATATGGTCTCCCAGAATACCAGACCAAACATTCAATTTCTGGGGAGTTTGTGAATGAGTTTCCCTGTACCAATGGGGATTTACGGGGATTCACTCCAGTATCTGCAGTTGTGCCTGTTCACATGTCCATTTAAATAAAAAGCAGATTCGTCAGAAAAGCACACATTGTAGAGGTAATTATTGTCACCAATCAATAATTGACTCATGATTTCACAAAACTCTGTACGTCTGTCAGGATCATCTTTATTTAATTCTTGAACATTCTGCATTTTATAAGGATGGAATTTTGCGTCTTTCAGAATTCGATGTACGCTGCTTTTCGAAACTCCAGAAATAGTCTCAAGTTGTCTTAACGATTGAATGTTGTCCATCACTGCATGTCCTACAACTGCAACCCCTTGATTTCTCATAGGCTTCTCTCGTTCATGTTTTTTATTCAGCACTGATCCCGACTCCAAGAACTTATTCATCAATTGAAGCACGTACTGATATGATGTGGTGTTTTCTGGATGACTTTCATTGAAACTTCGAGCCGTAGCTCTAGCACATCGTCCATTTTCAAAATACGCAGCTACAATGGATATTCTCTCTTGTACAGTATAAACCATTTTCGAATGTTTTCAAATTGTTGAATGCAGTGACTCGAATACATCAATTACCAAGGCGTAAACAAAGATATGCGTATACAAAAACACATGAGGGCAATTTTTTTTTCATAAAATCGTCTGTCTCACCTTCGAAACTATTATTTCTGACAGCATATTATTTTTCAATACAGTGGCGTACCCACAGTGAACCTTTCTTACGACGCTAACATTGAGGTGATGAAAAATTAAAATATCTGGATAAAACTTAGTTTTCATGAAAACTTCAACAACACTTGATCGATCCTCAATTTCAGTACACCGATGTATTTGGGATTGAATTCCCTTCAAAATGATGTATCACAAGTATAGTAGTCCCATTGAAAATTCTGAAGTAGGGGGTGCTGGGGTTGAGGGGGTTGACAACACAATGATGGTGTATTTGGTGAAAGTGTTCCCCCTTGAAATAAAAATCGACGGGTCTGAGCGATTTTCAATTTTTTTCATGAGTTCGGATATTAGGGGGGTGACAAGTTTTAGCTGGGACACACTGTATATCTGTGAAGTTAGTTATCCTATTTGGCGAGTTTTTTTCAACGGTACAGATACGAATAATTTTTCAATATGGATTTGTCTTGTACACAGATAACTATTATAATTGAAATCTAATTATATCAAAAGTAATGTTTTTCTAGGTCAGAAATAAAAAAATATCAGTTTTTTTTTAATTTTTTTCAGTTTTTGGTAGACATACTCCAACAAAAATTAAATATTTGAGATTATTCCGTTTTCCTTGTTCTCATCGACTCTGTACAGAAAGCTTTTTCTTATTTTGAGAAAAATAATACGGATATCATATCAATCTGAGCACAAAGAATTAATCTCAAAATGCAGTGTTCTTCATATGTATATGCGTGTAATGACATTACAAATAAAAATAAATAATTTGACGACAGTTCAGATATGAAAAATGATATGATAAAATAAATTCTCGTGAATCATACACTTGTTTCTGAACTACCAAAAAAATAAATGAAAAAGCGAACTCTTGAACAAAATGAAAGAAATAATATGAAACTATGATGATCATCAAGATAAGAAGTCATCAATAAATACACAATAGGCACCTTGAAAAACAATTTTATAATTTTTCAATAATCACTTTAATGATCAATATATAAGTATCATTTTAAAAATTGAAATAATAATATAAATCTTTCACTCATAAGTGTACCCAAAGACATGGCTGTTTGGATGGGGTACGGCTAATATTAATATTTCTGTAGTATGCACTAAAAAAGTGTACCACACCTATTGCATTTCATGTTTCAGGAGCAGTTGACATTGTTGACAATACACTTTCATAGGTGAAAAAACCTAATAACATAATGCAAGGAGGAGATAATAAAATTTGTATTATTCTCATTGTCTGATGAAACAGAAAATAGAACAAAAATTTTTTTGAGCAGTAATTCTCTTTTCTTACGATTGAAAGCTAACTCAAACAAGCATAGCTAGTAACCAAATTGAAATAAGTTGTTATTTCGACAAAAATGTTCATCCTACCCCTCTGGACGTGTGCAAATCCATTGATAACAGCATGAAGGCACCAAAATATTCCTGATGCATAATAACGTAATGCTGTATATTGCCATCAGGAGAAATGAAGGTCCTGTTGTGATCGATGTATCTTGCTAACAACAGTTTGGCAAGTCCTTGATACCAACTCAGAGGCTGATTGAGTAGTGCTCCTAAGTTTGGATATAAATGGCAAATGTGTTCTAGTCGAGCGAATTTTTTCAGTTCCAAGAATTCGTTGTATGTCAGAATGCTGGACTCATGTGGAGAGATCAATCTGTTCCAGAGCAGGTGGGTTCTACAATGAACCATTCCTGAAAAATAATTCACGTTAAAGTGGAATATTTTTGGAAGTGTTCAAATGACAATTTTCAATCTTGGAAAATGTTCGAATGACAAGTTATAATTTTGATATCAACAATATATGAATGGACAGCTTTGTAAATAATCACAAATGCAATGGCCATAAGAAAATTTGACATTTATTAACATATACCAAATAGAACAATCTTTACAGCTGATGATCAGTTAACAATTTTCGAATCATGTTGTAGTGATTCTTCTTTCTATCTTTCTTTCATTTTTAGTATTTCTCTTGAAATCTTGATATGAGGTAATTTTTCAGGTTAAAATCTCTTTATTCACTATCTAATTAATTCAAGTTTGTCTTTGAACGAATGCAACATTTTTTTTAGGTTTGATTTTTATGAACATCGCCAATTTGCTTCTTGCTTCAGTGCTTTTCAAACTCGATCGTTTCTATGATAATTTGTTTCTTACCATTTTCAACCATATCCTTAATATGTTTTTGAGTAGTACCCGCCTTATCCAGAATTAACTGCTGCATTAGCTGTTCATGTGAAGAATAATAGCCCAAATAATTGACAGATTCTTGATTTATTTCAACATAAGGTAAGGACTTTGACTGATGATCGACAGAAAATTCATCATTGTTGGAGGTTTCAAAGCTGCCAGATGCATTGAAGTGCTCTCCTGAACTAGTAAATGCTGCCTCATCCTCAACAGTTTTTTCTAGATTTTCTTCAAATTCATTTGTTTCTGTTTCGAAAGCAGAGAGACTTCTTGCCGTTGAAGAAACGGTCCGGAACTTTCCAAGTTTTTCGTCAATTTCAGATTTTGGGAATATTTCTCTGAAAATAATAAGAACAAGTTGTACATTTCCTTTGAATAAAACAATGAAAAATTTATAGAACCCAAAGAATTTAATGAATTAATTAATTATTTGAAAATGTATGTAATCTGAGATATGAAATGTGAAAACTTGAAAGTGGTAAAATTTCAGTTGAAAATATATGATCATGATATCTACCTAGAACATTATTCAACAAAATGAAATGCATATTTGAAGATTACCGAGCAGTGCTGGCTAATTTAAATGATTCAAAATCATTTCCATTTCCTCATAATCTTGTAATAAATTGCAAACGATTTTAAATGAAATGAAAAAAGCTAGTATTTGGACTGAGATCAATTTATTTCTGTGATTCTAAACATTTTATCAATTTGAACTGAAAATTACAATGCTTAAGCAATGAAATACGAAGTCGATAGATTTCTTGCGTTCGCGATATGTATTTTTAACCATAAAATGAATCCAGTTCTTTGGATTGATAATTTGAATTTTAATATTTCATCAACTAATAATAATGTCACACAATACTTTATTTCCATTTCAGTTTATAATTCCATTTGAGTTGGAGAATATCAGGTTGAAATAACAACTGATTTCATGAAAATAAAAAGCAGAATTTCTCTATCTTAACAAAAATACAGTCATTTAAGTGAAAAATTGCATTCAAGTAGATCCAAACAGTAAATGTGCCGTTTCCCTTAATATATTTATTATAGACTACTGGAAAAAAATCATAAGACGAGTATAATCAGAACTGTTCCAACATGTTTACCTACAATTATTCAACTTCCTTCTTCTATTTAAAGCCATTAACAACAAATTTCAGAGTGATCCGCGGAAATCACAGATTTCAACAATATAAATCAAAGGAAAAACCTCTGTTGGGAAGATTTAGTCATAAAAATTGACATTTCATCTTCAGATTCTATTTTATAAAAACTTCTGAAAATTCGGGGATATAAAATTATTAATTACTGCTCAGTCACACAACTTGTGGATTTTCACAGTGCCATTTGTAAGCATGTGGGTTTTCCCTATAAATCAATTAAATTCACCCTTCCACCTTATCATCGTTCGACATTAGATAATCTGTGGTTTTCATTTCATTTTTGGTTATTATAATGATACAACGTGATTAGGAAAACAATTATTAAATTTCATGCTCCAACAGACATAGTTCAAAGCCTATTTGACAAATGAAAAACACAAAAATATCACGGAAAAGCTAGTCAATACCTGTATGACCTGTTTTTTTCTCATTTAAAAAAATTATTTGGTGAAAATTGAACTTAAGTGAGATTTATGACGAATCTACAGAATTTTGAACACTCTACTTACCTTTTGGAAGTTAATATCAAATAATACTTCAAATGAAGCACATTATCCTCAGGACTATATGGCGTACAATGATTATAAACAACTAATGTTATATCAAAATCGTCAGTATGTTGTCGATCTTGAGAGTCTTTATATGATACTTGTGATGTACTCGTCACTTGCACCAAAATAGACTCGGGTTCACTTTCATGCACGTCCATTTCGAAAACTTTGAAATTATACTGGTCAACATTTTTGAGTAGGTAGTCATAGAGCTGTTTGCCTTCTGTCACAAGATTTTTTATTGTCAGCATATCTATGAAGAAAGTCATACAATTATTGTGATTGATTTCAGAAATCAGCTTTACCTGTGTGTACCAAGTTCTGTGCAAAATTAGGAGCTTTATTATAATATTTCATGAAGTCGTCCAAAAACTGATGAACGTTGTATCTATCACAGACTTTGTTCACTCCTGGATTATTTGATATATAATTATAAATGCAACGAAGATGATAGTCGTATGTGAAAGAGTGAAGGTGCATAAAAATTTTTACTCTATCACACTCATCCAAGAAACTGAGAGTAAACTGAAAAATATAAATGCATGAATATCAAGATTTCAAAGTATGACTTTGTCCTTACCCTGTTGATAGATGCTCTGGAACTTATATTCTGCAATCTACTACATTCAATGGCAAGCAGTTTTATATTGAAAAACGGTTCACAAAATTCCACGGCAAAAATCAATATGCCTCCCAAAATAGTTTTTTGAATATAAAATACGTTATTATACGAAGATTTGTCTTTGCTCAACATACTGAAAAATAAAAAACTATGATAATTTTGAATTTATAGTGCCTCACTCCAACTCAAGACATTCCTGTGATATTTTGTTTGAAGTCAGATTGAAAAATTGTTGTCCACATCGTAAATGTAGAGCATTGAAAATTGAAAGATGTATTGATTTGAATGGTAGTCAGACGATTCTTTCAGAGAAATATAGCCCACTAGTTCTGAAGTATTAGAAAGAAAGAAAAATTTTGTTTGAAAACGTGGCTTGGACTCGTCCCAAAGACCAAAATCTCAAATTTCATCAACACAGAAAAAACCTCCATTATGTCCCTCATCAAATGAAACCATTTTTCATTACCAACGGCATGAAAAGAGTCGTTGGAAATAAAACATGAGTATCAAAAGAATGGTTTCAGATTATTTATTATATGGCATTTCATCCTTCAACATGCCATGAAAATTATTAAACACATTGAAGATCTTCTAAAATGGAAAATTAGGCACTTTTCGGTTTTACGAAATATTTGTTACCTAGAATTGAACTCTCCTATATACACTCTCAAACTTTGTTCGTTTTATATACTTTTGGTCTCTGCCTGGAGGCAGTGCTACCAGGAGAGTTACTTGATCTGTTGGCGGATGACGCTGCGAATTACTTTATTGTGAGTCGCAGCTCCATTCGTAGACGGATACTATAGGGCTATTGAATATAATCATTCATATTTGTGGAACAAGACGACTACATGGTCGTCTGACCTATCCTTGCACTGATGAGAGGAAAATAACCTCGAAACATGCATGTATGCAGGTGGTCGTTTCCAACAAAAATGAAGGATTAATATTCAATGGCTTTATAACAAGTAGCACTTGCAATTATGTGTCCATGAGGAACGTTGCACAAATGGAAGACAGATATAATTCAATATCCGTAGGGGGAATTAGTTGTTTTCTGTCCGATATTTGCCTTAATATCCACTTTGTGGAATTGTGTGGAGAGACAGTCACTTTTCGGTTTTACGAAATATTTGTTTCCTGGAAAATTATTACTCTCCTAATTTGATATTTTATTCTGGAAGGCATGATTTAGCCAGAATAAGCCAGAATTGACTGATGTTCCCAAGCTCCACAATAGAAAAATATCAATGTGACTTCAAACAAAAAAGTGAACGAGTTTTTCGTTTTAGAAAGCTCAAATCGGAAAATCTGACTCGGAAACACACAGTATATTGCTTACCCAGCGTTAGTATGGGGATTATCTATTTGTAGAGGCATAAATCCCAATGTCTGCATATAATGCCTATATTCAGAAAAAAACCCATAACAAAGTTCCGTATGCCACATTTCTTTTTCCTCTGATACCATTTTGTCTGCCAACTGTATAGCTTGGGATGGATATAGGGAATGGTCTCTTGTAGAAGCACTTTTCAACCGCCACCTCGGCAAAAATAGCAATGGCGTGTGACAGTAATGGATAATGCGAGAATTTTGGAGCAACAAAAAAATCTGCGGTACTGTCACTGAGCTTGTTCTTGACTGATACATAGTATGCAGAGTTTTCATTTCTTCACGGGAACGTTTTTCCAAGGATTTTATTTCTCGCATCTCAAAAGTAAACGTCACAACTGGATCCGTTGATCCGCGGTGGATTCGGAAGTTATCTCTGAATGCTTCCAAGGTAGCAGGTAAGTTATAGGTAGGCTGCACCCTTTTCTGAGTATACTCCTTTGGAAAGCTCATCATAGCTTCAACATTGCCTATGAGACTTATGTATGGATTACTTGCTATCATCTGAAATCGAAGCAGAATGTTGGTTGATGAAATTTAACACCCAGAAGAAAGAAAAACTTGATTATACTTGAATTAGTCACAAGAAAGTTTTTCGAAAGGAAATGGAACGTTGATTTAACCAAGAAATGGTTTTTCTCATAATGATATCAAGCATCAAAAAGGAAAACTTGACATTACGCTGGGCACTGTGGGACGATCAGCGTAGATTTTCAAAGTGGACTGAGGAGTAAAGAATATTAGATGTTGGACAGAAAACTGCTGTAAAGAATTAATGCTTCTAATATACTTACTAGGGATTTTCTTGTTAGAGGTTGGTTATGAAATATTCCCAATTTCTGTGATATCACAGAATTCAGGAAGCAGGATCTAACACAAAGCCATGAACCCAATTTTGTACAGCTCACATTCAGCTTATCAATGTTATCTTTGGCCCAATTATAGGTATAGATGATAATCTGAAAAGAATGAAAATAAAACATACATTTTTGGAATATTGTCATTCACCCACGCTATCATTTTCTACGGAAGCCCATAAAATCTTCTGCCTAGGAATGAAGAAATGATTGTAGACTGCTGGAACAAACTTCTGAGAATGTTTTAAAGCATGGGGACTCATGCAGTCGGGAATTTCAGTAGCATCGTTTATTGAAACCGTTGTAGACCAGTGATCTGAGTTACGTGAAATGATGATATACTTGGAAATTAGACTGGAAGCAACATGAGGCACATATATATCCTCGCTATCACTTTTCATAGAACTTGTAGGAATGCATCGAAAAGCTTTGGGCGAGTCTTGAAGAATACTCATCAGTTCTCCAATGATGACATGCGGTAAATGTCGATTATTGAGGTTGATTTTGAGTTTTTTAACAGATGGAGCATTGAGATTGTGGCCAAATGTTAACCAGTTGGGCAAATACTTGGAGTATATAACAGATAATACTCCTGCATCGCCATTTTCATATGAATTTAATTTGATCAAGGGTTTATGAAGCTTTTCTTTAGCAAATTCCTTTTCTTTATCATCATCGTCAAATGTTATTGACCTCTTAGTTTTAGGTGTTGGGGTAATTACAGCCCTAGTTCGTTTCTTTTTTGAACGATAATTTTCTATTTTTGGTCTCTCATGATTCAATATATCTTCTCGAATGTTTTTTTCACTGTTCATATCCAGAATACAATTGAACTCAATTTCCTTGTCAAAATCTACACCTGAAGTGTCAAGTCTAAGGGGACCTGCCTCTTCACATTCATTTACGGAAAGATTTTGAATACACAAGGACTTTTTCAAGAGATAGAATTCCATGATGATATCCCAGGAGGCTTGAGATACAGCTGCCTTTAGTTTATCAGATAAATTGTTGATATGAAATCGGCCTTGTTTCCATAATCTGAATTCCAGATAGAAAGGGGGACAGCTGCCTGTAAAGATAAAAAACTCGTTTCAATACGTTTTGTCTATTTGGCATTTTTGAAACTAGTTTGGAAAAGTTTTCGAAACAGTTCGCAACATTCATGTAATTCATATTTACCTTCACTGTCAATAATCTCGGAGGTAACAGTAGACGTAAATTGACCTGTTTCGAAAATGTTGTCAAAAAGTAAAGGTTCACTGGTCACAGGTCTATTCTTGTCAGAATTGTTGATAAAAGCCAGTGCCACACAAGCTATACCACGATTTCCAGAGGCAGGATTCTGACTCTGGTTGTACATGAAAATGTTATCGTCGAAAAAAAACTGATTCGCTTCTTCTTCTACATAATCTTTGAAGTGAAAGTGTGACCTTGAATCAGTGTACTTTGGTACATTCAGGAATTGCAAAAGGTTTTGTTTCAAGTAGTGAATGAAGGATTCCAACCACAGAAGAGCAAAATCCTGAACTGTCAACTGAAATATAAATTATATATTTTTTAGATAAAATTCTGGTACAAAATAGCACTTGTATTGAAATGAGAAAACCAAAACATTGAAAAGTATTGAATTTTTTTTAATAAATAGAATAGGTTGAATAATAATTACTCTTATAATGATTTCTGGTGGTCGAAATGGCTTCTGAATGAAATGCACATCTTCAGGGGTCAAAGGACACATTGCATTTCTAGCCAACATCACTGACAGAAATTCTAAGACCGCATCATCTAACCGATTTTGTAACACTTGGACCAAGTCATTTTGGACATCAGATCCTGCTTCGGTTATACCGTGGACTTTCAAAATTAAGGTATCTTCATTCGGAAAGTTGTTACTCTCTCTTTCTCCAAACGACCTTACTCTTGGTCGAATATCACCCTAAAACAAAACCAAAAAAAGTTAACATTATTTCATGATATCCTAGATTTTTTTACCGAAGTTGCTGACGTGATACTCTGCTCAGATTGGGTCAAAATCGATTTATTTTGATAAAATGGTAGCGAAGCTATAGAAGGACTACGAGAAACAGTGCCACTTTCAAACTCTCCGGTTCTCATTGATGATTTATTACAGGAAGAATGCATATTTTCGTGCAGCCTGAAATACGTTCACCTCAGAAAAACCACTAAAATACTGAAAAATACTACCTACCTGAGATAAAATACGTTATGTTGATTATCTCTATACACAAACATATTATTTCTATTTGAGACTGAAAACTTATCTAAAATATTCTTTAAAGCAAGAATTCCTCTAGATATGCCCGATTTTCCAGGTCCAGTTTTCAATCGAGGATGTAATATGAATGGGGTTTCCCACACCACAGGACAAGAGAATTCTCCCACTTTGAAATGCAATGATGCTGTTGATAGAGATAGAGGACATGCTGTAAAATCAAGGTCTTCGGTTTGATCATGATCTGAAAATAAAATGAGCTATATTTGGTGGTTCTTAAATGAGTACAAATAATTTAATATTAATGTTCGGGTATTGTCAAATAACTTCAACTTTGTAGGGTTAAGCAACGCTTTAAATATCCTCTGTTCATCTGAACACTGATTAAGAATCATTGTTTGGGAGATGTTTGTTTTAATAAGTATCAGATGGCAACATTTTTTTGGTAGACGGGTGTTAAAACTCAGAAACAGCAAGTAACAGATACTTTAGAAGACATGTTGCTTCATCTGGAACCAAAAATATAGATGATTGCTAAATATTTTGTAAAAAATGTGATGTAGATGGAATCAGCCCATCAACTATCAACATTTCACTATAAAAACAAAAGAACAGGAAATCCGCATAATCTGTTTTCCGTTTCCTTTTAGTATACTACCCTCTCCAGCTTGGCAGTTCCAAAATATGACATGCTGATCAAGATATTTTGATTATTGATAGTAATACATGTGAATATATCAAGTCCTTATAAATTTCCAACGAAATTCATAATTAAGCTACTAGGAAAAGGTATTCAAATTCAATTCAAAATAAGCTTCAACAGAAGAACAGTCACTGCATGATTAAAATATATAAAACATATCAGACATAAAAGAAACAGTTATAGACACGATTTCGAACCCATAAATATCTCAAAAAATCAATAATATGAAACCTAGAGGTGTTTCAAAGAAGAGTTCACTAAAAAATATCCTCGAAGCTCTAAAACGAGTGATTATAATTTGATGTTATTACCTGTTATGTTTCTGTCACCATGTTTGTGTATCATGCAGGTGGTTTCTATAATAAAAATCAAAATCACTGTATCTTGTGATTTTTGAATAGTTTCCTACAAGAATAACTTGGTTTTACTTAGCAGAGAGCTGTGACAGCTTTCTATTGAACGACTTTGTACCATCTCGAACATTTGTTTGTAACACATTTCCCAAAATGCTATTTCCTAGCAGAGATAGGATTCAATTAAAGCATATAATTCTGTTTTTGAGGCGTCGAAACCCACTTCGGTAGAAACCGGAGGATAATTTCTTGCACAATTTTGTTACAGAGGAACGTGCAAGATTCAGATATGGACTTATCAAAAATTCTAGAAGATCCAACAACTCGGTAGAATTCAATGAGAACAAATCGCAAACATGTATTTTCTATAGATAGGCCAATCTCACAGTGGCGAGTGTAATTATATCAGGAGTATCCATGCCAATGAAGTCCTCCATTTCGATGTTAGGTATTATACTCAGCAACACTCTTTCATGGGAAACCATATGGGGTCCGTTACCAACAGTGCCTCTCAAAACCTGCTTTTCAGTTTTGTACCAAAAGCTATTTCACTCCCCGTCAACTGATTATGATTTATAAGGCACATATCTAACCTGCCTTAGAATACTGTTACCCCTAAACAAACTCGATTGGAGAGGGCCTAGTCAATCAAGGAATATCCCACCATACAGAGCATTGGAAATAGTCATATACGTACACCGCAGTAAGTATTTTTCCCTATATTACCAATAATTATATTGGAAAACTTTAAAACGGATCATAGGGAATTCAACACACAAGTGGGGAAAAAAATTATTCATGGTACAAGGAACAAACAGACGCGCCACAATTTAGTTCCGACGAAAATCTCCCGCGAACACTGCGACTGGAAGGTCGTTTTTTCTCTATTTGGCGTCTATGTTCCGTTTTAAAGTGTTGGAATCTGTATAATTACGGGCACACATTTTAATAACGTATACAGTGTGTCCCAGCTAAAACTTGTCACCCCCCTAATATCCGAACTCATGAAAAAAATTGAAAATCGCTCAGACCCGTCGATTTTTATTTCAAGGGGGAACACTTTCACCAAATACACCATCATTGTGTTGTCAACCCCCTCAACCCCAGCACCCCCTACTTCAGAATTTTCAATGGGACTACTATACTTGTGATACATCATTTTGAAGGTAATTCAATCCCAAATACATCGGTGTACTGAAATTGAGGATCGATCAAGTGTTGTTGAAGTTTTCATGAAAACTAAGTTTTATCCAGATATTTTAATTTTTCATCACTTCAAATGTTAGCGTCGTAAGAAAGGTTCACTTTGGGTACGCCACTGTATTGAAAAATAATATGCTGTCAGAAATAATAGTTTCGAAGGTGAGACAGACGTTTTTATGAAAAAAAAATTGCCCTCATGTGTTTTTGTATACGCATATCTTTGTTTACGCCTTGGTAATTGATGTATTCGAGTCACTGCATTCAACAATTTGAAAACATTCGAAAATGGTTTATACTGTACAAGAGAGAATATCCATTGTAGCTGCGTATTTTGAAAATGGACGATGTGCTAGAGCTACGGCTCGAAGTTTCAATGAAAGTCATCCAGAAAACACCACATCATATCAGTACGTGCTTCAATTGATGAATAAGTTCTTGGAGTCGGGATCAGTGCTGAATAAAAAACATGAACGAGAGAAGCCTATGAGAAATGAAGGGTTTGCTGTTGCAGTTGTAGGACATGCAGTGATGGACAACATTCAATCGTTAAGACAACTTGAGACTATTTCTGGAGTTTCGAAAAGCAGCGTACATCGAATTCTGAAAGACGCAAAATTCCATCCTTATAAAATGCAGAATGTACAAGAATTAAATGAAGATGATCCTGACAGACGTACAGAGTTTTGTGAAATCATGAGTCAATTATTGATTGGTGATAATAATTACCTCTACAATGTGTGCTTTTCTGACGAATCTTCTTTTTATTTAAATGGACATGTGAACAGGCACAACTGCAGATACTGGAGTGACTTAAATCCCCATTGGTACAGGGAAACTCATTCACAAACTCCCCAGAACTTGAATGTTTGGGCTGGTATTCTGGGAGACCATATTGTAGGTCCATATTTTATTGATGGTAACCTCAACGGACAAACGTATCTTGAACTTCTTGATACAACTGTGAACCCCAGAATCACTAAGTTACTTGAAGACGATGATAGGTTACTTGACGGCAGCTCACCTTTCAACAAGATGGAGCTCCTCCACATTTTGTTGCACCTGTACGTCAATTTTTAGATGACAATTTCACAAGGCGATGGATTGGAAGGCGAGGACCAATAGAATGGCCGGCTAGATCTCCTGATTTATCACCATTAGAATTATTTTTATGGGGTCATTTGAAATCCAAAGTTTATATTACCCAGCCAACTTCTCTTGATGATCTACGCAGGAGAATTGTTGTGGAGTGTCGTGCAGTGACTCCAGAAATGTTGAGCAATGTGCGAAGAAATTTCGAAGATCGCTTATACTTCTGTATGGAACTGAATGGTTCACATTTTGAACCTTTCATACGATGATAACATGTTAGGTGATGAAAAATAAAAATATCTGGAAAAAATTAGTTTTCATGAAAACTTCAACAACACTTGATCGATCCTCAATTTCAGTACACCGATGTATTTGGGATTGAATTCCCTTCAAAATGATGTATCACAAGTATAGTAAGTCCCATTGAAAATTCTGAAGTAGGGGGTGCTGAGGTTGAGGGGGTTGACAACACAATGATGGTGTATTTGGTGAAAGTGTTCCCCCTTGAAATACAAATCGACGGGTCTGAGCGATTTTCCATTTTTTTCATGAGTTCGGATATTAGGACGGTGACAAGTTTTAGCTGGGACACACTGTATATATATTCAGTGTCTTTCAAAAGTATCGGAACGGCCTCATATTTCAGGAACGGCCCAGAGAAAATTTATGAAAATTTCGACAGGGTGGTTTTTGATGATGCCTGATTCAACGGTGATATCAGCAATGTTGCCAAATCAACAGTTTTTCAGATATTGAGGGTAACTCAATTTTTTCAAATGGAACACCCTATTTGTTTTCATTGCAATCAATTCAGCGATGCCTCATTACTTATGTCTCCAAATATCAGATTTCAAATTAATGTAGTTATTGAAATATGACAACATGGCTTTTTCGTTCAAAAGTAGGGGAACGTTCCAATATTTTCAATACAGTTCAAGAAAAATTCGTGTAATTTTATACATGCTGGTTTTTGATGATGCCTGATTCAATGGTGATATCAGCAATGTTGCCAAATTAAGAGATTTTCAGATATTGAGGTCAACTAAATTTTTTCAAATGGAACACTCTATTTATTTTCATTGCAATCAATTCAGCAACGACTCATTACTTATGTCTCCAAATATCAGATTTTAAATCAATGTAGTTTTCGAAATATGACAACATGGCTTTTTCGTTCAAAAGTAGGGGAACGTTCCAATATTTTCAATACAGTTCAAAAAAAATTCGTGTAATTTTATACATGCTGGTTTTTGATGATGCCTGATTCAATGGTGATATCGGCAATGTTTCCAAATCAACAGTTTTTCAGATATTGAGGATAGCTCATTTTTTATCATATGGAACATCCTATTTGTTTTCATTGCAATCAATTCAGCGACTCCTCATTACTCATTTCTCCAAATATCAGATTTTAAATTGATGTAATTTGAGAAACCAGCAAATTTAGAAATCCTAAAAAATAAAATATGTCAGGCAGCTCTTTTAATCACGCCTTGAATGCTAACTAATACCTTGATTCAAAACTCTATTGGAAAAGAATTCAATTATTAAAAAGTTGTTTCAACAAAAACCATTTTGTATGAAATTTCATGATATTTTCTCGAGCCCTTTTGAAAATATTGGACCGTTCGCAGAAATTTCAACGAACCATACTCTCATATTTCAAAAACCACATTAATTCACAACCTGGTTTTTGGAGACAAAAGTATCGACGGGGAACTGAATTGATAGATTGAAAATAAATAGGGTTTTCCAGTTGGAAAAATTAAGTTACCCTCAATATCTGATAAACTTTTGCTTTGGCAACACTGGCGATATGATCAAAACACATCTTGTATAAAATTTCACGAATTTTTCTTGACCGTATTGAACATATTGGACCGTTTCCAGACTTTTGAACGAAAATGCCATGTTGTCATATTTCGAAAACTGCATTAATTAAAAATCTGATATTTGGAGACATAAGTAATGAGGCGTCGCTGAATTGATTGCAATGAAAACAAATAGGGTATTCGATTTGAAAAAATTGAGTTACCCTCTATATCTGGAAAACTGTTGATTTGGCAACATTGTCTATATCACCGTTGAGTTGGGCATCATCAAAACCACCCTGTCCAAATTTTCGTAAATTTTCTCAGTGCTGTTTCTGATATATGAGACCGTTCCGATACTTTTGAAAGACACTGTATATACGATTTCCGCAAGGGTTAATGTAGAGGAATTCTGCTTTACTAATGAAAGTCACAAGAAATTTGAAACATCGCTTAGATGATGCACATCTAAGGAATATTAAAGTAGTGCTCTTAAACCATCAACAAAACTTTTCCGAACATATATGAGTATTTTCACTTAGGCAGCAAACTTTTGTGGGTTTTTACAGTGAACACAGAATTTTTTTCGGTTTCTGTCATAAAAAAATTTCTACATATCTATAGTTAGATCCCTATAGTTATATTATTCGGTCTCCTCTTCACGCAATTTATCGTGATACCTTGGAGATTAAACTGAACATGTCTATAGTAGATAGATCATGATTTTAGAACAATAATTCACAATAAGCCGAATGCGAAACAGTAATTATCAAGAGGGCTTTAGTTTTTCACGTTTAAGCTCATCAATAGTCCTATAACTAGTCCAAAGGACCAGGCAGCCGGCTTCGGTGAAATTTCATGAATTGTTAGTATATTGTAATTGACGACTATCTGAACGATAGTGTCCATGGGCCCAACTCAATCCTATGACTAGTTTCAGAGATACAGGGTGTTGAAGTTGGAAAATAGCCATTTTTTAAAAGCATGTACTTCTTATTTTCTTCAATGTATCAAGATTTTTTCCTGTGATAGTGTTCTAACTAAATATCAGTCCCTCATGAGAGAAAGTTTCATTTGCTACAGGGATACTCAAAAATAAAAAAACGGAACGTTGACTTGAAATATAATTCAACTTTCAGGAATTTCAATATCTGGCTGGATTTACTTCTGGTTGGTTTATAACAATAAGATATGCAAACATTTTTTACAGGGCGAGTCAGTAAGTTGATCGCACCTGTATCCTATATTTAATAAAATTTTATATACTTTGTACTGCATGTTAGTAGGTGACATTCAGTCATTTTGAAATATATATAACTTATATATGATATACAGGGCTATTCAAAAAATATAATTAAATATTTCCTCGGTGAATTTCTGTGATACTTCCATATTACCTTTAGTTTGAGTTTTTTGGTCGGATGTAGAAGTTTTGTCAACTTGCTATGATCAGTTTTTTTATCCCGACAATATGATGACAAGCCTAACATTATTTTCTATGAAAAAAATCCCCCGTATAAATGTCTCACCGTTTTCGAGACATTCAAATTTTATAAAAATTACGAATTTTTGACCCTCCCAGTAGTTTTTTGTGCTGTTGGTACAATTTCACACTTTTCTAATTCATTACTTCGGTGAAATATTGTTGAATATATATTCTAACTTCTACGTTACGAAAATACTCCGAACATTTCAGATTGGGGCTGTAAGAAATGTTTTTAATAGAAGTTTTGAAAGTAGATTTTTTTTCATGAAGTTTAGCCTATCGTAGTGAAAACAAAATGTACTGGGCTACTGTTGCACCCTATATCAATAAATTGCCTATTTTATGGTGATTTCAAAATGGTATAACACAAGAGAGTTATAATCGTAAAAAAACGATATTGCCATTTATCTCCAAAAAGGGGACGTTTCTGACGTATCAATCGATGGTTTTCATTTAATTAATTATTGTAGGTTACTAATATTTTTAATAACATTATAATCATTTACAATCATTATAGTACACGTTCGAAACGGCGACCTCCTTCGCGTATACACAGAGGCACCAACATCGACAGAGAAAACACCTTTCCACTGCCCTCAAACTTTTTCCACGATTTTATTTGTCATATGAATTTGACGTTTGTCGTTATATTTACCGAATTCAAAGTACGTCATCAACAGGTAACCCATTATCATCAAACTCTTCAACTTAAAAATATCAACACCCTGTATTTCTCAAAATAAGAACATGAAAAGTCCCTCCTTCAATTTTCGTGTCTTTTTAAAAGCCAGTCAATAAAAATAACATGAATTCATACTGCAAAACGTGATACAATGACGTATCTGTCAAAAATAAACTGTTAGTTTATAAGTGTATCGTTAAGACGTTCCAATTGTGTCATAAACTATTGATGTTAGCATTATTCTAAACAGTTTTTCATAAATACTTTCGTTAGTTCAAGTTTATGTTTGGAAAGTGTTTATTATGGCTTTCGCGAATAGAGCAAATTGCTGTGTGTAGTAGAAATTATTATAGACAACAAACGAGTCGTCTTTATGACGGAGAGAACCTTTTACTGAAAGAACTTGCAATTTTGAGACGTGAAGCTCGTGGAGGACCCCCTTTGAATATTGATGAAGATAGCAGGGTATGTTTCAATTGTTCACAAGGTATATTGTTAGAAATCAGAGCAATTGAAAATAACCCAAATCATCTCAGGATTATTGTACTTTTCCCGGCTAAATCACATACCTGCATGATATGTAATGCCAATGATAACAACATCACAAAAAAACTACTGGGAGGGTCAAAAATTCATAATTTTTATAAAAATTAAATGTCTCGAAAACGGTGAGACATTTATACGGGGGATTCTTTCATAGCAGATAGGGCACCCTTTGATCTACATTCTCCTTCATTTTGATGTGGTCTTTACGGGACACCCGTATATGAAGAAAATTATGTTAGGCTTCTCATCATCATATTGTCGGGATAAAAAAACTGATCATAGCAAGTTGACAAAACTTTTACATCCGACCAACAAACTCAAACTAAAGGTATTATGAAAGTATCACAGAAATTCACCGAGGAAATATTTAATTACAGGGAGATTTCCGAAAAAAAATCGATTCTCGGATATTCTTCCTTACATATTTTTAGAATAGCCCTGTTTATCATATATAAATTATATATATTTCAAAATGACTTAATGTCACCTACTAATATGCAGTACAAAGTTTATAAAATTTTATTAAATATAGGATACAGGGGCGATCAACTTTCTGACTCGCCCTGTAAAAAATGTTTGCATATCTTATTATTATAAACCTACCAGAAGCAAATCCAGTCAGATATTGAAATTCCTGAAAGTTGAATTATTTTTCGAGTCAACGTTCCGTTTTTTTTATTTTTGAGTATCCTTGAAGCAAATGAAACTTTTTTCCATGAGGGACTGATATTTAGTGTCATTAGAACACTATCACAGGAAAAAATTCTTGATACATTGAAGAAAATAAGAAATACATGCTTTTAAAAAATGGCTATTTTCCAACGTCAGCACCCTGTATATCTGAAACTAGTCATAGGATTGAGTTGGGCCCATGGACACTATTGTTCAGATAGTCGTCAATTACAATATACTAACAATTCATGAAATTTCACCGAAGCCCACTTCTCCAGAAGCCGGCTGCCTGGTCCTTCGGAGGCACTCATCAACTTCAATATACAGTGTGACCCATTTAAGATGGAAGCACCTTTATAAAACTTACAATTTTCAACCGATTGGAATGATTTTTTTTTTGTTAGGTAGATATTCAAATAGTCTATTAGGACACCAAATATCATGAATAAATCTCAATTTCCAGGGCCAACTAATCTTATTTTTCAAGGTCAAAAATCTAAAAAAATTACTAGCGATTTTTTTAGAAAAAATCTGACTACACCACTGGATTCGCGACATTTTCAAATGATTTACATGTAAATTACGTTGGAATGCGTCAATCAATAAAAAAGTTATAAAGGAATGAAATTTGAAAAATATGCCGTTTAATCAATCCACCAATTCGAATTAATGAATTTTATTAAAATTCTGAATACTCCACTGGATTCAGGATGTCTTGAAATATCACTGGTCACAGTTCATCGAAATCTGTTCAGTAATAAAAAAGTTATAAGGGAATGAAATTTGAAAAATATGTTGTAAAATGAAATTTTAACAACGTTCTTACTACACCACTGTTGATTATTGAAAAAATTATTGGGGTGATTATTGCAATGTCGTACAATTATAACATCTGAAAATCATGATGGTAAAAATAGTCTATAGGTATTTCTCGAAGTGGAGTGGATACATAAACAAGTACAATCAGGAGAGAACTCCTGGTTAATCTTCATGAAAACAATTTCAACAATATAAGACAAGTCTAATGTACTCCCAATAGAAATTATAACGAAAAAAATATGCAATGGATAATAATTATTATCATTCCAGTAGGTAACATCAGCTGTGATTTTTTCCTTTTGTTGAATAGCAAAAAATGAGAGTTGCAATTTTAACTGCCTGTTATTCAGAATGCATTAATGAAATAAACAAGTTAGCTGTGACTTACAGTTTCTCATCTATTTATTTGCGCATGAATTGTAATTTTGTTACGCACCATTAGTGAACTGAATAATTTGTGTTCCAAAATAAAAACAGATAATGGCTCAATTGTCAATTCAAGAAAAAATCGAAATTATACGTCTTTCCGGTGATGATTACCGGAGTGAAAGAGAAGTAACTAGAATATGCAATGAAAGACACCCAAATCGTCCAGCCATAAATAACAGCACGGTACATAAAATAAACCAAGTTTTCAATCGGACTGGAGCAGTAACCACATATATTTTAAAGAACAATATACGAAGAAGGAACGAAAATAACCAGACTATATTAGATTACTTCAGAAATAATCCAAATAGTAGTTTGAGGGTTGCCAGCTTAGATTTAAACTTACCTAGGGAGAATATTAGGCGATGTCTGAAGAAAAATAAATTGAGGCCATTTAAACCAAAGTTTTTACATACTCTGGAACTAGGTGATCAAGAAAAACGATTGGAATTCTGCTTATGGGCCCAGGGCGAGTATCTTAATGAAAGGCAATTTTTAAAGAAAATTTTATTTAGTGATGAAGCTAGTTTCACAACAAATGGAGTGGTTTCATCACAAAATATTCTATTGGGCCACTGAAAATCCTAACTGGGTGATAAACTGTAAAAGGCAGTATTCAGAAAAAGTGAACGTTTGGTGTGGAATACTGAATGAAAGGATAATTGGACCATTCTTTTTCGACGGCAACATGAATGGCGCAATTTTCCTACAATTTTTAAGGAATGAATTTTCGGACGCAATAGATGAACTTCCCCTTGCAGAAACAAGAAATTTATATTTTCAGTTAGATGGTTGTTCCATACATAATGCGGGAATTGTGAAGAATTGGCTGAATCAAAATTACCCTAATCGTTGGATAGGAAGGGGGAGTACATTAATTGGATGGCCACCAAGATCGCCTGACCTTACTTCACTCGATTTTTTCCTTTGGGGTTATGTTACACAAAAGGTTTACAAATCACGACCAAGGAATCGAGTGGAACTGTGCACCAGAATTCAGCAAGCTTGCGATGCAATTACTCCACAACAATTGAGGAATACTTTAAAAAATATTCGTAAGCGATATGATAAATGCATTGAATTGTATGGAAGTTTGGTGGAGGCCACCAGAATATGAATTGCACTCATTTATTTTTCAATTCGGTATCTTCTTGGTTTCTATTTTTACATTGATTGTGAATAAAAGATTGTTTTCCGCTAGTTTGTAGCAATTAGAAAAATGTACTTACAGTTATTTTTTTGTAGATTCATTTGAAATTATTGACACTAAAGTTTGTTGTGATAAACTGATTGATTGATATGGTTCGACATACATATGAAAGTAAATTGATTCTCCCATAAACGTTTCATGAATTTTATTTGAATAATATTTTGTTGAATATTGCCCCTAATCCAGTGGTGTAGTAAGAACGTTGCTAAAATTCCATTGAACAACATATTTTTCAAATTTTATTCCTTTATAACTTTTTTATTACCGAACAGATTTCGATGAATGTGATCAGTAATATTTCAAGACATCCTGAATCCAGTGGAGTATACAGAATTTTCATAAAATTCCTGAACATGAATTGGTGGGTTGATTAAACGGCATATTTTTCAAATTTCATTCCTTTATAACTTTTTTATTGATTGACGCATTCCAACATAATTTACATGTAAATCATTTGAAAATGTCGCGAATCCAGTGGTGTAGTCAGATTTTTTCTAAAAAAATCGCTTGTAATTTTTTTAGATTTTTGACCTTGAAAAATAAGATTAGTTGGCCCTGGAAATTGAGATTTATTCATGATATTTGGTGTCCTAATAGACTTTTTGAATATCTACCTAACAAAAAGAAAATCATTCCAATCGGTTGAAAAATGTAAGTTTTATAAGGGTGCTTCCATCTTAAATGGGTCACACTGTACCAAGTCGCTTCTTTAGACACAAATATTTCCTATAAATAAACAAATTATAGTTTTGGTTGAACATCATACAGAACTATCAGACTGATGAATAAAATTAAGATAGATTTGTTCCAAAGTACTTTAAAAGCTTTAAAAATCAGTGATCTCTTTGAAATTTATCAGTACTTTAAAGTATATTTGCTATATATATATAGAAATTAGGGACCTTTTAATTGTCTTGTATTTCCAATTCGTTACTTTTCATGTTAAAATATAAATACTCTGACGCATCATCGCTCAGCTTTGAGCCAATGTAATGTTGCCACGGTCATATTTTGATATAATTTTTTTTGTATATTTGAGTCAAGCTATCATCTGCAAAAATTACAGCACTGTATGTTTTAACTTTTTCGATATTCCAAAGTGGAAAGGGGTGATACATTCCGCCTCAGAAGATTTCAAATATCTTATCAATAATTAATTCTACTTACTGATAAACATAGAGGAAATAAAAGCTTCCAATTTACACCAAAATTTAGTGTAAATTGGAAGCTTCTATTTCCTCTATATTTATCAGCCATAATGAATTTACACGTACTAGATGCCACCACGATAGAACAATTCTACTTACATTCAAAGTTCTTCAGTCGAGAAAAAGACGGAATTCTAGATATAGGTGAACTACAAATATCATTGCTATCATCAGGTTCTAGTAGTGGATCACATATCTTTGTCTCACAAAGAGTCTGTAGCAGAAGTAACTGATTAACCTTTTTACACAAATCTCTCACAGCTTCACACATCGCACGCTGCACCTCCAAATAAACACGTACTTGAATCGTCGATAGCTCCAAGAAGCTATATGTGGAGAAAACAAGAGTATTGCACATTGCTTTGTGACTGCCCATATATCCAATACTTACCGACAATGAAAATATATTGTTACGACCTCTTGGCTAACCTTCATTATCAACCAAAAATTTGGCAAATGCAGTCTTTTATTGTTCAGTGTGATCAGCCACTCGTAATCATCATAATCTTCACTAACATCTTCATCATAACCTAAAAATTGTTCAAACTTGAAAAGACGGAATTATTAAAAAATCATTAATATAAAAAGTAAGTTTTTGAAGATGTTTCGGGCCCGCTGAAAATTAGGTTTATTACTATAAAAATTGTGGGAAGATTGAATTCGTGAGTTTTAGTCGAAGAGTAAACCAACAAAAACAGTCAACGCCCGGATTTAAATTAATAAAAATTGGGGGCTACAAAACTTGTATATTACACACTTTTAGTTTGATAAAAATTAATTTGTAATACAACTAACTACTGTACTTTGAAATTTTGGTTTACTACTGACTGGACTGATTAATTTTGTCTTGAAAACCAAAAAATGGCTTCAAGGCACAGTAATAAACGAAATCTACTGATACATTTCTACCTACCACCATCTGTACCTGGACCACTCTCATTTATGCTAGATATATCACTTTGCTGAGATCCTCGCTCTCGAAAATGATGTTCCCCATTCATCAGCTCCTCAGTGGAATTGCACAATTCATTTACATTAGAACCCAAATCATTATGGAGCTCATTTGACAAATTAACCAACTGAGAACCATCAATGCTGTTTTCCAATGATATAGTTTGTATGGCACAATTGGTTTCTTTACGATCTGAAACTGTTTCTATACGATCCTTAGCCAGGTAGTATAATTCTTCTTTCTTACATAACTTATATCCACTATAAGGCAGTTTAAGATTAGAGAATTCATCGACGAACTTATCATGACTTTGTGTAGGATAAACAAAATTTAGGCGTATTACGTCTAAAATACACGAAGTTCTGTCTGTGCTACTATTACTAACATGGTCCATAACATAATTCAGCGTTTCTGATGTAACAAGATCAACATCTAATAAGGCAGTGCAGATTTCGTCTTGTAACAGCCACTTTATTTCAGCACTCATCAAAGAAATGGATTGCTTCTGGGATTCTGATAAATGTTTCAGAGGCTCAGAAACTCTATAAATATTCAGATGAGAATTAGTTATTTCTTTTATATGGCAGTCATTTAGTTTGAAATGAAAGTATACTCACTGAGACAGGAAACTAGCATCGGAGTTTTCGCTTGAAAAACTGGGCTGAAATCCATCAGAAGAAAACGATGTGGTTCTCAAACCTTGAGCTGAATAGTCACTAATTATATTTTGAACATCTGATGGTAAGGTGAGGCACAACATATCCAGAGAAACTTGCAAGTTTGACTTATCGATATATTCCGTCGGATTATCCAAATTCTGGATCAGCTCACCTTAAATAGTACAACATTAATTTTCAATACATGCAAGAGTGTATTATTTAATTATAGACTCGTGAATGAATATAGAAGTTCCAAGAAAATAAGATTTTCTCTAGTTAAAGTTATCATCACAAAAATATGAAATGAGTTTAGATAAAATTGAAGCGATTTCGATTCAAATATACTTTGAAGTAAATTGATATCATATCAGAATTCTGTTACATACCTATACAAGTAGGAAGAACCCTTATAGAAGTGTTGTAACATTCTCCTGCATTGTACCGTAGGGTGCAAATAAGATGTAAAAATAGTGGACTAATTTGGTTGTTAATCATATTAGTAACACCGCTGAAGCCAGTTATATTACTAACACCACTTTCCATTCGTTGAAGTACATGTGCCTGATCAGAAAAAATGCTAGCTTCGTCTGATCTGAATTCCACGACTTCAGAAGGATTGTCCGAATTTTCATCGTCACTATCAGCAACAAAATCTTCAACAACATCGAGGTTTGTTAAATTTTTGTAAAAATAAAATTCATTGTGTGTGGGTATTGGATTGAAAATAGTGCTTATTAAATTGGAAAACTTTTCTTTTATAAGCACATGAAGCGACTTCAGTTCATAACATGGAAAGGCTTGGTGCAGTTCTTTCACAGGTAATTTATCAGTATCGGACTGCTTAATATGGCCACATATAGTTCCTATATAATCTGTTATATCCACTTCTGTGATTGATTCTTCACATTGATCCATAGCTGACTGAACATCATAGCTGTGAACATATACTCCCAGATGTAGGGCTATGAATAATGATACAGTAAAACATTTGGAATGGCAAACAGCCACAGTTTTACAATGTTGTTTAACATTACTTTGTTCGGATTCTCTTTCTTCTTTTGTTTCCTCTGACCCATCAGAATCGTACTCCCCCTTTAACCTGAAAGTAATGAATGAATATATGATGTTAACCATGAATAAAGTATTCTGTACTAACTTAACACACTCCTCCTGCAAGACAGAATTCCCTTTAAAGCGGTGATCTTCATAAATGTCTCCGGTAGAAGAAAGGGGCCCTTCGTAATTAATAACATAAGCATCAACTAATCTACCTAGCGGACAATCGAACACGTATATTGGTAAACAAAGTGAGTTTGACGCATTTATAGGAACATCGCTGTAGTTACTTCCCCTTGAGGATGCACGCTCCATGCTCTCTTCACTTTCATTAACGCTTGGAATGTTCGTACGATCTGTAGTCATAAGTGCCTTGAGATCGTCTATGGTTGAGGCAATGAAAGTTAGTATTACATGAGTAACAGATACTCCTTTGATAAAGCATCGCCACTGGGATTCAGTCTTTTCATCACTCTCCTGAGAATTAGCTATAAAAAATTTATAATTAAGTAAATTGGAATCAATTACTCTCTTGTAGTGACTGCTTAATCAATTAATGCTTTTCAACTCAGTATGTGGGTAGAAGTATACTCACCTTTATATAAAACAGTTTCTGATATCGGACAAACGTGGGGATGTTTGTTCTTGTGTCTGAGTAAGATTTCTTGGGTAAATCTATCAGAATCTTCTTTGGTCAGTTCTAATTCTTGGTCGTGAAGTAGTCCTAAATGTTCTAAAATATTATCTAACAACAATCTATTTGCCTTGTCACTTTGATTATCGTTTTGATAACTTTTCTCTTTACCCTCAATAAACATTGAAAATAAAAGCTCGGTTTGCTGGCACAATGGCAGAATGCTTATAGGGTCAAATTTGAATGGAATGTGTTCTATTCTTGGAGAAACTATAGGATACCACTGACCTCTGAAACAACAAATTATTCATAGAAGCCGTTTCATCTGAAAATAGTTATTTGGCATACAAATTAAAATTTTTGCAAAATTATGTAAACCGAATTTTAGAAATGAAGAATCATATTATCATGTGCTCACCCTTTTTCAGGTACAGAAGGAGAACCCAAATAACTATTTCTGCTATCTCTACGTGAAACGTTTTTTCGACTAGTACTCAGAGTATTCTGACTGATTTGATTGAGCGAAACATTGTCATCTTTTTCTTGGCACATCAAGCTTAAATGCTCCATAGTCAGTAATGCACTTATACATTGGAAATCAACTTTATATATCTGTGAAAAAATACACGAAGCATTGTGAATAATTTCAACTAATACTGGAAAAATTACTTCAAAATATTCAGTTTAAAACCGCCCTTTTATGACTTCTTATATCAATCAATATATCACTTTTTCGTATAGTCAATAAAAAAATAGTAGAGTAAATTTGAACACTCCTCCAATAGTTAGTTGTGACAGAAAGGTATTCTGCTCTCCCAGTTGAGAAGGGAAAGGTGTGTAACAGTGCTCTTGAAAACGACAACACAGTCCTACCACTATAAATAATAACTGACTCACTAGTGCGCTCACGATTCGTTTTATCTGAAGAAAAAAGGATTCGATAAAAATTTCATTATAGAAGTAAATATACACCAAACTCCCCATGAGATCATGGTATGGAACATCGATTATTTCATTAAAATTTCTTTGTAGAAGAATATTTACCGCCATTAGTGATTTTGCTTCAGTGCAATTGGACATACTGAATTTCTCTAAAACTTTCTCGATCATGATTTTCTGCGATATCTGTAAAATTTAGACATGCCATTCAATTTACATTCTCAAAAACTTTTCGATTTCGTGTTCTTGATCATGTTTTTCTGCGATATCTATAAAATGCTGTCATATCTTTCAATTTCCTTTCCTAAAATCATTCGATTTCTTTAAGTATCGCATCAAATTGTCTTTTCTGTACTGTTCTTTTGATATCATCCTTTTTAGCCAGTGATTGAAAAATGTCATCACGTGTTACAATGTCCACGTCTTCACATTTTCATATAAACAAAGATTGTTTCCTGATCTTTAGGCATATTTTTTTTACAAATTATTTCCATGACGTGAAAATGTTTGGAGAGAATGGGTATTTCAATTGTTTGATACTCTCCCGAATATCTTGTTCCTTCTGTTCTTCAGAACATCAGGTGCTTTTGTATATACAGGCCGTTTCGTTTCTTTTATCATGTGGTAACATTGCTATATTCTAAACCGTAATAGATACAAAGACGATTGAATGGGGAAAAAGATAACTATTGTGTTTGTTGAGCAGTAAATTGGTCATAGAAAATTTACGAGGATTCTCGCCCTTCCCAACTTATACAGGGAAAAATGAAAATGCTGTTTTCGGTTTTTTACGAATAGAATTGTCATTTCAGAAAATATAAAAAAATTAAAAAGGAAAGTTTTATTGTATTCAAAATGTATTAGAACTACGTAACGATAAATTTTTAATCAAACGTTTCGTGTCAACACCGCCATCATCAACTATTTTTTTCAAATACGGACCTGTCTATTTCATCACAAATATTGATAGAGCGATAAAATCACAATAAAACTTTCCTCTTTAATTTTTTTATATTTTCTGAAATAACCATTCTATTCGTAAAAAAACCGAAAACAGCATTTTTAGTTTTCCCTGTATAAGTCGGGAAGGGCGAGAGTCCCCGTAGATTTTTCTCTGACCAATGTACTGCTCACCACAATAGTTACATTTTTTTCCATTTAATTGTATCTATTACGGTTTAGAATATAGCAATGTTACCACATGATAAAAGAAACGGCCTGTATGTATATATATATATATATATATATATATATATATATATATATATATATATATATATATGACGAAATATTGAAGATTTAAATCGAATGAGTTTCATTGTTCAACAGACCGCTACCCGAGAATTCCTACTTAATTATATATATATATATATATATATATATATATATATATATATATATTATATATATATATATTCAATATATATTCAGCTGGGGACTTCTCGGGTTTGCGGTCTGTTTACCAATAAAACTCATTCGTTCTATATCTCAATATTTCGCTACTCTTTATTAGCTTCTTCAGGAGAGAAAAGCTGCAAAAACATGTTAGGAATTTTGAAAAATCAAACCAAAAATTATACTACTGTTCCACTTACAATCATAGAGTCGGTAATCCTATTGTGTTCATTAGTGTTAGGATTACCGACTCTATGATTGTAAGTGGAACAGTTGTATAATTTTTGGTTTGATTTTTCAAAATTCCTAACATGTTTTTGCAGCTTTTCTCTCCTGAAAAAGCTAATAAAGATTAGCGAAATATTGAGATATAGAACGAATGAGTTTTATTGGTAAACAGACCGCAAACCCGAGAAGTCCCCAGCTGATTTTGTAAAGTTCGGTCGAGAATACATCCCTAATATATATATATATATATATATATATATATATATATATATATATATATATATATATATATATATTTCAAAATTTACTTCGAAAAAGTATGACACTTCTTGGAATCCTTTTGTACCAGTCTGTCCTTCTTAAGCTGATTTTTGGCGTAGAACCGCATTCAATAATGTTTTTAAAACTTATTCAATTTTACGTCATAGACTTGACTATCGCGAAAACGATATGTGTCAAAATATTGCATGAGATTTTTGTTTTAACGCTCAAACGCAAAGTTTTTAAAACGGACCAAATAATTTTAAAAAAGTGGTACGCCAAAAAACAGCTCTAATACCATTATTTTCTGTTATGAAAACCCACCATGTATCAAAATCGCCTATTTAATGTTTGGCATCTGATTTCAATTATTATTGGTCTATTATTGCATTTTGCCAATCGGTGTTTTCTTCAACTGCTTGTATGTTCACTATTGAATAACTATTTGTGAATACACAGCAGGCCATGAACAACATATAATCATTGAATTTTTTGATTATTTCTCATCCCGCTGTTGGAAGACAACTCCCAGATCTCCCATTACTGAAATTTGGGGATGATATTTTTTATCGATTCACAGGCAACACCCAATTGGAATAAAATTATTTAACATTTGCAGATTACTGACAATAGACTTATTTTGTGTAGGATTCCATAATATAAACCCACTCCCATTCACATCCTACCGTTTTCATTTCTGTAGCTCTATATTCACATTTGCCGTTTTAGGCAGATTATGAACCTAAGCTTTGCTGGACAGATTAGCCTGACTAAACATTATTTTGGCTGGCATTTAAATTTGTAATGCTCCATCATATTATAATACTATTGAAATCTATCAAAAATTAATAAAAATATACTTACCACATCAGCTATCTCATAATAATGTTTATTATCGATGTAGGCAATTCTAGGGCTACTTGGTACAACTTTGCCATACTGTGGCTCAATCCATACTTCAGTAACCATCTGTAACTCAGCTTCAAATTCTGAAGATTCATTGTCCTCCTCAGATCCACTGTAAACCTCATCACTAAGGTAAGCACAGTGGGGCGGAAAAAGAACGTACTGCACCACACAAGTTGCACTGGGCTCCATCCAGAGTTCCAACACCATTGTTATGATTCCTGAGGCTGAATGAGCAAAACGGTAACCTTCTTTTATCCTCATTCTTGAAGGAAAAGTCAAGCGTTACCATATGTTCAAAAATTCATATGGTTCATGCAATAAGGTCTTAATCAGCAAAAAATCAACGTATCTTCCAAATTATTTGTAGAAGATTCTAATCTAAATGGGAAAACTAAAGAAGGAATATGCCTGTCAATATTGAGACCAAGCAACCCTGGGATTTATGGTTCGGAACTTTGAATGATCAAACCAGTATGACGTTTCCTGCAGTTTTCTCTACTTTTAATGAGAAAAATACTTCAGCCTTCTGCTGTAAACATCAATGATCAATAAATGACGAAAAAGTGGCGCCCCCTGTTCGAATTGCAACTTCATATCTACATGCTCTAAGCAGAGGTTTTTTTTGCTTACCTCGTTAGTGTATTTAATATTCTAGAAATAGATTGATCAGGTAGTTTAGGATTCACTGGTAGGGTAGCGCTCCAGATCCAGCGTTTATGAAAAAGATATCGTGACAAAGTAGTGAATAATGTGCCTGTTACTGGTGAAGAAGATAAGTTTGAAGATGAGTGAGGAGGTTGAGTTCCATCAGGAAATATCACAGTTGTGTAGTTATTTGGAATTCGTTCGTATCTGCAAAAATTAATTAAAGGAATTCGAGAGTATTATTTCATCACATGTTTACCTAATGAGAATTTTCTCTAGCGGTTTGTGTAGCAACATACAGCAGAACTTTTCTTTAACTTTTATCTGACTTGAGAGGTAGGACAAAGCTATTATCCCATGTTTCAATTCATCACATACCTGAAATAGAAAAAGCACCACTGTTAACTTAATATAAATGAATAACACAAAAGATTTAGCAGCCCATTATCATGTCCCACATGTGATAAAACTTCAGTGAATGTATTACTACACCAATGGTTCAAAACAGTGCAGTGTAAATACTCTATATGAATGGCAATATATTTATATACAGTGCGGCTTTTAATTGTCCCCCCCCCCTGTTAACTTTTGAACACTTTATGATTGCTCGATAGATGACGCAGGAGGGCACATCTAAACTAAACTAAAAAAATGTTAAATGGCATGGGGGTCATGTGTCACATCGTTGGAAAGATAATTCAATTCTCTTTTCAACCATCTAAAATGTTTTGAATTTCATTCCATTGAAAAAAAAACTCTGTCCCGTTTTTTCACATCAAACCATTCAAAAGTTATCGTGGTCAGTTAAGAAAAGGGATTCAGACCGCCATATCCACACTCATTCTGACATTTCAAATGCATATTGTGAAAAAATGTATTTACGGAAATCTAAAAAATTTAGATGGTTGAAAAGAGAATGGAATTATCTTTTCAAAGATGTGACAAATGAACCCCCATGCCATTTAATTTTTTTTACTTGATGTGCCCCCCGCGCCATCTATCAAGCAATCACAATGTGTTTTATTTCAGAAAGTAGTGTCGGTTAAACCCTCCAGATTGTTTTTTTTCAAGTTTGTACGTCAAACCGTTCAAAAGTTAACAGGGGGAGACTATTAAAAGCCGCACTGTATATTCAATTAATATATGTGTTTTACTCGTATCTTACCTCGTGCCTCATACATCCAGGAGTTCCAGTAGAAAATCCAATATTTAGTACAATGCAAGGAAGCTTGGAAGAAATTCTGACCATACAGAACCACGTCGGTGGTTTGTCACTTTCCTTATACAATAACTTCAAGTAAGTATGATTATCGATTAGAATAAAAGAAGCCCATTCGGCTAGTAATCCATACAATGCTGTAGCCGCTTGACGGCATTGAACAATCTAAAAAATGTGTGAGTAAATAAGATTGTCACATTCAATATGACTAGAATTATCAATATTATTGGACGTCATTGACAGAAATATTTTTTTCAACAGTTTTAGAAGTTCATGTAAGCTACATTTTGGTGTAATTTTCAAATATACAGGGTGTGACATGTGGGTAATACAGACCAAAATCGCTTTTTTCTATGTATATTATCACTTATCCAAATTCAGAATTGAAATCAGATTTAATTATTGGTAAAATTGAAATTGTTAATTTGGTCGACCGGCTGCACCCTTTTCGAGTAACCCTCAGAAATCTTCAAGAGACTTGTGCGAGCTAGGGAAGAAGTAGACCTAACCTTTTTAAACCTTCACATGCAAAAATTATATTTGGTCATGTCGTTAGTTATTGCATTTATTGAATTTTATCTAAAAATGTAAGAATAATATAAAATGATCAGGCAGACGTTCATTTGATTTCATAATAAATATATGTGGAGCGAAGCGGATTTTGACGTCGAAATTATTCGTTTCATTAAAATAAAATTAGTTAATATAAAATAAAGTAGGTACTCCATAAAAGTTGTACGAAATGAACAGTTCGATACAGCTACCCCGTAGGCAATGAAAAACTGTATTACAATGTTGTTCATTTCTTTATCGAAAACACACTTGATATTAACCATTTTCTTTATAGTCCAAGAAAAAGGATAATTTTTAAAGACACCTTATACTTGAATAATAAGTTATATTGTTCGTTTCCCCCGACACATACACACATATACATGTTACACATGTATGCGAGAACTGGAAATCTGTCTTCAATAATAATAATAATACTCCCTCATAAACACTCATAGGGTGTACCAAAGTCATAACCTGTGCGGGTAGAGGACGGCTATTATTATTAATAGCCGTGGCGCTCCGAGGCAACTTGCTGGTAGTTTTGTTGGTGTATTTACTTTTCAGCTGTAGGAAAACCCGGAAAACCAACAGGGTGTAAAAAGGACACGTGTATATCTTTACAAATGATCTTTTTTCAAACCTTACATTTTTATGAAAAGCGCAATAACTCGACAACTCCGTAGCCCAATTTCGAAAACTGCACATGAAGTGATATTACAATTTAACAAGATGATAAAAACTAGGTTTAGAGATGTATTCGCTTGCAACTAATAATATTTTTTCTTACGTGAAAATTACCTGAAATCTCTGTGAAGAATTCGCTAAATGTAAGTACTTTGGTAGAGGATTGTCATGTTGCAATATAAGTGATACTTTTTGAGTATGAAACCACTTTCTCCAATTATTAGTTTCCATCTGACAAATAGGTTGCCATATATTCACGAATTTCAGGCAGGAGTGGTCACTGAAATGATTCACTAATCAATAAAATATTTTGTTTATAATAAAACAATATTAAAATAGTGTTATAATGTGGCCACTACGTCAATTTACTTCAATGTTGATGAAATGTTATGACAAGTGGTTTTTACTCCTCATCAAACTCTTTCGGTTCACTGCATTATTTGACAAATAAATGTAAATTGGAAATTAATGTTGTTTTCAAATATTGTACAAATTTATCCTTTATATTAAATTTGGGTATAGTATGACCAGATAGTACCAAATACCAAATCTTGTGATTTTCAACAAATTCAAGAGACACTTTTTAAAAGTTGTCTATGACATACTAGAAGGAGAAAACAACTTCTGTCTAACTTCAACTGAGACTTTATTTGTTACGGCCGGTTACTTAAGAATGGTGTAAAATCCGAAACCGGTCGTAACAAATGAAGTCTTTGTGGAAATTGACAAGTTATTTTCTTCATGCAGTATTTCAACATGAATTTCCACAAAATAAATAAATCATCAATCGAACGAATTGTCTGTGACCACCTAACTTGTACTGATGAGGGAGAGAAAATACGGTAGCCCTCATTCAAATTACATTTCCCAAGTATTTGTCAGGAGCAACTCAACAGCCGTTGCAGTAATCTAATAGTTATTTTCTGTCAAACATTCCCCCCCCCCATCCCGACAAGTAAAACTATCTCTAGATGCATAACACACCGCTCATGCGTTGAACTTTGCTTGTAAGCGACAGCTGTTGAGAAAAGGCCGATTGAAGACAAATATAACAAAAGCCGTATCACACATTGGCAATGCTGTGCGTTGTTTATAGAAATACTGACTTTCAATATTCAATATCATATTCTGTCAATGATTACTGAAAGGTATAGAATTACTTCCTTTGCTAACCTCACCCCAGTTGATTCTATAAAATTGGCTATTTTCTGGTGTAGTTTCATTTTGAAATATTTTATTAAACTTGTTTCCCAAGACTCGTAGGACGCTACTCTCACCTTCTCGTGGTGAACCCTGAGCAACACCATGACTTGTCATTGCGGCTAACAAGAGTAAAAGCGGTATCCAACGGTGGCTGAGATGTCGCAGCCTATGGGAGCAGCAACCTGTGGGCCCCTATTACCGTACACCGAATACAAAAACACATGTTTCCCGACACTCAACACATACATACTTAAACATTACAGAGGGGTGCGAGAACTGGAAAACCTGTCTCCAATGGGATCTGTGAAAAGGCCTCGGATCGGGTGCTGCGGGACTGGTTGCAGGTAAAAATATCGCCCGCGGCCGCCGCACTGTCCGGTTGAGAACCAGCTCTACCAGACAGAACGAACTGGAAAACCTGTCTCGATGCGAGTCAAGGTAGAGCCTCGTATAGGAAGCTGCGGGATTGGTCCGCCAGGGCCTCTTTGAGGAGATGGATTGAAGGAACTCATCATCAGAGTAAGCACTAAAAAATCTATCTTTGATGGGAGCCGAGGTGGGACCACAGATCGGAAGCTGCGAAACTGGTATCCGATGAGCGAATCTCCCGAGGTCGCCGCATCGTTCAGCTGAGAACCAGCCTTACCAGGGCTTTCTCGAGATGGTGAATAGCAGGAGTAGTAGTAATAGTAGTATTTATGGGGAGGCTATTGTCACGGCCCAGGAAGTAGGCTTCCATGGGCCCTTTTTGCCATCCCCTGCTCTCCTCATGCATGGTGTTCTGCATTTATGTCAAATTCTATAGATGTGTAGTGTGTGGGTGCTTGTCAAGGGAGCGAATTCCATCAATCCCCCTCCTCAAGCCTTGGTAGGGCTGATTCTTAGTTGACCAGTGCGGCGGCGGATGATTCTATCACCGGCAACCAGATGCAGTATCTCATGCGACGGCCCACCTCGGCTTCCATTGAAGAGTAGTTCTTCAGTCCTCGCTGAGAGTTCCTTCCAACAAAAGTTTATTAACTAGTTTGAGTAGAAGCATCTGGCGTCTTTTCAACACTCCTGTTCAACTCTCACTGCCACCGTGTTCATAGCTGGATGACACATTTCCGTATTTACAGACTGAATAAAATAGTCAAAGCCAGAGCACAATCCAGACAAATACGAGACGGTATGAGTTATGAGCTGGCCGTCTACAAATCACAAATGCTGTATAGTGTAGAGAGTAGCAAAACTCAGTTTTCCTTGTCACTTCTCAAACTAAATTAGTTATTGCACTAGCATTCGAGTTCACGTTCCCCATTGTATTCAATTATCAATAAAACACCCAATTCTAAAATCTGCCAAATGAAGTCGACATCCTCGAACTTTTTTCAATCTCAACAAACCAAAAATACTGCTGTTTCGTTTTCAATGAGCCACTCGGTATTAGCTAACAAATACTCAAAATCATTTTTATTTTAGATACGCTATTCCAGTGGATCTGTTCGAATCAAACAAAAAATTAATCTATTTGTCATACATATTTAATCACCTAATTATGCAAAAATGGTAAACACCCGTTAGTATTAATTCATAAAAAGGAAATAATTACCTTGGAGTTAACAATAGCCTTGTTGCGTCAGAACAGCTTGCATTATTCAAGACATAAACTGGTATACCATTCCGAACACTCTCTGGTAGAGTGTACCAATCTTTGTTGGACTGAAAAGAGCTCAATTGCTGAGCTAGACGCAAATCACCAGTAGACAGCTGTGACAACCTCATCCAAAATCTTTCAATGATGGCTTGCCTATACAAAGACTTCGATTCTTTTTTTATGATGCAAGTAATATCATGAAGGAATTCGTACGGTGCTGAAATTGCAAGAAACGGAATGAATACTATTCAGGCATCTCGGCACAAAGCTCAGAGTCCTTTTGGGAGATCGTTGAGAAACGATACTCTTTGCCAACCAACGATATACCCTTTTTTATTTCCATCCACCTATTGCAGCGTAGACCGCTATGGCAAATACCCGTCAGGAAATAGCTACACTCCTCTAGCCACAACGCGTATTGCGTTATATCAAGCAGATACTTGTGCAGCGTTCCTCATTGTAGAGGATGATACTAACAAGAAGCAAAAAGCTCGAAACTAGTAAACAGGTAGTCCAAATCAAAACAAAATTCTGCTTGTTAGCTACAGGTGCAATTGCAATGGGAAACATTGTACAAGTATCTGTCTGATATAATTCACTACCCATCGTGGTATTAGCTAGGAGAGTAGGCGGTTTCTGACCGGTATTTGCCATAATAGCCAAAGTTATATGTGGAGGGCAGTAAAAACGGTAAAAAATCCGTCGGCAACGGCTATCATTATGAATATTACTGTTCATTATGCATACAATGTGTCATCAATCGATAGGAAAACTCAGAGGTATAACAAATTGTAAACAATTCAATAGATATGAACATGAAAATTTGGGATAGATTTATCAGTTGCTAATATTCCAAGTGGAATGAATGAATACAGTTTACTTAAACCAATACAAAAAAGGCAGTAGACAACACATGATAGAATAATCTTTTCTAGAGGTTAAAAGCCGTCATGCATTCAAATTTTTTGCTAACGTTTTGCCACTGCGAATTGTTAGCTTCCTCAGAGGTTTTCCTAAATTAGATGCAAAATGCCTTGAAATTTTGTATGTGGGTTTTTTGTGCTTATCATTCCTTCCACTCATAATTTAAAGTTAATCAGCTACTTTAATGATGAAAAAATTTACTGAGGAAGCTTTTCTTAGAGGTTATATTACTGGGGGTGGAGGCGGGTCTTCTACGTTTGTGAAGATTTCAAAAAATTTGATCGAAGAAGTATTAACAATAAGTAAATGAAGGAACTGACTCACCTGTTATGTAAACCTCAAAATTAGTTAAATTTTTCACAACAGGCCATTGTGATCTAACTTGATAATGAATATATATGGAGGTCTTCCATTGAAGTATCAGTTTGATCTCTACGTTACCATTCATGTAAAAAATACTCTGAAAAAATTCCGATTGATGTAATTCAATAGATTCAACTCTGTCCATTATTAATTTTTGTTTTTCAAAATAATTTTTCTGTAACCTTTAGCCGGGGAAAATATTAACTCTAAGACAGGAGTTAAAATTTTAAAAAGTTAATAACGAAATTGAAATTTGAACTCTTACCTTGAGGTGAATCATATACGTACGAATGCGTGAAATGTTTGTACAATAGACATTACTTTGAAACATTTAAGGAAACTAACTCATTCATTTGACTTAAGGCATTTAAGGAAGTATGTACCAAACACCACTTACCAAACGAGGAAAGTGTTTGTATTAAATTCTTTAATCTTTTACGAATCTTCATGAAAAAATATAAAAACTAATAAATAGTGAAAAAAATCACTAATTAGTGAATTTTTAGATTGAGAATCTTAAAATTTAATGATTACCTATATTTAACAATTAGATATATAAGTATGAAATATTCTGCTAACAATTCATGTCAATTTCTCACTTAAATAAAATGATAGTTACAGATTCACTGTCTGCGTCTTACTCTTAAGTAAATTTTTAAAAACATCACCAGTGCAATTTCGTTCTTTGAATACATTATTATAGTTAAATGTGGCTGAAAACCCTGACATAGCCTTAATCTGTCAACTGAAACTTGAATGGTATCATAAAAGAAGAACTTAATGAAATAGAATTTTGTTATTAAATATGATTTCGTAAAAATTCGGTATATAACGAAACTTCTCTAGAATCTCGTTTATTAAATACTCGCTGCGCTCGTGCTTAAAATAGTCGTTAACAAAAGGACGTTAATAACACTTGTTACATAATCAATATACAGAGTCCTGCAACAAGCTTATAGACAAATGGATGATTTTATTAGCAAAATGATAATATTTTCTGAGCTCTACAAAATGAAAATGATGGCACTCATTCAGTTTTTTCTGGGCGGGCCCCAACATCGTTTTTTCAATGGCAACCTGTATTTTTCATCAGTTTAAAAGGTTAATAACGAAATTGAAATTTGAACTCTTACCTTGAGGTGAATCATATACATATGAATGCGTGAAATGTTTGTACAATAGACATTACTTTGAAACATTTAAGGAAACTAACTCATTCATTTGACTTAAGGCATTTAAGGAAGTATGTACCAAACACCACTTACCAAACAAGGAAAGTGTTTGTATTAAATTCTTTAATCTTTTACGAATCTTCATGAAAAAATATAAAAACTAATAAATAGTGAAAAAAATCACTAATTAGTGAATTTTTAGATTGGGAATCTTAAAATTTAATGATTACCTATATTTAACAATTAGATATATAAGTATGAAATATTCTACTAACAATTCATGTCAATTTGTCACTTAAATAAAATGATAGTTACAGATTCACCGTCTGCGTCTTACTCTTAAGTAAATTTTTAAAAACATCACCAGTGCAATTTCGTTCATTGAATACATTATTATAGTTAAATGTGGCTGAAAACCCTGACATAGCCTTAATCTGTCAACTGAAACTTGAATGGTATCATAAAAGAAGAACTTAATGAAATAGAATTTTGTTATTAAATATGATTTCGTAAAAATTCGGTATATAACGAAACTTCTCTAGAATCTCGTTTATTAAATACTCGCTGCGCTCGTGCTTAAAATAGTCGTTAACAAAAGGACGTTAATAACACTTGTTACATAATCAATATACAGAGTCCTGCAACAAGCTATGGATGATTTTATTAGCAAAATGATATTTTCTGAGCTCTACAAAATGAAAATGATGGCACTCATACAGTTTTTTCTGGGCGGGCCCCAGCATCGTTTTTTCAATGGCAACCTGTATTTTTCATCAGTTTTTAGGTTTCTACACGAAAAATAAAGGTCCAAGGTCACCTGATTTGACCTCTTGATTTCTTTGTTTGGGGCCAATCAAAAAAACATTGTCTATGCAACCGCCGTTACAACTCGCGAAGACCTGGAGTTGCGAGTAAGACGCGCAATTAATAGTATAATGGCTCAGCAATTAGTGAACGTTCTTCAAGAAACAGCTATGCGAGTTCAGTAGTGCATTTTTGTATTTTTTTGTGTTCATTTTTTCGTATTTCAAAACCACCTCAGTAACTTCTTAGCATTAAATTAAATCAAAATAACTGTATTTTCTTATTTTCTTTCAGCTGTAATTTTGTATGAATAAATTCCTTATTAATAGTACTAATTAATGGTACTACGGTACCAACATGATTCAACTGAAATAAATCGGAACCATCATGGCACACTTGAGCAGAAAACTAAAAATTAATTTATCAAAAATTTTGACGTTTGAAATGTCACTTATGTGGTATCATAAACTCGAGATTGTGCTGAATGACGTTAAGTGCGTTTGTGAATGACAATGTTGAGAGCATTTCAAGAATATTCCAAATATTTCCAGGATGTCATTTGTCCAGGATGTCATTTGTCCAGAATGTTCTAGATCGTTCTTAAAATTCCTAGAATGATCGCGAAAAATTCTGCAATATATCCGTTAAGCGTGTGATGTATTTGACACGGGCATCGCCGGGTTTAGCAGCTAGTATCCTATATACAGAGTTAGTCAAATGTGTGGATCCACCTATCTTTCTCAGTAAATATTAGAGCTTTAAAGCTATAAATGTTGAACGCGCGGTATTTCACTGTATCTTTTTGAGAAATAATTTTTTTTAGACGTTAGAAAGGTTGTTTTCATTTCAGTAGTACTAATATTATTTTAACTCTCTCGAAAGATACGGAATGTTTCGTATTTTTGCGTCCACCTCTGTAATCCATATATCTTTTGAACAACATTTGGAAGAAGTTACCGACCCGTTTTACTGAAGGATGGTTAGTTATAATAGATCATTTATAATAATTGTCAACGTGAAATTTCAATTTCATGAACGATGAAATTATTCCGAGGATGGTAAAGACCACTACAAATGCAAATACTTAACAATATACTCACATCTACTGTAAAGCCTTCTCTCATTCTTCTTGACAACAAGAGCATAACGGAAGCACTCGTATTTTCGTCAGTCTGTCGTTTGGAAAGTAAAGATGGCACCGTATGACTACAAAATGTAACGTTCCTAAAACAATAGATCTCTTGACACCAATTGAAAAAGAATAATCACAAATGACAAAAAAAATGTAAAAACTTACGATGAACTCCACTTATTATCACAAATTTTTGAACAAGCGTATTTATCATCAGTATGAAATGACCATAACAAAAACAACTCCTGGTAAATATTCATGTTCATGGACGGTTCGTTTTTCTGCAAAGATATATAACAATGGAAATTTTGACAATATATTCAATTTTAAATTTTATTTGAAAAATAAGGGTTGCCTTGGCCACAGCGGGTCATTAAAATATATAAAAAGGAATATTGCAATTTGGAAAAAATATTTTATTACGGATACCCTACGCCACTGCATGCTGGTCATCGGATTAGTTTCGCAAACGTAACCATAACGCCCCGGAGACAGCTGGAAAAAAGGCCATCACAGACACACCTGCATAACGCAAATCATAAAGACAACAAAATTTAGCCAATCAAAATACGAGTCTTCGTCACTACTGGCATTTTGATAGGCTAAACTCCGTTATAGGGCTTTTCTGAGACCTACTCGGTTTGATAAGATCACTAACCTGAGTTACCAACCCGCATTCGGAAACTTCAGTGTTCCTTACTCGATCATTAACCCAGGCTCATAAATCGTAGCCCAATGCAAAAGGACACCCCAAATTTAAAATCAATTCCTGTTTCAAGTTCTCCCCGCCTCTAAGAAAAAAACCATCGACGCACCTGAACTTGACATGTTTTCGAAGATTTTAAATTCGTGGTAGAAACAGTTGACCTAAAGCTTTAAATCTCTTTTTTAATTTGAAACTTTCGGCTGCACTTGACGTTTTTCAAGTAGATGACTTTAACAACTTCAAACTGACCTTCACGTGAAAACTGGAAGCAAAATGAGCCAATTTGACTGCACCCTTACAAGCAACCCTCAGAAGTCTTCATGAGACTTGAATAAGCTAGGAATGAATGAACGAAATATACACAATAACTGGTTTGACTAAGAAAGCATTGAAGAATGTTGAAGATAAAAATTTAGGAGAGAAGAATATAAAATGGAAAAAAGATTGAAAAATATAAATGTTGAGATTTCATTGAAGATATATTTCAATAATCCTATCTGATTATAGTTAAGCCACCATTTTTTTCTTTCGAACGATGTATTTCAGGACACCCTGTATACGTTCCTCATTGGAATCACATGTTGAAACGCTAGAACCCCGTTACCGTACAGCCACCATTTTTTTCCATCACATTTTCCAACCGCGCTGAAAGTATATGTTTATAAATGCCTCATTTTTGAAACCCCCATATAAATTTCCCCAATGGCCCATTTTTCTCTGTTACATTTTGCCTTCCCCATATAAATTTCCGCAATGACCCATTTTTCTCTGATACATTTTGCAATCGTCCTGTATTTATTTTGATTCTAAATGAGGCTTTTTGAGCAGCTGTGTATATCTCTCCAGTGACATACTGACATACCAGTCTGCTGTATACAGTATCGACAAACTAACAGAAAAAAATGCCACTGCACGTCATTCTCCAGCCATATAGGTATGCAACATGGCCATCGACAATTTCTAACGATGTTCGCAGCCTAGTGTGTTCAGTGAGCGCTCCATAAACTGGAGATGGTGGGTTCAAAAACACAAATTGCGATCATCCAACACGATGCACACTCCTTCTCTCTTCAAAGATCGGACTTCTCTCTCTTACACTCTATTTTCCTTCTGCTAATAGTGGAACTATCTTAGTTTATCTACTGAATTTTTTCGCCCCCTGTTTTTTGACATAGATTAAAAAATGTAGTAATTATTTTTGAGATGTTCGGTTACTAATATTACTAAAATATATATATTTTTCAAGAAAAAATACTTACAACAGAAACAAAATTTTCCAGGCAGGTCCCAAGGGTTGAATGAGCAAAAAAATATAACAAATCTGTATATGCTACAAATCCTGAACTGAAATGAGGATGAAAATCAGAACCAACTTTCAAAAATGAAATTGCTATACTATCATAGTGTAACTGAAATAATAATGACTCCATTATATTTGAATCTGGCATTGCAACGACTCCATCCGTTATGACTAGAATATCTGAAATTGAAAGAAAATTAAAGACAATCAAAACTCTAAGAGTACACTTACGACTTATGCAGTTTTCTGGAAGAAGAGATATAGCTAGCATTGAATAGCGTAACATATTTACAAAATTAACATCGGGTGTAACCATTGGTATCTTGGAATACATTTTACCCGACTCAGGCAAGTCAAATAAATCTCCCACTAACCCTTCATTTTGAGCCTGGAGAATAATCAAGTCCGAGTAATGCATGCGGTTTTATCCAATCAGATAAAGTAACATACCCTTTGAAAATCCAACTGATCCAGTGCTGCAGCAGAAACATCTGCAATTTTCTCTTCTAGCAGATGAAATTGCTTCTCAACATATTTAATGATGTCCCACAAATTACTCAGAGAAATTTTCACACCTTTCACTAGGACTTGTTGAGCAGGACTCAAGAAAAAAGGAGTATTGACAATTACTGTCAAGTAAATGGTAGGTTGAAAAACGAACTGGTTGCCTGGTATTGTGAACTACAAAAGCAAACTCATGAGGACTGACTAGCAACATGCATAAATGCTAAACCTTACTTCTCTGCAGAGCGCTTCAATGGTTGTCTTGAAGCAATTCAGTATTTCATCAAAAAGGATTTCACCTTTTTCTGTATCAACATTCGCATGGGAAGGGCTCATATCTAAGCAAAATACAAAGCGATAACTTTGTGCTAAGAATTTCACTTCAGTGCGATATGTAACTAAATACCTATTGCATTTCATAATTGAATTCTGCTCTCTTGGTATTGCTGTTATCACTTCTATATTATTGGACGATTCGGTCTAAAATAAATCATTTCATTCTATTATTGAGATGAGATAAGCATTTTTATACTACGTCAATTAACATCACTCACACACAGTTGCCAAAAAAGTAAATATCAAAAACTTTGGGTCCGTGAAGGTATTTCTCTGATTTAGTGGAGTAAAATTGCCCAATATATACTTATTGTGCCACCAAAGAGAAAATTTGAATCAACTCGCTCTCAAGGGTAGTTTGTAAAACTTCACTGACCGTGGGTTTCTAGTGAAGATATTTTATTGAAACAGTAGACTATGATGGCCCAAAATATAGTTTTCATGCCACTATAAAGAAAATTCGAATCAACACTCTTAACGGAAGCAAAGTTTTTCGAAAAATCGCCAGTACAAACTACCTTTAAAAGGGGTTTAATTTATATTTTCTTTATTATGGCATAAAAAGTATATTTTGGGCCATCATAGTCCACTGTTTAAATATCTACACTAGAAAAACCTGGTCAGTGGAGTTTTTAAAAAATCGCAAGTACAAACTACCCTTGAGATGGGGTTGATTCAAATTTTCTCTATGGTGGCATAAAAAGTATATTTTGGGTCATCATAGTCTACTATTTATCAGAACCCCACCCTGGTTGGCAAAGTTGTTCAAAAACAATTAATATATAATAATAATAATACTCCCTCATAAACACTCGTTGAGTGTACCCAAAGGCATACCCTGTTATGGGAACTGATTTGAATTTCTTCTATGGTTACACAAAAAGCATTATTACAAGATTGAAAAAATCCCCTAGCTACACCGCTGTTGAGTGCCGACCATAAAACGTAACTCATTTGCATAACAAATAAACCGACCGTTCGCTGAAAACAAATTCCTCTATTTGTTTTCGATGTTTTTCTATTCTGATCATTCTGGAGAACGGAAGGATCCCGAAAAATCTACTCTACTAGAATTGAGTATATAAGGCGACACATATCACTCGGAGAAGTTTTTGGAAAATTCAGCTAGTCGAAGTCAGTTGAGCAGTTTGAAAAAATCCAATTTTTTTATTGTCCAGTGTAGTAGTTGTATTTTTATAGCGACGTTTTAAAAACAGATTAGTGAGCTCAGAGTATTATTTAGAAATATCGTAACAGTGGTGTCGGAAGTAGGATATTAGTTAAGAGCAAAAAACTATTTGTAATAAACTATTTATAGTGAATACAAGAAGTACATCATGCCATACAATGGAGGACATTCTAAAATTTATCCAAAGTCAATTTGCGGACTTGGAAAGAAGGCGCCGGGAGAAAAAACAAGAACGGTTGGATGAAAAGAAAGAACGAGAAGAGGCTCTCCAGAAAATTCTCGAACAACAAAAGAACGAATAGAAAATCAATGGAGACCAGACTTCTAGAAGGTGCTAGAACATCAAGACAAGTTCTTCCAACATGTATTATCAAAAACCGAAGTGTAATGGAGGAACTGAAAGAAGAACTAAATGAATAAGACGTCAAGAAAATCGACGCTAATTTCAATAAGAAATTGGATACAGTGCGAGAGATGAAAGGACTCAAAAACCAACCAGATAGCTTCTCAAGAACCAAGATCATTCGGACAGGGTTGCCGTATCAGGAAATTCCGTAAACCCACCGACTTTTGATGAACAGTCCTCTTGGTCCATGTATGTATAGCAGACAATTTGAAGCTGCGGTAGTGGCTAATAGACGGGACGAAAAAAAAAAGCTACTGCACTTATCGTAGCTTTGAGAGGGCCAGCTCTGGGTGTGTGGCAGACGATACCCATCGAACAGCAAAATAAATATAAAGATCTGATTACTGCATTAGAGCCACGGTATGGCGATCAACATCGAGAACAGCTGTATCGGGTTCACATGAAAACTAGCACTCAAACATCGGGTAAGAGTCTGCAAGAATTTGAAGCAGATGTGAGACGACTAATTCCGCTGGCTTACCCAGAAGCACCAGGAGATTTCAAAGAACAGCGAGCGGTGTAATTATTTATTTATTTATTTCTCGAAAACATACAGGGGTTAGCCTAATTACATGTTTCCATTCAACTTAAACTATGAATTAATTAATTCCTATTCTATCTTATTGTCCATAGGAATAATAAAAAAGAAACGATAAATGATAGAAGATAATTTCAACCTGATGTACATTTTGGATAATGGATATATTATTTATTAAGTGATAAGTAGATGTGAATGTGATTTTAATTAAGGTAAAACTTTTGGATGTTATCATTCAAGGGTTGTTAAGGGTGAGTGTAATTTATGAAGCTGATTTCTAAGAACTGGGAGAGACACGGTGTGCATATCTACGGTAGGGAGTATTTGTAAGCATTTGTTAACAAGAATACACATTTTATCTATAAGAAGTGGTACTTTAGGAATATAAAAAAAGACATTTTTTGGACGCAACTTCTGTTTTGGAACATAGATTATTCATAGATGGACTGAGAGACACCGAAATCCAAAGGATTCTGCGACCAACATCACACTTCAAGAGGAGTAGCGATGCCTTGATACGTTCTCTAGAAGTGGAGGCGGTCTTTAACACCTCGAGGCCGAAAGTACGAGCAGTATTAATAGAAGAACCCGAGTCCCGAACAACGATTTGGCGAAGTTACTAGTTCATTTGAGAAGGTTCTGGATGAGATTGAATTTTTGATAAACAGAACAAGCACTCAGAAGAACAGGGCATGCTATCGATGTGGGAAATCGGGACATTACAGGGTGCATGATAAGAATGCCACCACATTCGCAATCACCTGTAAGGACAGGGTCTTCCAGCGAGTCCTCAAATGGGCGGCAGGAAAAACTAAAATTAGCCAGCATATCATAGCGCGTGCTGGCTAGCAATGATAGAGCCCTCAGGGTCATCCCTGTTAAGAGGCTAAGAAGAACAACCGAATTGCACAACGTCGCAAAGGAATCAACCATGTGAGATTAATGGTTGACGACAATTATTGGACCACAGTAAAAATGAGACAAGACCAAGAAAGTGATGTAAGGGTTGCAGACTTTCTAAAGCCTTGGTTTCTCTGAACATGCGGACAGTCCGTCGTCCGTCGCGTTTCGACGATTTTATCCAACCAGAGTATTTTAAATGGGACCGGTTTTCTTGAATCCGCTTAGCTGAGCAGTACTGCGCCATTCCGCAGATTTGTGCCGGCTAGTCAGACGATATCTGTTGAGTTTGATTACAGCGGAATCGCCGTCGTGATGTGCGGATGACCGACATTTCGGAATACGAGTAAATTGTAAACAAATATTTAAAAAATGAGGGTCAAATTCACACCTGAAGGTGATGAAGTGCCAATAAATTTGGTGAGACAGCATTCACCATTATATAGTCATGGAGAAAAAAGCTATAGATATGGTGATAAAAAACAAAATTTGGAGGGAAATTAGTGCGTTAATGAAGATAAACGGTAACTTCTTCTTCTTCTGATAACAATAACAACACAACCAATTATTTTAGTTCACGTTTCAGTACCTTTCGTTTCTATCCACGATACAAACAACACGCCCATCATATGGCGGACACAAGAGAAACTCTCATTTTCTATATTTCTAACAAACCACCTCGAGCGGAAATCGGTATGCTTAGCGGTCGACGGACTGCCCGCTTTCCGCGACCGAGTGTTCAAAGAAACCAAGGCTTAAGATGGAAGGAAAGCGGAGCAAAAAGACCCACCTGAAAGATAATCTTTTGTTCGATCATCAACGTTCAAGGCATTGTGGGCACAATAGGGTTCCCTGATTGTTGAGAATAGTCTACTGAAGATAGTTTGGGAATCAGCCGACGGCAGGAAAGTTTGAGCATAAGTGATATCTTGGAGGAGCATGGCGGCAAATCAGGATGAGATTCATGACGGCAAATCAGGAGGAGATTCATGGCGGCAAATCAGGTGGACATTTTGGAGTAAAAAACCTTGGATAAAATACGGCAGAGGTTTTTCTGGATCCAATGTCGTGAGGATGTAGAAAGATGTTGCCGAAGAGGTCCGAAGTGTGAAGCAAGCAAAGGCCCCAGGACAAGATCAAGAGGAGAGATGAAACAATTCAATGTAGGTGCTCTCTTTGAACGAATCGCCATCGATGTAGCTCGACCGTTTCCGATGACGAATGATGACAACAAATTCATCCTCGTTGCCATGGATTACTTCAGCAAATGGGTTGAAGCTTATGCCTTGCCTAATCAAGAAGCTTGCACAGTTGCAAGAGCTCTGGTGGATAACATGTTTTCAAGGTTTGGAGTGCCAATGGAGCTACAGTCCGATCAAGGAAGGAATTCTGAATCGAACTTATCCAAGGAAGATAGTGAATAGATAGGAATTGGCAAGACCAGAACAGATGCCCTCCACCCACAGTCTGATGACATGGTGGAAAAGGAAGAACATCTTTCCAAAGTAGTAGAGGAGTTTTTTTATACTGATCATTCTGGAGAAAGAAAGGATCCTGAAAAATCTACTCTGCTCGAATTGAGTAAGTATATAAGGCGACACATTTCACTTGGAGAAGAAGTTTTTTAAAGATTTAGCTAGACGAAGTCAGTTGATCAGTTTAAAAAGATCCAAGTGTTCTATTAGCCAGAGTTGTAGTTGTATTGTAGTGTTGGACCCTTGGTATATTCACATTTTTTTCTATGAGTAGCACAAGAAGTATGTTTCAAGCATCATAAGCTACTCTTTCAATGAAATATCTCCACTGGAAAACCCCCTCAGAGAGTTTTTAAAAAAATTACAAGTATAATTGAATATGGTGGCAAGAAGATTTTCCTCCATAGATATCTTTTTTGCATTATTGTTTCGATATTCGCAGTACAAGTCTGAAATCATCAAAATATTAAATTCTGGTCTGCAGAGTATTTTTTTCCCTCAACTATCCACTCAGAATTATCAGATATCATTATTTTATGACATTTTGTCTCTCTTCTGCAAACTTTATGCTCTATATATCCATATTCTTCACTTATCTCACTTTTCATTACTGATAACTTTCATTATAAAAACAAACTGAGCAATGCATGATTTTAATAATCCTGATGATGCCAACTTAAATGACAAAACGTGTGTGGACTGATATTGCTAGTCTTTATTGGTGTTTAAGGTAGTTTTCATCATTTTTGAATTATTTTAACATGAAAGATTTCAAATATTCATAAAGATGGTGGGATGGATAAGGAATATAATCCAAAAGTAACATGTTGAAAAATAGTTGTTTTCAATCAATAGGTAAGAAACAGTGGATGAATTATTTGTTTCATCAATAAATTCCTCATTTCCTGTAGAGTCCATGATACACTTGGAAATCAGGAATGTTTTATGGATATAGGCATAAAAGAGGCACATAGTTTACAATTCTACTGCACATTAATCCATATACAAATTTATTCCTGATAAAAACTTAATAATAAATTCTTTTATTGACCACCACTTTCGTATCATCAATTGAAAATATGAAAAATAAGCCGCCTTACCAATTTTTGATTAGGAGTAACTATTGTGTTAAGATGATCTAAAAGCCATTGCAGCCGTGTTGCTCTGGAAACTGGAACACTTTTTTGGATCAACAAAAACACAATTTTTGCTTCCAAAAATGATGGTTGAGTGTCTTCCAAAAAGGGATAGTCCGTTGGGTATATTTCCCCATTTTCTGTAAACTTTTCTTCATAAATATTCAACATATCAACAGACACGAAGGTTGTGTTTACTTTAATCTCCTTTTATTATGCAGATAGCAACATAGGGAAACTTCAACATAGTGATTATTTCCCTTATCAACAAATTATCAAAGGAGGATTGGATATAAAATTAATAAAGTCTATGTAAGTGACTGATTAAACAATGAACTCTGTACAATAAATCAATTAATCAAAATGGAATATAGCTCTCCAAACTAACCTGATATGGATAATTCAACTCCTTCATCAGAATATTGACTTTGGGAATCGAATTCCATTATAAGATGTAAACAATATGCTTCACATGTCAAACTGCCCCTTAAAATAAAAACAGACTTTATTGCGAATTGCGACACAAATATAATTACAACATTGATAATATGAGTAAACCAGACATCCATATGAAACTAACCTAAAAACTTATCTTGTACGTTGAATATCGAATCAGAATGGCCAAATCAAATCATTTCCTTAATGCCCTGTATGTCAGGGATTTATCCAGTTCAAAGATCAACAAACAAATATTTGCATTCCATAACTATAAAAGGATTACATCATAAACCATGCATAACATAACCTATTTTCTGATGCTGCCTTTTAGAAATCCTGTTACATTAATTTCCTGCTGGGAGTACTGGGCTGGGGTCCCTTCGTTTCAGTTTTGAGAAGACACGTGCCAATTGCCAAATAATATCCTTGTTAAAACCTTGTAACCTACCACGGTTATTGAAAAAAAAAAACAACCATTTGATTCGTCTTTATCTACAACGTTCTGCACCTGATATATGCTCTGCAGTTACATACATACATTGTGTTTTAAAATTTTCTATATTTTGCAATAAACTTAGCATATGATACCTATAATAAATGAATTCATGAATATTAATCTCAACTGGTGAGAAATTTGAAAAATGTTGTTTGGTTTTACATATTATCATTCTTGTATTATTTATCGCGACGCGGACGGAGCTTCTGTATATTTATTTTTATTCAAACATAAATACCCATTAATATATACGACAATTCAAGGTGTATATGAAAGTACAATTTTAGTTTTCCCAATCTAAATATACTTTCATATATACTGAAATCTCCACCCGACCTAAAAAGTCTAGCATTGAATTGAAATCAAATGCTTCCAGACTCGGTTCAATTCATTACTTAGTCAAATTCAAATCAAATGAGAAAGTTTTTCTCATCACTTTTGAGTGTATGTCTGTTTGGGCCTCGGATTGGAGTATGAAAATTTGAAAATCTAAAATTTTCGAAAATGTTTTTGATTTCTATTTTGTTCCTTCAATCTTCAATATTTCCATAGAACACAAGGCACTTTCCAATATCACAGGAGTTGTTCTGAGTCTGAATAACTCCGGAACACTCCGGGTAGCTCCTGACCCGAGGTGGTATTCCGTGTACCATACAATTCTATAGTCGACAGTTATGTCTCTTTCTCTCCTATGAATTCACCCGTAATGTCATCTCATTTAAATGGTACACGACTACACGGAATCCCACCTCTGACAGAAGACTCTGACAATTGACAGGCCACGAAAAATGATGTTTTCAATCACCACAGTGGGTAGGTCAGAGTAACTGTGGGTAGCTCTTGACTGAAGGTATCTGACAGACTACGAAAAATCATGTTCCTATACCACGGGGAGTAGAAACCAATAGAGCTTGTACTCCTGAGTGAACTGCACCTGACTCAATAAATGAGGTTTGATTGAAACAGGAGTTACCCAAAGCTACTCCCTGTGACACTCGGTTCAATAGTAACAAGCTCTACTAAGGTGCTACTCCTTGGAGTTATTGGCAACGTGATATAAAATTCCTAAAAAGTTATGTCAAGAAACGAATATATCCTGCATAAAAACAAACTTTCAATCAATATGATATTTCAAATTTGACCAACTGTTGAAGATGTCGAAAGTTGAAATAAGTTTATCAGACATTAATCTACGAAGATAACTTATTCGATAAAACATAAGGACTTTTCGGAAATTTACTCTGGGTTACTATCCTGATCCAAAGGGATCACGTGACGGATCACACAGATCACCAATCCGGGTTCTTAGTTTACAAACAGGTCAGACACGTCGACACATACCCATTTGCCTTAGGTTACGATTCATGCCTGGGTTAGCGATCGAGTAGGGAACACCGAAGTTTCCGAATGCGGGTTGGTTACACAGATTAGTGATCTTATCAACCAGAGTAGGTTTCCGAAAAGCTCTATAGAATGCTATGGTACACGGAATCCCACCCCTGGTAATAGAACTTTTGACTTCTGCCGCCATTTCAAGTTATCTGATTATGAACTGTGAACACTAGAACATATCAGACAACTCAATATGTTGTCCAAAAACCGGTTAATAAATATAAAAACAGTTGAAATAGATACATTACTGCTTATGACAAGCAAGGTCTGAAATACTTTGTATCAGTTCAACGAAATTAATATAGATGGCGTATCCTTCGCGCAGAATGCGAATACTGATAACTGCGGCCTCAGCATTATCGATTTCTGTTCCAACGAACTTTGAAAAATCACCAATAGATGTCAAAACTAATCGCGCCATTTCATTAATTTGAACTGAATGTACTGAATAAAAGCTAGTCTTTTAAAATATACAATTTTTCTCAAGTTATGAAATGTTGACAACAAGTTATGATTAGACAATATACATCATTGTATTTGATACATAATTAGTTTAATCAAATAATTTAGTAATTTGAATATTGAAAAAGTATAATTTCTTTGTCGTGAACTTTTGGTGAAATTTATCATAAAAAAACTTGGTTCATTTGAAATATCAAAGTAATGACGAGGACACCTCTAGAACTTGTGAAGTAAGTAGTTTATGAATACCTAATGCCAAATTGTTTTAAAATTGTTTTTTCCGTTAACCAGCTGTCGTCCCCCTACGAACGATAGCCCCCAAAAGTCGAAACTTGTGCGAGCCAAGGATTAACGGAGTCTTACCTTTTAACTTGCGATTCCCAGCACTTTCTCAGGCCATCAGAAATTTAAATTGAAATCAATGGGATTGAACCAGTGTCCGGAAAAACCAGAATGATTGAAAGCATTGACTCTAACCACTCGGCTACCTGACCGTGTATCATGCTCTTCGAAATTAATCAAATCACAATAGATAAAAGTGGTTTTCACTCATATGCAAACATAAAAAAACGAAGATAGTAAGTGCAAACCATCTCAATTTTGACTGGTTTTCGTCTTACATTGACGAGTTTATGTCCAATTTTGATTAAACAGACGAAGTTAAAACTAAAAATCTGCAATATTGTTACTTACTGATCAGCTGAACTGGAACTCTCATCTGAAAAGGAGCATCAGATAGACTAACGTATCAGCATGAACATGTCGCAGAATATGACAGAACATGGGGCATGTCACCAAAATAAGGATATTGGCTGCACATGACTTATACGATCAGTGATCACATAGTAAGGATCTGTAGTCTCGTGGATGAAAGGGCCCAAGCTCAACTTGATGGATATACAGTGTATATACGGGAACTACTTCCTCTCCACATGTGGAAAGCGCCAGAGCCAGATTTTCCATATTTGGCAATACAATAGTAATGCCACAGCAGCAAGAAATCTTAAGATTATAGAGTCAGCTAACACATAACTTTAAAGATGTTTAGAAATCAACTACTGAAACGCATTAAACTAATTTTTTTCAAAATAATAAATGCAGTTGTATTATACTTTTTATTAACATTTTTGTTATAGGTTACAGAAAAATAAATTTGAGATATCTATATAACTTAAAAAATATTGTGTGATTTGGTAATTTCTTAATGACTTGGCAGTGTGGGTAAACAATCGTTATTGCTTCAAGAATTCTAATTATAAACTGAAATATTTTATTCAAGTACTTCCTAATGATCTTTGTCTCATGCAGGAAGATTTCCATATATTTGAGTAAAGAATACAATACTTATTTATTAGAAATAATAGAGACCCCTGCCTAAAGATTTCTAAATAGCATTAGAGACAGTATGAAAGGAAACAAATATTATTTCTATGGTATTGTTCCAAGTCACATAAGCTGATTATCAATAAAATAAAAAATAACTCCAGTTTCAGTGAACATCAGTATATGCTCAAAAGGTATAGAAACGTTGTACTATTTTCAATACCTCTAAGGCCTACTAACTAAAACATAAACATATTTATTGATTGATTTGGTAATTCAAAGTGATGGTCATCAATAACAAAACTACTCATTCTGAGAAATCTGCATAACTTGAATTCAAAATAAATAGGTGTAAGTTGAAGAAACTTCCTAAACTTACACATAGTATGACGTAATATCAAATGTGAATGAGTATCGATAAATTCTCGTTTCAGGCGAAGTAGGGGCTTTTAGCAGATATCAAAACATACAAAACATACCAGCATGAAGTGGCCCTGTCATGAAAAAGAAAATTAATGAACAAACAGGTAAAAAACTTAAGTAAATACTGGATGGAATAAGGGAAATTCAATTATAAGAATGTTAAGATGGTTTAACAAAAATCAAGTTTCCAAACAACCACTTTTTTCATAGAAGTGCGAAATGTACGGAATTTTTGGGAATCTACTTCAGTACGAAGCTTTCAAATGATTCAAAAGTAAGTAGAATATTGAAAGACACAAAAAAGTTTTTACTCGATATTTAAGATTTTGTCATTCTATTTTAATTCTAATTATGATGGATTTATAATTTCAACTAAACTAAGAATTAAATTAATAGCTAAAAATTGAGAAAGATGAATACAAGGAAACACCATTAAGGATTTATATACTTTCATCTGTCAAATGAATTAGGAAATAGCTACTAGGAAGATGACCGTCTTTCATCTGTTCAACTTAGAATTATAATTAAGCTATTAAACGCATGCACACACGATATTAATTTTAAATAGATTATGTTGTCTTCCACACTGTTGTTCCTGGATGCACATTTCAACATTTTATTACTATTTCTGACTTATGTGTGCACTGTTTTAAAATTTTATGAAAATTAAATGGTAATTCAAATTAACTTTGATTTTTGAAAACCTATGTGTCTTAGGTGCATAAGATACTTGTCTTCTGCTCTGAACTTCAAAACATATTTCAAGCCTGAAATGCTTTGAATGTAATTCTTGTTGAAGTTTATAAACACCTTCTTAATTGCTAATTGTTGATTCTACATTCTTAGTTTGGTTGAATTTATAAATTCACTTTTAGGAAAGATAGAAAACGTATACAAAAATATCACCCCTGTTCAAATATAGACAAATAGATACCAATCAAAACACATCTGAACTTGCCGAATTTTGATTAATAAAATAAATTTTTCATTGAAAAACTAAAAACAAAAATAAACCTTTCATGTTTTGACTGGAATCGATTTACATTATCATGTTAAAGAGCTAGTCGGTAGGTAGTATATTTCTGCATAAATACATTTGGTAACAAAACAGTAACGAAATGAGTTTCAAATGAAACAATTATATTACGTTTAAATGAAATATAAGTAACAAAAACAACAAATCCATACTGTACAACTTAAATTCTTCAAATGGCTCGCAATAGATCCTTATGACACACTTGATAATTCAGTTAGAAAGTACTAGTAGTAATACACATTCTTGAAAGAATGACACTTTCATACTGACTGCATTGTGCAAAACCAACTAATTCCGCATTGAATTGCAGAATGGCTAATTAAACACCATCTGTTGTTTGTTGCTGATTCCCTTGGAAAAGAGTAGTTTCCTTGTAGACGAACCAAAGGTCCGTTGCCCACAGGAAAAAGTTCAGAAAACCGAAAATCTGAAAAATAAATAATAATTTTTCACAAGCTTTGTTCATAATGAACGGGAAAGTAAACGACAAAGTCACCCGGAACGAAAAATCAAACGTGCTGATACTTTAATGTAAGTTTTACCACTTTCGTACAGACAAAGTGATTGGCTAATTATCAACAAAAATACCATGATCTTCATTGAGGTCGAATAAAACCCCAGGAAAAAATCAAGTTAGAGAGTTATTACGTTATTTACATATATTTAGAATAGACATGAGGAGAAACAAGCCCACAACTACAATTCATGAAGTACACTTTGTGCTGGATTCTCTTGAGGATAGAAAACATACTCTTGGTAATTTTTTAGATATGATCCAAAATCCAAAAAGTTCATTTGACACTTAAATATATAAAACCCACATAAAACAATCACTAGCCGCCGGAGGAAATGATATGGGGATGGGAATCGAGTTTTTTCACCTTGCCTTCCTGTGGTATACAGGGGGAGGCAAAACCTACTTTCGCTTGCCGGGCAAATCCTACAGTGTTGTGTACGCCGTTAGATGCTGCGAGCGTACGTCTATCTGCTTATGGTTGCAGTCCTGTCTCCTCTCTATTATACAGGGGGTTTCATTTTTCATTGTGTTATACGTAAGACAGGGTTATCGGGACCATGTATTATAGAGGTTTCCTACGCTCCCTTAAAAACGCTGAAAAAAGCGGGTTGGAGCATGCATGACATGTGTATTTTACTTACTCATGTTCTGGTGATTCACGGTAAATATCCAACGCCTGGTAGATGAGCCGTGTTTTAACCTTAGGTTGTCACGAGCTCTTATTGTTGTCATATCCCTGATCAGCCGACTTCCAAGGATGAAGTACCTAAAGAATTCATCCGAGTATCGTTTGATAATCTCTTTGACTTTTGGAACATCGGCTAGCTCCCTTAGTGTGTCTAGCCGAATATATCTATCATTGTCCGTGACGATACGGAGTATCTTGTTCTGCATTATTTCTAAAAGGCAACATTGTTGATTTGGTAACGCTGCAGAACACTGGACATGCATATATCATAGTTGGTCTTATGACCAACAATGACTATCAAGGGGTACTTCCTTTTTACCGTTGCTTCGAGCGCTTTATTGCCAGACTGACATGTTTCGTAAAGGTTAATCTAGTCCAGGTACCATGATGTGACAGACTCGTCAATATCGGTTCCCAGAGCCCTGAATCCCCTTTGAATTTTAATGTTCTCCTTTCTTGGTGATATTTATAAGCTCCGTTTTCTCTCCGAACATCTCCGCTTTCCCAAGATCAGTCATTGTCTGCCTTCGGCCGTTCTCCATGGCTGGGATGACATATTGCTCTTCCTAAGAAGCCGCTTTGTCATCTGTCACAGGCAACCGTCGTTATCATCTCTTACTGACAAAATTTGAATTAATAGGAGTGCGATCCGCCATAATTTCGACCTTTATGTTTAAATTCTGACTTTTGTCTCGAAATTTCGACTTTTATCTGGATATTTCGACTTTAATCTGGAAATTTGGACTTGTAAGTCGAAATTGAAAAAATAAACACACACATAAAACAGTGGCGTACAATGATTTATCCTAATATTAGATAGATAACCCTCTGGGACGCTACTGAAAATAATAATTTTATTCTAAGTAAACTAACAGGATCCCCTCATTACCTCAAATGAGCACGCCAAGTTTTATCAAAATCAGCCTAAAGGTTTGTGAGTAATAAATGAAAAATTGATTTTTTCTAAAAACTGCCTATTTTTCGAAATCGAAGCAAGTTAGGACACATGCTTGAAAGACAAAAAATCTTATTTTTGCCTAACACCGATCCTAAATGTTGGGCGGTTTAAACCTGGGTCACCTTGTATATCAGACAACAGAAGTGAAGCGGTCGTGGTGCTAGAGCGCTTGCATCCCACCCAGGTGGTCCAGGTTCGATCTCCACCGCCTACCACTGAGCTAAAGTGGTTCGGAATCCACTTTTACGCAAGCTGCACGTCCCGTATCTCCCTTACTTGCACAAGATTTGTTTTTGAGGGGTTTTCTCCGATAACTTGGGTGATTCGTTAAAACAAATTTTTACAGATTATATTATTTGTGTAAATTGGAAGTTTTTTTTCCTCTTTATTTTTCAGGAAGTACAGAAGTGTGGGAGGGCCACGGATTATCAAAATTTCGACTTTCATCTCGAAATTCGACGTTTATCAGGAAATCTTGACTTTTTTTCTCGAAATTTCGACTTTTATGTTTACTTTGCAGCTGCAGGAGAACTCGGAAAACCTACAGCACTACCCCGGGTGGTCAGAGCGCACTCCAAGCAAGCACCAGACTGGAATTAGCATTCTGATTACAATACTTTGCCATCAGCTAAAATTTCAATGTGGCAAAACTTACTTTATTGCGTTCTCCTTTTTTCAAATGGCATCTCTATGGCGCACCCTGTATGACAGATGGTTTTTAAAGAGACAAATCGAATGATTCCAAAATGTTGAATATCTGTCAATTATTTCAGAGTTATTACTATAATAAAAAATGTACCAAAAAGTCAAGTGGCCGCTGGACTAACCAAAAACCCAAATAATAACAAGGTTGAAATGTCACTTATTGAAACATATTATACACCACAAAATCAAACTATATACACGGTATTCGCGCCTGTAAGTGATTTATGATAAATAATTTTGATGTTTCCTTACCACAGATATGTTGAGAGTGGAAAAGCTGCTGAAACTTATTTCACAACTTATACATTCATTTGTTGCACCAGTGACAGCTTTAAGGCCACTTAAAGCATGTGCCCATGCAGCGCTGCTCGACAGCCACAAAACTCCAAACACAACAGTCATGAAAAAATCCTGAAAACAGTTTGCATTAGTCGCAAAATATATGACATAAAATCACAAACTTACATAAAGAGGTATCTTATTGTTACTCTTATACATTTCATCTAGCTTAGTGTATACAAAGATGATAGCCAAAGAATATAACATTGCCAATACTCCAGTTGCCACAAAAAATTTGGAGTCTGATGAGAAATTGCCCTCAGTTTGTATTTTACAAATGGTAGCATTTGAAGTTTTGTTGATGATGGTTTTCTCCCATTGTACATCAAATGGATAACTGAACTGCAATGATACTTCTTCTGATGGACAGGAATACTTGACATAGCCGGAATAGCCTGATATGGTAGCGAAAGCACAAATTGAAAACACCTTGAACAAATTTGGAATTCCTGATTGAAATCAAATACAAATGAATATCAACATGAAGTTATTATGCAAATAAGTCATATACTTGCAATGGAATATAGGTAAACAATTCTTAGAGAAAGAAATATAATTGAACTCTCTATAAATATAAGCCGATTAAATAGGTACAGGAGAACATGAAACTAGTTTAATCTTCTGTACTCCCCCTCAAACTGTTGTATTCATGCTCAGGTTCATTAACAATCGGTGAAACTGATTTGGTACTAAATAACAATTTGCTTACTTTTGTAAAATTCAGGATTTTTCACAAGTTTAATTGTATTTTGGTTAGCAACAAATATCAGAGTACTCAAGAGATTGAATAATTCTCTCAATGAACCTTATCAGTGAATCCATTCAGTCTGTACAATGTCTTTATTTTATTTGAATTGGATTCCTAAATGAATTCTCAAATATATATGCAATATCAGGATAAGCATCTACTAGATAAATAAGACTGCATACAGCTTGTCTATATGATACTGACTAAAATTCTGATCAGTCATAGTGACTACTTGGCAGGTACAGCAACTGGTGCAATAGAGCACAATGAGCCTTCTTGGTTGCAGCATCTCTGGAGTCTCAAATACTGATAGACCCTAGAGAAAAAAATTTGGGGTAGGCGCTTTCATGCTGAATTACCTATTCCAAGAAAAATGATAATTATGATGTTTAGACAGAAAAATCATTCTTCATGAGAAGAATGTCGATGTCAATCCATCACATCATACATGGAAAATCAGACCAAGGATTGACTAATCTCTTTTCCTTGACAAGATTTGCTTTGCATTGTATACTATGGAATCCTTCCACAACCACCAATTGAGCCTTATCTCTTCATTCTAACACATTCTATAACACCATTTGAATGTATTGGTAGGCTTGGCTTACTGGTTTCTCCAGACAAGATAATAGAGATTATTACCTGTTGTCAGGATTACTATAAGCGAAACTTCTCTATTCAGTCCTGTTTTTGGAATTCCGAATTGTTCACAATCCATTTTATTTCTAATTCCTTTCCTTCTCTGAAGATAATGGCCCCATAACCAATTACAATTGAGGTGTGATATAGTTTCAAGTGTGAAAAACTCTCATAGAGAGAACAATTGAAACTCAGAGAAAATAACTTGAATATACTCATACTGAAAAGTCTAATTACAAGCATCATCTATAATTAACGAAACAACTTACAAAATGCAAAATTCTCATCACCCCTCGGGGTTCCTGAAATACGGATAAATTCAAATCCATGATTAACTCTATGTATATGAGCAACGATTATTCAAATAAGGCTGATTTACACAAAAAAGCCTATCCCCATCAAAATTACTTCTGTAACCTACAAAAATCGTACAATTCTTTTTTATTTTCATCCAAGCATAAAACCATAAAACGATAAACCATAGATCGAGTATCCTCGAGTATCGACAGATCACTTTTGTAATAACCGCTTTCTTTAACGGGTTTGCGCACCGGGGCTTCCTGGTGTGGGATTCGGTGAACCATTCGTAAAGAAATTAAATAACATCATCGTTGATAATAGAAAGAAAGAGACATACTGTCGACTGTTGGTACATGGAATTCCACCCTTTCATATTCAGGCCTCATGCCTGTAATCCGTATATATAAATAAATTTAACGAACCGCCCTAATGATATTAGTGATAGTGTTTGAATGAAATTACGAATTCCTCAAGTCTGCTGCGCCCGGTAAAATAGTTTGATCAAACTGCATTCATTTCTATTGGTCTGTTTCAAATAGTTTGAAAAAATTGTTGAAAAATTATGTCACTGCAATGCAGTTTGATCAAAGTATGTGACCGTGAGCTACGGACTTTGGGTCTTCGGAGAAACCACACTCTGAGTCTAGCGAGTCAAGCGAACAGAATAAGTAGAGCGCGCACGAGCAAAAAATGTTCGTTATGGTATATTATAATCTGTTTTGGGCGAATTGTGGAGGCGTGTAAACGCGACGTTCAATCGCTCACGTCCAATCGCAGGAGGTGGTCTGTTAAACACGTTTTCAAGTAGTCGAGTCTTTCTTGATTGCGTCAACAAAAATGTCTACCAGTGAACTTATGATTACAACCCAGTTAAATTGCTTATGGAAGAAGCAGTAAGATGAAGATATTTTGCTGTTATTGTTAATACCTAAAAGGCGTAGAACGGTTCATACCTGTTTGTTCAAAGAAATGAAGGGTTTTCGCATGCTGATAACGAGACATTTGATGGATGGTGTAATTAAGTTAAAGGAACATTTTAGGCTCACTAGATATCAGTTTAATGAAATTTTAAATCTTGTATCCGCAGAAATAAGAAAACTTTTGTCCATGTTTTTTACCATTATCTTCCAAAAATTATCCTGTACATTTTGATCCGTATACAATTTATGATTTAAATTATACAATGATGGATGTACTGACACTTCGAAGATCAATTTTTCGTCTTTCGCTTTGGAAAATCTAAGTTTATTACCCTTGTTGGAGGTCATGCTTGGCGACTGTTAAACGTGCGCGTTAAAATTGCCTGACGACCGATTTAGCCGCGAGACGCAGCGTCTTGTAGCGACTTGTATCGACTTGTCGCTCAAACCAGACCATCACTATCATATGCGTATTTAACCTAACGTGTCGATTAAACGTCGCGTTTGCACGCCTCGACAATTTGCTCAAAACAGACCGTACCTATACGGTCCGGATTCTCGCGCTATGTGTGGTGTCCAAGTGCATCAAATGTTGATAGCATTCGGTCAGTTTTTCGCCATTCGGAATGACACCAATGAAACGCAGCTATTATTCGCCGCTTTTCAATTGCCACAATAATCGAATTTAGGCGGATAACCAGAATTCTTTGGTATTTACCTTGGTCTTTCATGATAAATGACAGACGTGACGTCAACGTTTGCTTTCGCCTAAACCTTTTGGTTTAAACTCTGGTTCCTGGTTATTAAAATTGAAAAAGTGTAAACAAAAACATTTGTTTCATTTCTGCCTTCTTCATGTTATTCCTTTATTTTAATCATAATTATTCTGGTTTTTCGTATTTTTGTATACAATAACTGTTAAAAGTATTATATTATAAATGGAGAACTTTAATAATGTGGAAACAAAACTGAGATTTGCGTGCTTTTATTAGCGTCCGAGTTTTTATTCGATGAAAATGTATTGCTTTTACATTATTTTATAAGGCATCAATTCTCGTCAGGATTTTTTTCTTTCAACCAGAGAGGTATATCCCTCCTAATAAAATCCCGTCAACAGCAAATCTTGTACTTCCACCTGGTAATCCGTCCCTTCATAATTCAAACTCAGTAAATATGTTGTCGCCATATCGTGAAATATGAAATATTTACTCAAAAGACCAATTAAAAAAACGGTCAGAATGAGGTTAGTTTTCTTTTCGATAATAACCATAACCGAAAATGAAAAACAACTCTGGAGTTGGGTAATAACCACAGAATTTTGGTGACAACTATGACATTAAACAGCTGATTTATGACGTCATTAGATGAAAACCAATCTAATAACCAAAAACGTCTAAACGTTTCGGTAAATACCAATTTAAATTGGTACATACCGAAACATTTTGGTCATCCGCCTAAATTCGATTAATGATTAGCTTCGAGTAAATCTAGGTAGCTCGTAGCAGACCACGAAACAACTCAATTTGAAAAGTCAGGTGAAGTTCAGTCAAGTTCATTTTAGGGGTAAAAAGCTGTACTTGGTGCTACTCCCTGTGGCAATAGAGATTTCTAATGGATTTGGAAACCCAAATAAAAAGAGACGAAAGTTCTTAATTTTTCCGTCCTTGTTGCCAGGGAATGTACTCTGTGATTGGTTATTATAAGGTCAGGGAGTATAAATGTAATTTTCAACTGTAGCTGTCATTTCATCCAAACTAACCGCCATTATGGTAACCAATCACAGAGCGCGCCCCTGGCAACAAGGATGGAAAAATTAAGAACTTTCGTCTCTTTTTATTTGGGTTTCCAAATCTATTAGAAATCTCTATTGGAAAGTGGCTATTCTATGATACACGGAATCCCATTGATCTAGCTGCGTTTTATTGGTGCCATTCCGAAACCGGTTTAGGAATAAATTGTGATTTTTCTGACATTTTTATCATTGTATTTATGTCATATGTCAATTTATTCCATCAAACCGGTATCGGAATGGGTAGAATAAAACGCAACTTTATTTCTGTTGGCTGCACTGTGATCTCTGGCGGGATCTAGATCATTTGAACGTCGACATGAAATATGAAATAAAAACAAAACATACACAATGTTTGTGTTGAGTGTATATGATAGATAATTTATATTTGAGAACAATAATGTGAGTAACTATATACCCAATTCTAAACATTTTCTTCTGTATTTTAATTCCTATTTTATTTTTTTGTCATAGAAATAACATTATCAAAGTTTATTTATTTGACAGGCTTCACGTTTGCTAGGTAAGTTATTGCATTTCTGAAAATTTTGACATTTTTCTCATATAAGTCAGAAAACGCTTTGTTATTAGGCATATGGTATTATATATTTATCTACTTACGTCAGTATCGAATCATTGACTTTCCTATTTATAGCTAGTTCAGAAAAAATAATTTCATTGTCTTGTCCTTGCGCATAAAATTGTTGGGGATGTCATTTTTATGAATATTTGCTACTTGGCAATATCTTTACGGATTGGTCTGTTTAATACGTAAACATCTGCTTCAGGATAACGGCACGCAAATATATAACTTTTATTCAGTAAACACTTGGTCGTTCTATTGCATTTTTAACTCTTAAAAATCACTAATGAGATAAATATCGTATTACTGTGAGATGAACATCGATAGCATGCTATTATTTGCAATAATGTTCTAGAGACACATTGGTGTTTACACTGTATGTTGATCGGTACCTACCTCATGAACAGTTTTATTTTTGTCGTTTAATTCACTGATTATTTCAGTTTTTGTGTTCTCAACTCAAATCCCACGCATTTCAGAAGATTATTTAAAGTTCCCGGCACTTCAACGAAACGTCAGACTTTATTCTGATGGCGTCAGTTTCAGTTCTGTTGTCAGTGCAGTAGTGACATATTTTTTTCGATTAATTTAATATCACAACAGTTTCTGATATGAGGGTGTTTTGTGACGAATTGTGATTATTGTGAATAGTTATATATCAAACAGGTTGTTATTCATCGAACAAAGTTCTTATCTAGAAATTGTTTAAGTGAAATAAGTGCTTTTTGTGTAGTTCCTAAAAATTATATCATTGCCAAACGGATGAGACGCCGATGTGCTTCCAGTACCTTCCAGAAAAGTTGTGAATGTTCTCGATTATAACCTTTAAATATATAAGGAGAAACGGTCATCGCGCAAGGGAGTGAACAATTTGTCGTGAAGTGGAATAGTTGTGCTTGAGCTTATACTAATCTTTTGATAAGTGTTTTATATTAACACCTGTGCATAAACTGATTGTGTAGAACAATGGGAAAAGATTATTACAAAATTCTAGGCATTCAAAAGGGTGCTAGTGATGATGACATCAAAAAGGCATATCGAAAACTTGCTTTAAAATACCATCCGGATAAAAACAAAGCTCCTGGAGCTGAAGAAAAGTTCAAAGAAGTTGCCGAGGCTTATGAAGTGCTCTCAGATAAAAAGAAACGAGATATATATGACACTTATGGCGAGGAAGGTCTTAAAGGAGGTGTCCCTGGCGGTGGACCAGGAAATGGAAACCCCAATAACTTTTCTTACACTTACCATGGCGATCCAAGAGCAACCTTTGCACAGTTCTTTGGAAACTCCAGTCCTTTTTCTGCTTTCTTTGATTTTGGCAATACTAATCGTATGTTTGGTGGAATGCATGATGAGGAAATGGACGAAGATGATCCATTTATTTCCCTTGGAGTTGGAGGACCACCAAGACCCGGTGGTCCAGGAGGGGCTTTCCGTAGCCACTCTTTCAACTTCCATAATAGCCCAAATAGGAACAAAGACAAAACACAGGATCCTCCAATAGAACATGACCTTTATGTTTCTCTGGAAGATATTACAAAAGGATGTCAGAAGAAAATGAAGATTAGCAGAAAAGTGTTGCAGCCTGATGGAACAACAAAAAAAGAAGACAAAGTTTTGACAATCAATGTGAAGCCTGGATGGAAAGCTGGTACAAAAATTACATTCCAACGTGAAGGTGACCAAGGCAGAAATAAGATCCCAGCAGACATAGTTTTCATAATCAGAGACAAGTCTCATCCTCAGTTCAAGCGGGAAGGCAGTGACATCAAATACACAGCCAAAATAACATTGAAACAGGTGAGTTTTTATCATTTTATTTTTTTTAGGTATTTTGCAAAATTTTGCTCACAATTTGATTAAATTTAGAATTTCGGTAATGATCTAAATTTAGCTACTATTACTTGACCTACTCTGACGTCTTGACTCTTAAAATAATACCACAACTATTTATAGATGAATCAATTTAAAAACTGAAAACTTATCAAAATTCATTAATGGGGTATACTAAATATGATTTTTGTTACAGGCACTATGTGGATGCACCATTGAAGTTCCAACTATGTCTGGCAAATCTATACCACTTCATTATACCCAGGAAATAATCAAACCAAACACTGTTAGACGCATTCAGGGATATGGACTGCCTCTTCCAAAAGAACCTTCCCGTCGGGGGGACCTTATAGTTAATTTTGATATCAAGTTTCCAGATAACCTTTCGCAGTCAGCAAAGGATATTCTATATGATACTCTACCTAACTAGATTACAACTTAGCTGAAGGTTGCGAGTGACTTGTACGTTTTAGTACAAAATGCGATTGTGTTTATTTTGTATAATTTAAGCCTGTAACAATGTAAATAAAAATGGCTTTCTTCAGAAGAATACCTATTATAAGAACAGAAGTTGGTTTTACTGTAATATAGATAAGATTGGCCAAATTATCCATATAATTGTAAAACATTATTTTCATTGTATATACCACTTTCTATATTTAGCAATATTGTAGAGTTTTTGTAAATCCTTTTTTAGCATTATGAAAAATTGTGTTAATAAATTATTTTTTTACTATTAGTTTGTTTACTTGTGTTTCCTCAAAACCAACCTTCACTCTGATTTTAGTAGAAATTAATGTTGAATTGCTGTAATATATTAGCTCAGTATGTCAGGTTTTTACTTAATGCAGAGTTAATGTCCATGTGGAACAGATAATTTTGATTACGAGGCAGTTGCTTTGCTAAATACTAATTATTTTGTAGTGAAGATCATAAATGAATAAAATTAAGAGAACATTTATAGTTTTATTATTTCCTTTTGCAATCCAATGTCATTTCAAACAACCATATGTGAATCTTTATTTAGTTCTGTGAGGTCAGTGAATAGAAATTGTTTATGCATTCGTATGTACTTCTATCTACAATGATCTTTTATTACCTAGTCATTTCGCAAATTTTTGCATGCTTTATTTGGAAGACCGCATTCCTTTTTGGAATTCATTTCATGGACATGGTCAAATGAAACCACCCACACATCAGTTGTTCAAAAATATAATTTTAAATGTGAAGAGGAGGAAACTCAGTCCGTCGGCCAGATGTTAGTTCTCTTCAGTTTATTATCATTTTCAGAGCATCTATGGAATTGTTACTAATTATTTATATCAGTTGTCACAGATTTTTCAAATAACTGCCTTCTGCAAGCAAGACTACTTCAATTGAGCTGTGATTATTACATATGGGCGTGTTGTTGAGTATTTATCAGATTGGATAATGTACAAACTGAACTTAACTAGTTTTTGCACTTTATATCCTTTCCTAGAAACGTTTTACCTATCTAAATTTGACCAAATGAGTCCAGAAGATATTTAACAAATAAGGAACTCATTTTTTTATTCATAGAAGTACAAACACTACAAACTATTTAGACTTGCACATGAAGCTGTACAATAAGAAATTTTTTGTCTGCCATTCTACAACAGAAGACATCTACTGCTCCCTACGACCGTTGAATTATATGTTTGATTCTAGGCAAAAATTATGAGAGAAATACTTTGTGGTGATCTACAATTTAGGTTTTGATTTAAAGGGGGTAACACCTATACATACCTGTTTTATGGTTATCACCAATCATCAGTGAAAACTATCTCACCCAACTGAATATAGCGACATCTCTAGTGCCCAAAAGCAACCCCCAACTTCAATAAGAAGTAAAATGACATTTATGTTGAATCACGTCATGGGAAGTACAGAGAATCGCCAAGAAGGCACTTGGTCACCACACAAACTACAATAAAACCCTACTTTTACATCTAACGTGTGATCTGAATATAATTATGCCTTTACATCTAAGTTACCTGTCAATCAGAGTAGTCTTTATACTCTACCAGTAGGTGAGAATCTGACTAACAAAATTCTATAATCTAGTCTAGTTAGGAAAAAATTTCAACCTGATAAAAACGTTAAATGAACTGCACCATCACTTCCAGTAAAATTCAATAAATATTGAAGCCGGGTGATGTTAGTGTGACAACAAAGAATGTTCTAGAGTAACTCCCCAATGTTAGACAATTCTAAAAAATATATGTCTTGAATATATCACTTACCTTTCTATATTTTAGTGAAGTCCTATAAGAACAAAAGATTATACTTGATTTGGCTCAAACCAACAGCAACATCCCTGTACCTGATATTGTGGAGATTTCTGAAGTCTTATGGTGCTATTCATATTTGAAGTATTTACAGTTTTGATATATAAAATTACACTAAGAATTGTTTTTCAAAGCTAATTAATTTCAGGAATAGCTGCAGATGTATTTTAATCATCTCCAAAAAAGGTAATTTTTCTTGAAACAAATTATACATTATGTAATCATTTTCCCTGTAAGTTGAAACTAATAAAGTTTACATTTGAGTATATTTGCCAGGTACATGAATACCTGAGCTACACTTCCCATACTGTATAAAAACAGTTTTTTTGGTAGCAGTATCTGTCTCATTCAATAAATAGTCTTTCTTTCTGAATATGTATGTGCAAATTGTATTTTCACCTTTGCTTTTTCAAATTTGTTCTGACCGTGTATAATACTCTGAACTGAATATGTCTGATGAAACCATAAAAATAAGCCCTGACGGCTTTTAAAAGTAGTGGAGAAGGGACCAACATACTTCATTCTGTTAACATATATCAGGTATACACTGCACAACGTTTTGAGTGAGACTGGAAAGTATGCAAAAGTAGTTTATTGACAGAATCCATAACAATGAATTATTTTCTGACATCAAGGTATATTAGTTATCACATAAAGATATAAAAAATAATGGACCTCTAATGATTCAAAATATATTGAATGTCTCAATCATGACTAACCAGTTTTTGCAAATAGAATATTAGGACAAATTTCGACACCATACTATACAATCACTCAAAAACCTACTCATAAAATTATTCTTTCACACATGTAGGGCTTTGAATTTTTCAATAACCTTTTCCATTTTCACCTCTAAAATAATTGAGTTTAATTGTATAACAATATGAAGAACTGCAAAAAAAGTATATGAAAAAGAACGTGTTACTAGAATTATAGAACATTATAGGAATTGAAGGGATGTGATATAGTTGGTTAGTGTAATCAACTCAAGCATACACTGAATTTTAAATATTCTCAAAATAAACTGAAAAACCAACAAATCATTATATCAAAAATTTTACCTTGAAACTGAATTTATTAGTTCATAGATGGCACCTGATCATACACTACTACAGAGAAACAGCTTATACAGAATTCACATTAATAGACTGACCAACCAACCAACCAAACACCGGTCAATTTTTAGCACAAAGTTATCTGGTTAATAGAGAGTTACCGGACGCTTCCCTATACTGCAATGCAGTAATAAAAGACGACGTTATTTAATTACTGCATGATCTTATTCGTTAGGTAAAAATTAGTGTTTTCAGTACTTCTATAGAAAATGGGGTGTTGGACGCCTGTGGTGTCACTCAATAAGAACAAAAAAAGTTTTCCCTTTTCCCACAAAGTTGACTTCGTCAGTTCAGTTTAGTGATCCTACTGATGAAGTTAATTTGGTTAACAAAATGCGCATCTAGGAATGAAATTACTAGTGTGGTGTGAAGGGGAAAACTATTTGTTGTTCTTAACGGTACATTTAGGTATTACGTGATTTCTAACCTGACTCTGTTGTTGGAAACAAGTTGTGAGTTGTGGGGCAAAGTGGTAATGACGTGGAGAATAGCAGTTATTTTAGGAAGCGAAAATAATGATGACAAAATAAATGAGTTTTTCAGGAATATCAGGTTATATTTCAATGACAGGTAATTTGAAAATTACGAAGGGTTACGGTCATGACTAAATTCGTTCGAAGAATTCAGAATAAGGGAAAAATAAGACCAAAGGAGGGCATAAATAAAGTTGGACAATGGCACAATCCTTAATAAGGGAAATGTAAGGTACTGTACAAGAGCACATGCTCTGATGTCAAAATAAGGGCGACTTCAATACTGTTCTACCCAAAGTGCGTGTCCGATAACTCTCCAATGCTGATGTAAGTACCAAAATGTAAAATTGAATGAACAGTAGTTGATGCTTCCTCGAGATATTGTATCAGTCGGCAAAATTAGGATAAACCTTGTTAACAAAGAATTTTTCAATTGTATCATTGACAAAATTGAAAACAATGAATCAGAAATAGACCATCAATGAAGTATATTACATAAAAAGAATAGTATAAAAAATAAAATGTACTTAAAGAGTACTATGTCAAAATATACTTGAGACTTCAACTACAACTAACCAGTTGTAACAGAATACAAGAAGTAACACTTTGAGACCATAATAAAACAAATAGGGTGAGAAATTTCCATTGTGTAAAAAGGTTAGTTGTCACTATAAAACTTTAATTTTTTTCTAAAAAAAAAAAAAATGGCAATAATGGCCTCAAATACTAATATATAGGTAACTAAAGTCAAAATAAAATGAAATATTTAGATTTTCCTAAATGTGATATGAATTATTACAAAAAAACACTCCCAGGGTGTCGACATTTTGTCTTACTATCTACATTAAATTCACTTTCTTCACCATAGAGTTAGGACAAAATAATTCACTACAGTTAAAAAACTGTAGGAATTGATAATCATACCAAATCAGTTCGGAAAAATCACGGAAGCTGATGAGACTTGAAATTTAAACTATTCATTGGCATTTAAAATGTTGTAGCGTAGGTATTTAGTTTAATATTAGTACGCTATTTGATTTACATTTTTTTCATTCCGTATGTCTAATAGAAACAATCCTACAACTTCCGTTATTTTTGCTGTAGAATTCTGAAAATGTAGAATTGATAGATGGATACACTGAAATGTAGATGATCTGAAAAAGAGATCATTTAAAGTGATTTACACTGCATACCAGCAGCGATGAAACCACCGAAAAACAGGTGAAATAGGTCGAAAATGTAACCAAAACAATAATTTTACTACCAATACACTTTGGTCTTGAAAATTATTCAGTTCTGGTACATTCAAATTTGTCTCACTTTTCATGGAAACATACCCCTGTAACTTCCGTAACTTTCAATGTAGAACTGTGACTCTCAGAACCGATAGATATAACAAATTTGTACAGTTAGTTCTGCATAAATAAATACGAAAGTTTCGGAGGTATTTCCATGAAAAGCGAGACATTTAGAACTGACATTAACAGTAAAATAGTTGTTCTGATTGAGAATTCGAAGACATTTCCGACCTTTTATATCTTCTATTATGTTCTTTGTCAGTGTCAGTGTTATCAGTTGAAATATTGTCTTCGAGATCATTTTGTACATGTTCGGTGTAACTATCAATATTACACAATTCAGAACTCTGAGGTAAAAATTACAGAATAATGTTTCCATGAGACATACTGTATAAACTATATCATTAACTAAGAATAAATAATAAATGTAAAAACAAAGCCACTCTACCAATTTCAATTGCATCTGTTGTTTCTTCCCAAAATATTCATTTTCAGGAAACTTACAGCACAATAATTTCTGAAAACAAGTGGCTATAATCTCAGAAAAACAACGGACAAAAACTATGATATAAAGAATTTTTACATGAGAATTCAATTCTGAGAAAACTCGAGAAAGAAGAACTGAATTCACATTTCAATTACAAGACCTCCGTTTTAAACAGATCTGTACAAAATTTATTTTTATCAGAACACCTCGACAATAATTATATTTCCTGATTATTCAACCCACTGACTGATATGTTCACCAAAAGAACCTTTTAAATTCATAATTAAACTAAAAATAATTCTGTTTGTTAAATCACTGGTAACATTAAATTATCTTGACATCATTGGTACTGCAAGCTGACTGCCCAAATTCTTTGAACTCTTTCACTTATTAGGTTTCAGAAAATACCATATGAAGGACCTTTCTATCAACTTGTAATGGTGCATTGAATAGGAAAAAAAACCTGTGTCATTTACAATGACAGCAAGCCAAAGCTATACTTTGAAAGAATGGTCCTTTCTATCTTGCAAGATTTAAAAGAGAATAGTAACCAACAAATCAAAGAGACTAAGAAGACTCATTATTTAGGGCACTGAACAACATATTCACTGAATACTTAAAAAGTTGTAAAATTAAAAAAAAGCAGTAAAAAATTAGTAGTCAAGGCTTCTGGAGAAATCAGTCATTGTCAGTTGTTTCTTCAGAGTGTATACTCAAAATTGCCGTTTCCACTAGAATAAAGATTCTTGAAGATGATTTGGTTGTATATACAATGATAACTTACTTAAATGAGGATAAATAATCTAGAAAGAAAAATTTACATAAAGTGATACAATAAAAATATTTTACAATCCTTATCTTTAAATTATCACAACTGAACTGTGTATACATAATCTATAATACTAAAATACTTCTTTACTGTGTCCACTGTTGAAAATGCAATGAACTTTGTGACTAAGGGTTTGCACTATGAAATGTCTTTCGAGGTGGAAGGCTGTGTAGAGTCTGGAGATCTGGGGCTACTTGACCGACTGTCCAAGTTTTCATAAGTTGTGCTTTTCGAGCATGTTATACAGATATAATCTTCATCTTCATTTATATCTTGAGCTGAAAGTCCAACACATGCCATATGAAACCACTGTTCGCAGCCCCCATCACACTGCACCCAGTCCACATTCTGCCCCGTAGGCTTCTGACAGCCACTTGCAGCACAAGATTCGTCATCTTCATCATCATCACTATCAGATGCAGTGGACTGACAAAGGCCCGTCCGTTTCTTGTTTCCTCGCTTTTTGCCAGATTCTTTGTTACTCTTCACCTTACGACCTCGTATTTTCTTTTCAATGTCTACCTTTATAGTTTTTGGTACTTTTTTATTAATGTCCACTTCCTCAGAGAGTCGCTTACGACCCCGTTTTTTTGGAGTGCTCTTCATATGAGCCTGAAACATGAATATCAATTGAATAATAGAATGGTGCTCGAAATCTCATGTCTTAAAATTCATTTGAACAAGAATGGCTGTCCGCTCAAGCCCAAAGTTCGAATGTATTGTACTTTGTATTTGAGCTGGGATGGAAAACCCATTTTCTGAACTGAACCCTATGGCACCAGCAAAATGAACAAACAGCAGCACCAAAATATTTTTGGTGCACCATAAACCTTGGGAAAACCCAGAAAACCCAATAACCTGTTCGAATTGACTCAGAATGCGCCTTTATAAGATTTTTTCAATAAATTACACCGGCAACCAGTCATAGACTAATCTTTCGACAGTAATAGAGAATTTAAGGTCTCTGCTCGTGGAGCTTCTGGCTCGCATCGGGCAGAAGTTCGAGACCTCAGTACGCAATAATCTTTTTTCTCAAGTGCATCTGTCTCTTTAGGCGGCCACATGCCTTGTTGTAAAGCAAGTGTGGTGCTTTGCAGCCGAAAACTGAACACACCACCAAAAACTTCAGTGAGTTGTCCCGGAACGCAACGGCAAATACTAATAACAGCCGTCCTCCAACTACACAGGCAATGCCTTTGGGTACAGTCTGAGTATTTATTATTTTCTTTTTCAGCAGGAATTTTCCAGTCAGGGCCTGTGTCCGGAGCCCCGATACATTCAGAGTACACGCTGGTGTGTCATTAACCCCAGTACATACTCCCCACGTCCGTGGGGTGAGTGAGTGATTACTGGGTCTGAGAATCATGTGCCCAGAGTAGGCGGAGTGAACGAAAAATGACGGCCTTCTGCATTCTTCTGCAACTAAGATTTCTGCATTACGGCAAACCGGTAACTCTCAAATTCGAGAGTACTTTGTCCATCATTTCACCAAGTACCCCTATAACTAGAGCCACCATTTTCACAGAATGGTTTGGGTTAAGCTTGCGGAGTTCAAAGAATAAGTCTCGATATTTTGTCCGTTTTTCCTTCTCTTTTCGAACAATGTTCGTTTCGCTAGGAGCCAAAACTCTATGACAAAAATTGTAATACTTTGATGGTCGAGGCTTATTGGCTTGAATTTGCCTGATGGGGAATGAGTAGTTCCAATAGATTTGGCACTTCTCATTCTCTATAACGGACTCGGTTACCCCCGGAGCATAAGGCAACACCTGTGTCTCGTTATACCATACGAGTGTTGAAGATGGTAGTACATCACTCGTAGCGCCGCGTTATGGCTGTGGATTTGGGGATATAGACTGAGACCACATAAGCTGGACAGGCTGACAGCATCTCTATATCCATCACGCGACTACGGTAGACGATGGTGTTGAAGACACCATCCTGGCAGGCTATTATAAATCCCTCGGTTTCCGACTTCAGCCCATTTGACCTGAGAAATGCGAAGGTCAGGTTTCTGGATAAGCCAAGGTCTTCAATGTTCTTGAAGAAGACCCCATGCATTGGCTTATCCTCATCTAGCTGAAGGAGACTCCCACTCTCCGCAGTTTTGACGTGGGTTTTTGCTGAACGGGTTTCAACTCGGTGATAGAGTTTGGGTTCGTCAGTTTAGTGTCAAATACGATCCCGAGTTCATCGGCTGTGAGTGCTTATTATTATAATTATTATATTATTCATCTATTAATTTCAATATGGACGATAATGACTTCGTGAAGACGAAAAAATGAAATAACACTGGCCTCGTTAAAAACACTATGCATGCGTAAAAAAGCACTTCCTTAACGACTGATGAGATTTTTCTGGTCAGACTTGGCCATCATAAATGATACTACACCTGTTTCACCAAGATTCTGGCTATCTGATTTATTTGGTTTCAGCTATTGAAGTAGTGTCAAGGATTGGGTAGCAGTAGTTCCAAGTGGTGGGCAAAATTAGAAACACTTCTATCTCCTTTGAGGAACGCTGTACAAATATCTGTTGGATATAATTCAATGCCCTTTACGATTTCAGCAAGAACGATTGTTATTATCAGACAGAATTCTTACAATACAATTTTACTGTAAAATATTGAGAAATCAGATAAATTAATTTAACTGTAATGGAATAAATTTTAGAAATGACGCATAAATAAACTGAACAGTTTGAATGTCAGGGCAGATTAAGTGGATTTCAAAACTAGATAAGAACTGCTGTAGCCACCCTATCATGTTGATAAAACAAAACAATGGCATGGCTGACCTTCTTTGATTAATTTGACTAAAATATTCAATGAGCATAAGGGAAATGCTTGGTTCTGTCCTTACTCAATCATTATTATGGACAAGCCAATGGAAATATATGAGTAAAAATAAAATACTTACATCAAAGTCAATAAGAATAGGTTCCCGTTCAGGATCCCTTGATGCCTGCATTAGCTTCCAGAGTGCAAATGTCTCATCCAGGTATACCTCCAATAAGTCCCCTTCAGTAAGAAGTTCCTCTAATTGTTTCTTGATGTCCATATTCATATGAAGTACGTAATCTTCTCCATCTCCAACCTTTGGAACATGTAAAGAATATGCGTGTTCCCCCATTCTGTCATCAGAATCTTTGGATTCCCTAGACGCGTCATCAGAATCGTTTATACCACTATCACATGTCACACCATCATCACCAACCCCACTGAAAGGAGCTATTTCTTGGACTCTTTGGTGAAGCTCGGGATTTTTTGAAGCTCGTTTCAATTCATTGGAAATTATTTTTTCAGTTCTCTGTCTTGCAGCTGCTTCACTGTACTTTTGACTAAACATGGCCAGTTTATTTTTGGCAATTTCCAATTCTGGATGTAGTAACAGTTGCCTTGCTCTATCCTGCCAATTCATTGCTCGTTCTGTAAGGCATTGCAATGCTTCACCTTCTGGAACCCTAACATACAACTTCTGCAAGGACATAAGTAAGCTCAGTATTACATCTAACCGGGGGCGTTTGGTACGTTGACAGTTTGGACACAAGTATTTGCAGTCTTTGAATCCCATGTGTAAAGCTACATTAGTGAAATTTCCTTTGTACTTTGTGATGGCTACTTTTGGAAGCTGAGTGCATGTTGAATGAAACCAATCTTTACATAACTCGCACTGCATCATGATGCCAAAAACTCCTCTTCCACATACACAGAAAGTATTATTTTCCTTTGAATCCAAGCTTTTGGCCAAATTGGCTGTTCGCAGTTTCTTCAGAAGAGCCATTTCGGTGTCTTCAGCATCTTTGAAAACAGCCACCACAGCTGCTGGGTCCATAGCATTGGTGAGCGATATTGTGTTTTCTTCCTCTGCATTTTTACCTTTCTTTGTTTTTACACCATTTGGTATCATTACTCTTGGAGACAAAGCATCCATCAAGTTACAGGTTGAGTTCTTTCGTAAAAATGCTCTACTAGTTTTTTCTTTCCAACCGGTAGCCATGACAAGATAATCATTCATTCTGTCTACTTCAACCAAATGTAAAGTCAAAGATCTTCCTTTCTTTATCAATTCTTCCATTGCACTAAAGTAAGGGTAATATTCAGCAGAATTCATTTCTTCTAGTAACCTCAGCCAGTCCCTGGCTTTCTTCATTGAATCAAATAAATGGCCTTCTGTTGGCAGGAAACACGATATTTTAGAAGCTTCTTTCAGTAGTTTGTCTACTTGTATCAGCACATTATTGTCTTCTGATTTGAGAACTTCTGCTGCTTGTTCTTCCCACCGTTCACTTGCCTGTAGGATACTTTGTAAATTCGATAATTCTGCTTCTAGTTCAGGATGAGGAGGCAAGAGAATGCCTTCCTGAATCAAATTTTTGATTGCATCAAGTCCCATAACATCGGTCTTGCATTTATAATTTTCAACACTCTGGAGCCATTGGCACTGCTTCACCCTGGTTGCTATTTGTCTCAGGTTTGGAAGCTCAATGCACAGTCCATTTCCATGACTATTACAAGCTTCTAGTTCTGATAACGGACAATCAGCAAGTGTCATTGCCAAGAGTTGTTCACTATCCTCTTCAAACTTTCTGGTCTGATGTAATAATTCTCTTATACTTTTTGCTTCTTCCAAGATACAAGCAAGACTATCAATTTCATCACAGAAAAGTGTGAGTTCCTCTACAGTGAGCTTATATTTTGTGTCATTGGAATTTCTAGTTCTCGTTCGCATTTTGTTGAGATCTAACTGGTGGATAACACTGGCACATTTCTCAGCATCTTCTACTGCACTGGTCAACGTTTGAAGAAGGTCACATTTGGGGAATTTTTTGCCATCAGCTTCACTCAACAAAGCCTTCAAATCGGCAAGGTTCAAAGTCTTTGGAGTTTTTGGGTCCAGAGCATCTTTTACTCTTGCCACCCAGTGATCAAATGATTCAGCCTTCAGTTTTAAAGCTTTTAACATAACAGGAAGTTCATCTAAAGTATAACGATACCTCAAAGTTCTGTTTGGTGGAGGACATTCACACAAGTTTTTGTAATGTCTCAGACACACTAGTACTTCAGACGAACATTTGCAGGTCATAGCTGACAAGAAACAAGTAGTTTTGCATATTTCACACTGTCTCTCATCATCTGGAAGTAGTTCAAATGCCTCTCGTTCCGCGTTTGTTACCCCCTGAAAAAAAATATTTTTTTAGGTATAAACTACTGAATGTTAAAATTGTTTGCACTCACCCAGTCCAATAATGTTTTTCTCAACCTTTTTTCCGTATCCACCATGACAAGCATATCTTGATAAGTTGCTGCGGCAATAGTTAAATCCAACTTTTCGGGATCAAGGGCCATTTTACAGACAAGCTCATCATGGGAAAAAACGCAAAAGCGCCTGAGATGAGAATAATGTAGAACACATTCTCGTCCCATTCTCAACCAGTCCGCTGGAGCAAAGTTTACAGCTTCTGCAAAATTGTACCTGAAACCAAAACACAATAAAACATATGCACGAAAAGAAAGGACGTGAATGTCTTTACCCTTGGTTGAATCCAGCATGATAAGCTCGGGGAAAAGTGACTACAAACTCGCCAGCATGTTGATCAGTTCGGTAAACAGGAACACCAGCGTTCATCAAAATATTTGGATTCATTATGGTGACTAGCTGGTGAAGCAAGTCTGGCTGTGAATGAAACAATTCTGGGGCAGCCGATTTCATTGTTTCTTCAAAGCATTCAGCTTTGCTTCCTGGTACCCCATACCATGTCTTAGCTTCACCCCAATGCAGATAATTGATTGAATAGCTCCAGTGGTCTTCATTGTGCCAACAGAAAGTTGCAAAACACATACCAACATACATCCATGGCACCTGAAAATTATCAAAAGGTAATATAGAAAAACCCGAGATAGCTGAAAAGCATCATATCCATTCACAATTGACTGAATAATCATACCTTCATTCCTGAGATATCAGCATTGATATAACCAAGCACTGATCCTTCCAAAACGGGTAAGTTATTCAAATTCCAGCTGGATTCTGCGTATTCCTTATCGCCGGGAAAAAGATTTGAAGATGACTTTGTTGGAAAACCAGAACCATGATCCATGGTATGTAAATCTGCACCATATTCCACTGTGACATCTTCATCAATGGACGACACAATTCTCCAGAATTCACGTTCTACTGTACCAGTTGGAACCATCTACAAAATAATGAAAATTTATTCACAAATGAAAAAGTTGTATGATGTATATTCTATTCTAAAACTACAGTCACAAAGAAAATATCTGATGATAACGTATATTCAAATATCAAATAAATTTTTGTAAAAGCTCTTTCCACACCTCACTGTTGCAACTTACATGTACAGGCATGTTGAAATATTCTGATTTGAACTGATCTGCCATCTCTCCAAACTGCTGTAACGTGTATTCTCTTTGAGCTTGCTCAAACCCAAATGCTTCCATAGGTTTGGACACTTCTTCCGCCACACATTTGGGGCAGCGCCAGTCTCCCTTGGGAATTTCTGCAAGTGGTGGCATGAGACAGAAAGTGTGATAACTGTCATCACACCCATCACATAACAGCATGTATTCTTCAGAATCTCCACGATTGCAGTTGTGACACACATATTTAGCCAGCTATAAGTTTCGAATGAAAAAAGTTAGGTTTGAACCTTTGAATTGGTGGTGGGTCTTGTAATGTTAATATTCCATATGTTAGATTTAATTTAAACTTATTTGAACAAACGGAAATGAAATTTATGAGATTTCATCAACAAAAACCAACAGAGTGATTCATTTTCTAGTTTGAAGCAATTATCCTTTTCAGGCTTTTATGAATTTGGTATTAGTAAGGGAAAATGTAAACTTCTATACTTTCCATTCAATGAAAAAAATATTAGCATAACAAATTTAAAAAAATGTATAGCGTAGAAGTGCCTAGAAGTTGATAAGAATTATACAATTCCAAGGTGTATTATGGAAAACAATGATTCAATGATGTAAATACAACAACTTTGAGGTGAATACTACGATTTCAATGCGTATGTGTTATTCGTGGATACTGCGACTCTAATAATCTGGTTCACAAGTTCCGTTTCATCAAAAACCTAGGCTGGACCGCCAAAAATTATGATTTTGGTCTCATTTGATTTGAAATGGCATCTAAAAAAAAAGTTACGAAGTAAAATTGCAAAAATTATAAACAATAACGTAAAAGACAATAGAATAGTTTGGTTTATTGCAAATATTCCAATAACTGAGAAACAAATATAAAAAAAAAATTAAAGTACAGAAAATGTCCTAACAAAAAGTGTTTTTGTCGTATTTTCAATAGTGTATTGAACTGAAAAGTAAAAAATAAACTTTATTTCGAGGGAATTATGGAGAAAATAATAAAAAAAACAAAATAAACAACTGAGTTAACTGATTGGAAGCTCAATTTGTTCATTGGAGAATAAAAAAGACTTTAAGTGTTCTTGTCGTATCTTCAATAGTTTATAAGTTATTTCAATATCAATGAAGAAAAACAGAAAGTCCAAGAGTACAATACGTAAATTATATAAAAAAATTAAAAAAAATCACATGAAAAAGACGTATAGTTGTTTCCATAATATATTGTAGCATTAAAAAAAAATTGCGCAAAAATGTAATTATTTGATATAATTATTAATGGTTTTTTAAAAAAGAAATAAAAAGTTAATAATTTTTTTTCAGATTATGAAAGAACGTGATAATGATTTTAAAAAACGGTTCCTCAATTTTTTTCTCAAAAATAATTACTTTCATCAAGGATTAGATTCCCAAAAAAGTCTTATTAACAGTGCATTTGTTTATATTATTTAAATAATAAAAGTCAAAGATTAAAAAATAATAGTAATACAGTTTTCAGTATCAAGAAAACAAAATAATAAGAACAATTGAAAAAAAAACATGATTGCTTTATGCTTTATTTACATTCTTGATTTTTTAATTATTTTTATTATTAATCAACAAAGTAAAGAATCCAAATTTTTCAATTTTTCCAACCAACGGGGATCATTTCTAAACCCTTTCAACAGTAGCACCAAAAATAAAGAAAATTCTAGGTTTTGGGTTCTGAAATAACCAGTTGAAAGTTAACATAAAAACGTTAACTTTCAACTGGTAGAAATAGCTAATTAAAATTAGTTACAAAGTCTTGACGAATTATTGTTTGTGTGTTCAAGTAGTACAAATTTTTTTATTGCTTTTTTATAATCATAGGTTAAAATAATTTTTTTGATTAAGCTTCTGAATCTGTCGACGCGCCCGCTACAGCCGCTAACCGTTTTCAGCTCAATTTTCACCTCTCAATTAAAATTATAAATATTGGTACAATTCGAATTTCAGGATATTTTTTCAAATTTTGGTTATCTCAAATAGTTTTTGAAATATTTGCAAAATACCAAACCATTCTATCATCTTTTACGTTATTGTTTGTACGTATCCAAATTTTTGTCGGCCCCAATTTTCCTACCCCTGCATTTTTTTTGTGCCATTTCGAAAAGAATGAGACTAAAATCATAATTTTTGGTGGTCCAGCCTAGGTTTTTGGCGAAATGGAACTTATGAACCACACTATAAATGTATATATTGGAACTTACTGATTCTTGATAAGACTAAAACGTGAATACAACTTCAATGCGATCTATTGATATCCAATGGTTCAAAAATATTATAGTTGTTAGATGAATGGCCCTATTTTATTGGTAAATGTTTAAAACTATAATTGGTTACCAATTGGGGATTCAAAATTCACATCAGAGTGAAAGTGGCGAAATCCAAACACTTTCATGAAAATTGTGCGAACCGAAGAACAAAATATTCACTATATACAGTGTCCGCCAAAATATCGGAACCATATGGAATACTTTTTTATTAATAGTTTCTCATAAAATTTCATTCCCCATAAAAGTTTGTGGATTCAATTAGACTAAATACGCGCATAGCCGTTATCAATGGCGTGCGGCTAAGCAGGAATCAGCCAAATTCACTGTAAAGGAACATAACTATGCAGAGCATCAAAAAAAGTTGTTTGAAATAGAAAGAAAGGCATTTACTTTATATAAATTAGTCTACCAATTACTAATTTCAAGGAGTATGGCTTTATTTTTCGTGGCGGTTAGATGCCGGCCTTTGAATCTTTCGCTCGCATTTGGCCAGGTTCGAATTCTGGGAATGAGAATTTTTTTTCTCAATTTCATAGGAGTCAATGTTATTTGTCTAGACGCCAATCATAGGAATTATCACGAAAACAATGTCCATTACATATAGTTTCAAAACTCTACACCGGAAGGAGTACCCGATATGTTGAATAATGTGACTATGAAAAAACTATTTAAATTTTTTGTCAAAAAATGCAAATAATTTTACTGAAAAATTGGGGAGAAATAGGTGATTAAATGGTCGAGATAAATGAGGTGGAGGAAATATTGATCTTGAAATCAGGGTCGTTAAATTGAAGAGAGACGTTTCCTGAGATATTTTTTTAAATTCTGGCATAATTTTTGTTGGAAATGATGTAGGGGGTAATAGCCTACCAAACTCAGAATTTTCAACATGTTCAACCACGCAATGGTCATCTCCAAAAGTTCCATTAATTTATTTATGAGTAATTTTTAAGTTTCATTCATTGAAATTTTATCGCCTTGCTTTTGATATTACCTTCGATTTTCGGGATTTTGTAGCAGTTTGTACCAATTTTCAGTATTTTTTTGTTTTTATTTAAGTTCGGTATTTAATTTTATTGGTCGGTTTGGAAAGTTTTTTCGGATAATATGGTCTAGATAACAACGAGGTGATTTCTATCTGGAAGCCAACCGTGGGTGTGGTTAAATTTTGGATGGGTGATTTAGACCATTTCAGTAAAAATTCTTGACTGTGCTTGGGAACATACTCTAAAAAGAAAGCCCTCGTCACATTAGCACGCACACAAGCCTCCTGAAGCACTGGCGCACCCATGACAAAGTTTCAGAGAAATATTCAAACTTCATATCCAAACATAAATTACATAAAATGTTTCTATGTACATTCAGAGCGATTTTTTTATAGAATTATATATGTATCATTTTGTTTTTTGTTTTCAATTTTCCCAGAATTAAACCTGAATATATTTTAATATTTTCATTGACTATAAATATGAGCCCCCGCCAAGAAAAATTACTGGGTGCGTCAGTGCCCTGAAGACTTTTGGAGGTTGTCTGTACGGGCACAGTTGGATGACTAAAAATAATCAAATTTTGAAAAATTCCTGGTCTATAAGGGATTAGCGAAAGAAACTAGTTTAAATAATCTCCAACTTGTGGCATTTTCTACAAATGCCTTACTTAATGTGCATCTCGCAATGCCACTGTTCGTTGCAGTCAAGAGGACCCGTAGATACAACTTAAACTTCAAAGATAGTCAGATCTAGTCATGTGAAATGTCGGGAAATAAAGTTGCTGCAACAAACATGCTTGTTGTTCCGATATATTGTAGTCCTTTGGAGAGGTAACGTTGACTCGACAAGAGCAGAGACAACTCAATTTGAAAACCTGCAAACCCGCAGAATAATACCGGATAGAGCCTATAAAATCATCAGATTGGGGCAGGTGCCGTGTGGTTATTGGACTCGGCGTTGGACTCGTTTTCGGTACTGACTAGGGGCTGAACCGAACTGTCACCGAGTGAGGATTATCAACCGACACATGCTTGATGACCCGGACTTGAAATTGAACTATTCTCCTGACTCAATTGCTTGTAAATTTTATTATCATTACCTTCTATTATTATTGTGCTATTATTTAGGAGTATATGATTGATGATAGTATATGTGTATCTATATAATATATTGTTGATTATATAAAAATTCAATTTTACATTCGTAAAGGTTAAGTTGAAAAACAGCTTTAGCTGACACTTCGCCTTCCACAATATATTTCTATTGTAATCAAAATTTTTATAAAGATGAGCAAATGTATGTGGTCTTGCTCAAATTGAAGTTCCCGGCTTATAAAAAATTAGACCTTTATGTTCTAGAGGCCGAGTGGGCTAAAGTCAGAGACCGACGGATTGATAGTGACTTGCCAGGATGGCGAGAGGTTCCTGACATTACATGCAGGGCCAGCCCTGAGACCCATCATGCATTTGATGCCAGCATGTCTAGCAAATGAGGTCTTACCAGATACCCACAAGCATAAAGTGGCGTTATAAATGCATGTCGTACGGTATAGATGGCATAGCTGAGTTGAGAGTTGCCTAACGCTCCGGGGAATTATCGAGTCCGTCGTGGAGAATAGACCGCATTAGTGTGACGTCAAAATGTATGCAACTAACAGTGCACTGAGTCCTAACGAATTACATCTGAACGAAGCTGCGCTAACATGAACCTTCAGTAACCATTACATAAGGTTTAATCTGCGGTCCAAATTATGATGTAATTAATTTAATTATTTCGCTATTATCAGCAATATTTGAGAAATGTATGTATTTGAATTCGATAGAAAAATAATTAATACATCTTATAGAATGGTTAACGTAAAGAAAGTCTTCTAAATAACTTCTGAATACATTTCAGAAAATCCATTATGCGTCGACCAATAGCAAAATAGAATCATGGGGATACACTTCCTTGCAGCATGAAGTTAGATGTAGATGAATATTCAAATTTATTTCGTTTATAAATTATGTATAATCTTTTCAGAAAATTCTTTTATCGAAATATCGTTTCTTCCATCCTTCATATCCAAGGCCCGCTGCAGGCAATTCCTTAAATATTTACTTATTTCGTGTGAGAGCATAAAACAAAAAGAGCTGTTACGATACTTCTATTATCGCTCTTATGTCATCCGTACTTAAGGTCGAGAATTACACATATCATTTCGCGCCAAATGATTTAGGACTCGGTGTAATGTTGGTTGCATATTTGTGACGTCATCACTAATGCAGTCCATTAGAAGTGCCGAATTTATTGGAACGACTCATGCAAATACAAACCAATAAACAGATTTAATTCAACGTCCGTCGTAGTATTAGCCAGGGAAGTAGTTAATTTCTGTCGGCTATCTGCCTAAATTGAGGAGAGAATAAGGGGTTACTGATCCATTCTATCTCTCTCCTGAAGCCATTAGACTTTTTCTGATATTTTCAATAAAGCTCCACCCCGAGTTGCTTTCTGAGGTTTTCTAGAGGTGGCGCTGCGACTGTCTTCTTTCGAGACGCCGCATCTACCTCAGAGAATCATTTCAAGCACCAGTGAATTGCGTGGCATGACCAACGACGACGGCGACTGTAAAACTTGTCGGACCTACCTTGCACTGAAAGGCAATATCTCGAAACTAGTCTGTAAGTGTCAAAGCCTTTGATCATGTCGGGCAAGATTCTGCTATTTGATATAGAAAGCATTTGTGGCTGTCTTCCGGATATCTAGTAGTAGTAGTTTATAGTAGTAGTATTGAAACAGGCAAGCCTAATATACAAATATTAGATAAATTGTACATTTTTTTTAAATACGAACATACCGGGTGGCTACGGAAGTATTGCCTACGGAATATCTCAGTTATTGTATGAAGTAGGTTTGTGAAATTTGGAGCGTCGATATAATGACATAAGAGCTAGAATTTGAGCATATTGACATGTCGAAGTTAACTTCTGGTCTGACAAGAAGTAACATCAACTTTCTTATTTTGAATGGAAACCTTATTTTTTTTTCTTTTCGCTTTATTCAGCATTCAATTCCCTTTCTAATGACATATCACAAGTTGGTATCTAACCAGAAACTAGATCAGAAAAAAATTATTATTGAAATTCACCGAGTAGGCCGTGGAAGCAAAATGAAGGCCAAAAATTGAAAAGTTGGCTATGTAAACCATACATCACTTGATAACAGTTGCTACTACTGTGATATTTTATTTTCATTCGTCGGCGTTATAAAAAGCCGCCAAAAAAATATTGGAAAAATTGGGGAAAAAACAATACTCTGTAGGTCCATAACTTAAATAGGAACATACAACTTTTTCTTGCCAGTACTATTCAGCATAACAATTCCTTTCTAATGATATAATAGAAAGTAATTTTTTGAAATGAAATACCAAAAAATCCAATTATTATTATTCAAATAACAAAAAAACAGATTTATCGAAAAAAAAAAAAATTCAAATTGATAGGATTAAAGATAAAATAAATTCAAAACAAATATTCGAAATGCATTCCCTCAGCGTCAATACATTTATTGACTCTGGTGATATTTTCATGTAAAACGTTTCTCAACATTTGGGGCGTGATATCTTGGAAAGCTCTACGAATTTTTACTTCTAGCTCATGTAGAGTTGTAGGCTGTGTGTAATACACCCTATTTTTAAGATGCCCCCATAGAAAAAAGTCGCACGGAGTAAGATCAGGTGACCTTGGTGGCCACCTGACTGGACCATGGGTTGTTATAAGTCTATCTTGAAAGCGATTTTGAAGATAATTTCTCGCTATTCTTGAATTATGCGGAGGGGCTTCCAGGAGAGATTTGGTGTGAATGTTTGGGCAGGAATAGTTGGAACTCATATTGTTGGACCCATTCTTTTTCAAGGCCAACTAATCGGAGAGAGATACTTTATTGTTTTAACGAATGAAATTTCGGAATTCATTAACAACCTACCAGCGGAAATAACTGAGAGAATGTTCTTCCAGCAAGATGGCGCCCCTCCGCATAATTCAAGAATAGCGAGAAATTATCTTCAAAATCGCTTTCAAGAGAGACTTATAACAACCCATGGTCCAGTCAGGTGGCCACCAAGGTCACCTGATCTTACTCCGTGCGACTTTTTTCTATGGGGGCATCTTAAAAATAGGGTGTATTCCACACAGCCTACAACTCTACATGAGCTAGAAGTAAAAATTCGTAGAGCTTTCCAAGATATCACGCCCCAAATGTTGAGAAACGTTTTTCATGAAAATATCCCAGAGTCAATAAATGTATTGACGCTGAAGGAATGCATTTCGAACATTTGTTTTGAATTTATTTTATCTTTAATCCTATCAATTTGAATTTTTTTTTTTTGATAAATCTGTTTTTTTTGTTATTTGAATAATAATAATTGGATTTTTTGGTATTTCATTTCAAAAAATTACTTTCTATTATATCATTAGAAAGGAATGGTTATGCTGAATAGTACAGGCAAGAAAAAGTTGTATGTTCCTATTTAAGTTATGGGCCTACAGAGTATTGTTTTTTTCCCAATTTTTCCAATATTTTTTTTGGCGGCTTTTTATAACGCCGACAAATGAAAATTAAATATCACAGTAGTGGCAACTGTTATCAAGTGACGTATGGTTTCCATAGCCAACTTTTCAATTTTTGGCTTTCATTTTGCTTCCACGGCCTACTCGGTGAATTTCAATAATAATTTTTTTCTGATCTAGTTTCTGGTTAGATACCAACTTGTGATATGTCATTAGAAGGGGAATTGAATGCTGAATAAAGCGAAAAGAAAAAAAACTAGGGTTTCCATTCAAAATAAGAAAGTTGATGTTACTTCCGGTCAGACCGGAAGTTAACTTCGACATGTCAATATGCTCAAATTCTAGCTCTTATGTCATTATATCGACGCTCCAAATTTCACAAACCTACTTCATACAATAACTGAGATATTCCGTAGGCAATACTTCCGTAGCCACTCGGTATACCATTATTTCATCAAAATATTAAAAATATCTTAAGATTAAAATTAAAAATTAAAATCTAAAATTTAAAGCTCATCATTTAAAATATGTTCCAGCAGCAATGATTTAAAACTTCTCAAGTTTTGTGATCCTCTTACCGTTTTTGGTAGCTTATTGAATTCATTCAGGCCTTTAAAAAATGAAGAATTTATACAGTTTTTGAATTTGTTTTTCTATATGGAATTCATTTTTCAACCTTGTCTCATAGCCATGATCTCGTTTAATACAATAAATTTATTAAAATATTCTGGTTGTAAACCCTTTACGATTTTATATATAAATATCATAGCCAAGTAATATAAATATCTCCATACTGGCATCCATTTTAACATTATATGCATTTCTTGAACTGAGTTGAATCTATTACATTTTAGAATTATTCTCATACTGCGGTTTTGTAATTTCTGTAGCAGGGATATATTGTTTTGATTGAATAGATACATCAAAGTAGCACAGTACTCAAAATGAGGTTTGATAATACAGTTATAACTGGTGATTCTGGCATTCATTGACAGCAAGTTCACAGCCCTTGATAAAAAATACAGTTTTTTGCTTATTTTGTTTATAAAATATTCAGCATGATTATTTAAAGATAGTGTACAATCTACCATGAAACCTAGATATTTCATTTCAGATACAATTTGTAATGCTTCACCGTCAATTTCAATATGAATTTCCTCCATCCTCACATGATTCAATTTATTTTTAGTTGATATTATCATTGCTTTAGATTTATTAGCATTCAGTTTTAATTTATTTGTTTTAAAATTTTAGAGATTCATTTATGTTTTTTACAGCTGTTTCTAAATTTTCATTTGATGTGTATAGGAGGGTATCGTCGGCAAATAAGTTCAAAATATGGAAACCAGGGATGCAATTCAAATCATTGAGATAAATGATGAACAACAATGGTCCCAATACACTCTCCTGTGGAACACCAATATTAACATTGGATTTCTCAGATACAACATTTTTAATTTTGGTTATCTGTTTTCGATTTGTTAAATAATCTTCCAGCCAAACCAGTACTGTACCGCCTATACCATAGTATTTCAGTTTATCAATTAAAATGCTCCTATCGATGGTCTCAAAATCTAAAAAAATTGCAACAACGAATTTATTTTGATCAACATGTTTTTTTCAGTCTGTTATTGTAAACTGAATTGCTGTTTCACATGAATGATTTTTCCTGAATCCAGATTGGTATTCCATCAAAATGTAATTTTCATTCAGGTAACTCAACAACTGTCTGTTAACTGCAATTTCAAGAACTTTCTCAAGTGTAGGAAGTGTATTTATACCCCGAAAATCTTCTGCCTGTATGGAATTGTTTATTTTTGGTATTGGTATTATAGTACTTGTTTTGAAATGATTAGAAATGTTCCTTTTTCTGAAGATGTGTTCACCAAATTCAAAATTATATGACCAAATACCTCAAATGTTTCTTAAAAACTTGGAGTTAAGTATTTCAGCTTTATTCATGTTGTTCAACCCAAAAACTATTTCTCTCAACTGAGACATTGTGAGTAATTCAAATTTAAACAAACTGCAACTCAAAACTCTGAGGCTATCTGAAGACCATGCTGGACCATTATTTATGCTTTTAGATATGTTGCAGATACTATTTATGAAAAATGAGTTGAAAGTTGAAACAATTTGCCATTTCCAAGCCATTAGTGACAACTCTGCTTTGATTTTCATCTGCTTCTCTCTGACAATGCCTCCCTAGGCAACAGTTCTAAAACCTTACCATTTGTTGAAAGAAGTAGCCCTGGAAAAAGATGTTTGGCAAGCTTCAAAGTGGCGTGAGTACTGAACCCAATAGGCCAATCTTGATGAAACAGCTGACAGTGGAATGACCGATATTACAGAAAAACATCGGCAATAAGAATATGTAGAAAACATTGACTAATCGCCAACTCGTTTGCAACATTCCATAGAGTAAGCGTGAGGCATCACGATGATCTTTATTGGCGAGAATCTGATAGCTTCAATGTACATTCAGGAGCTGCCCTATGGATTATAGAACATAGGTAGTTGAAGGGAAGCCCGAAACAGAAAACCAAGTTTTTGAGATACCCTTTTGGCAATGAACCCACCTGATGTGATTTTTCAATGAACGTGTATAAGAAAGAATTAGTTACTTCTGACACAATGCATTGATTACATCATTTATTATAAGTAAATGAAAAAAAGTCGAACCCAATTCTGACGACCCTCGGTAAAACACATGAAGTGTCCAAGGAAAAGTGTTTTGTGTTTAATTAATTTTCAATATCAAAGTCGAAAAAAAAAAGATCAATACAAATGAGAAGAAATCAAGTTAAACCTCAATTAGTTCAGATGGAGATTTTTCTTGTTTTATTTTCAAAATGTCAAAATCTACCCTTGCAATTTTTTTGCCAAACAGCAGAAAACTACCAACACTACTGCCAATTCTACACTACTATAAAAAATACGTTTTCTATCAATCAAACAATTTGGAATACCAACCAAACCCTCTATATTAATTCGAAAGTACCAGGATAGAATATTGTCTGCAGTTTGATTTCAAGTGAGCAATGGGTAAGTATATTCTAAAATGATACCATCTGTCTACAAGAACATATTTGCAAATACAATAATTCCAATTCATCATTCATAAGTGTCTCCAAGCTATGAAAAAGCAAACCGTTTATATTTGAATAGAGAATACTTCTGCACAAATATGATAAATTTAAAAAACCTTGAAATATGCCAACCACACAATTATACAAATGATCCACTACTCACCGTGAATTGTAAATAACCTGCCGACTGATGGACAGGAGCCTCCGTAACTTCCCAGAATGTTATTTTTTGTTTTTTTTTAATTATTCACATTTTTTTCTTCAATTTGCGTACCTAGTTACTAGATGAATGCCATTCCTACAAATGTATGACGACTTTTTGGATTTTGTTCGTAAAACCAGTTACATATAGAATATAAATAATTCAGTGATTGAATATTATGATTTTCTCAAAACTAATCAGTATTTAATACATTTAGTCTCTATTCGTTAATTCATTAATCATAAAGTTTAAGAAAATGCACCATTTTATAAATTGTTTTAAAATAGCAAACACTTTGTCTGAAATTTAAATGTTAATATAATTTTTCAATTTTGAATGTAGACAATTTTTTAAGCAATAGGCAGAGCAAGCACCATACATTTTTTTAATATACTGGGGCTCAAACTTAACGAAGAGAAAGAAGAGTGGAGACTAAATATATTAAAAACTAATCAATTTCGACAAGCCATGATAATCACTGAATAATCCTATATTATTATCCAATAAACTGAATACAAAAATTCATACATTTGTAGGAAAAAATACTAATATAATTCAAAACGTGAATTACTTGAAATAAAAAGTACCAAGATAATTTTTTGTATTCTCAAAGATATCCCTATTCAAAGTCAGGTATCTACTATTTACGGGACACCCCCGTTAAATGTGTGAAAGAAAAAATGTACATCATGGATCAAGGCTATTTTATAGAAATATCTCGTTAAATTATTTGAGTTAATGAAAGAAAAAACCAACAGGCTGAAAATTCTCGAAAGCATGGAAAAGCATAGAAGTATCCATCGCAAAATGTCCACAAAAGACCAACTGAATAATAGGTCCAAAAGAGTAAATTGCAAAGATTCCTTCCATTTCATGAGACGTCCAATATTAAACAAACTACGTTATGTTTGAAAGCATGAAGCAGTTTGTTCAAAACTGGTAGTCAACATCATATATGAATGAACCAGTCATCTTTTAGGGAGTATGTTTAACATTACAAGACATCTCACAACACCAATGTTCGACAAGAAAAAATAATCATGGTCATTCTTACAGCAAATGCAGCTTATTTATTACAGCAAAAAATGCATTGCATGCAAATCCGCCACCAATGCACAAACTAATTCTAACCTGAAATTAAAGTAAGACATACAAATAAAAATAATTACATTTGAACTTACTGGATCGAAATCATATTTGACATTCTTTGACCTGGGCTTTGGTTCTTTCTTCTCATCATAGCCAGCCATTTTGGGACCCGCTCCGTAGAATTGAAGACGCCGTAATTCTTTACTTCCACCTTCCTCATCTTCTCCCTTTTCTTCCTTAATCTTAAGTGCTAAATTCTGAAATAGAGATAGCTGCGAATGTTTTTCAAATCAGTATTTAATTAGACAAAAAATGTATTAATTAACGTGCTTGTGATCACTTGTTAGAGGTACAAATTAAAATAATACACATTTTATACATGAGCAGGTTTTCTTTACTATACTTAAAACTCACTAATGCCAATGGAAACCTTCATTAAGAACTTCTTAAAAAGCAGATTTTTTTATTTTTCAAAATTGGATAGTGTGAAAGTGGCAGTAAAATGAGAACAATAAGACACTGAAAGGAAGAGAAGGGAATTTCTGATAAACCGACCAAATTCTAAACCTCATTTTTATATTTGATTGATATGGAAATCGAAGATATTCCCGACGAAGAACAACTAACATTTCAGTATCGAACAGTATGAAAAAGGTCTACCTATTTTTTGAATAAACACTCCCCTTTACAAAGATCCTTGGTAATTCACGAGAGTATCTGACGCAAACACGATAGCAATTAGTTGATATACAGAGTGTAATAGAAAATATAAGAAGATTTCAAGGTATCGATAGAATTTACTGATTTCAGCATGTTACACCTGACGTATAGATTCACTTTTGCCTACTACGCGAGCACGATGGCAACTGCATTCGTCGATATATCGTCTGGGGGCTGATTTGTGTTTTTCCTACAATGATCGTTCAATAAGTATTATATTTCCTACTGTTTCTAGAAAATAGTTTTTGAAAAATCACCTCATATTATTATTAATCTCATCGGGGATTGAAATGAGGAAACAAAATATTTTAACTTTATTTGCATTTGATAACTGTCATTGCTAGTCAAGTATGTGAGAGTAATAAAATGCATACAGTATTTTGAAAAGGTACCGTTTGAATAGAATAATGGTGAACTGTTACAAATGTAACACAAGGGGTCGTGTTTTTCATAAAATAGATGCTATTAATCTGAAATTGAGCTAGCCTTATTACAGAGACTACGATTTGGATTGAAAGATGCAGTATATATTCCAGATTCCAGAATATGTTTGGCCTGTAACAACAGAACAGTGAAAGTAATGGTAACAGAAAGTAATATAGCTGCAATTCCTATGGAGGTACTAGTACAAATATTTGGGAAATGTTTTATTTGTGCCAGTAAATGTTGAATTAGATTAGAATTGAATGCTCGGATTGATTTTTACAGACACAAACTTCTACTCCTTGAGACACCAATTGCTGTATTGAGCATTTGAATCACAAAGGTTGTGTTAACCTCCAACACATGGAAAACCATGTTTCTAATCCCAGAGGGGTGATTATGAGTAGAAATAAAATTGCTTCCTGATTTAGAACTCTCCAATATAAAATATGACGATGAGGAATATTTTGACGAGACAGATTTCCAAATTTTGACTAAAGGGTTCATTAAATCCTGTATATCGACGAATGCAGTTACCGTCGTGATCGCGTAGAATGCAATTTCAAGTCTAATATACGTCAGGTGTAACATACTGAAATCAGCAAATTCTATCGATACCGATAAATCTCCTAATATTTTCTATTACACTCTATTAACTAATTGCTATCGCGTAGAATGCATTTATTACTCTCATTCACCTTAAGTATAACATACTAAGATTTCAGCAGATTCTTTCGATACCCAGAAACCCCCTTCTATTTCCTGTTACTCCCTGTATTTCAAAATGCAATTGTTATAGTATTCGCTCACGCATTTTTGTTAATGTAGCAAAAAATTCCTTGTTTTTTTTGATGATTTTGGTGAAAGTCCCATTTTTTTTTTTCAAAAAGTCGTTTAAAAGTTTTGATTGTGTCCACAAGTGTGGACACTGTGAACCAACGGTTGCAATCCAACGAGTCCATGTACAATGAAAAAATTTGTATATTGTGTAAACAGGTGTTGAAGTAGAATTTTTCTTACGAGTATGATAGTCATACTTGTGTACCAATTGTCTTTTTACAGTATCTAAACACTGTACTCTCTCTGTAAATCTCTTACTGAGTTTTTGTGAATCCCATTCATACATTTCAATATTTCAAAAAGAGAAGACATTAGTGCCAAAAAAATTTAACTGAAGACATGTTCGGACATTTGAGCTTTATTGTTATTACAAAAAAATTACCAATCAATAAAAAAATATCTAATTTATGGCTTATGGTATTTTTATGAAACAATTTTTTCTTTTGTCTTTGGACACATGTTCACCCCATTCAATTTCCTATTACACTCTGTATATCAACTAATACAATTGTTATCGGGGTCGCGTAGCATGCAATTATTAATCGAATATACCTTCAGCGTAACATACTGAAATTTCAGCAAATTCTACAAATACCTAGAAACCGTCTTATATTTTCTATCACACTCTGTATATCTACTAATGCAATTGTTATCGCGGTCACGTAGCATGCAATTATTAACATAAAATACATTCGGTGTAACATACTGAAATTTCAGCAAATTCTATCGATACCTAGAATCCCCCTTATATGTGCCTAGTCCTTCAGAACGCTTAAGTTACCTGCTCGTAATAAATATTCGCACTATCCATTTATATCTAGTCTTTCTCGAAAAAACTAATTGTGCATCAAATAATTTATTCTGACTTTAAAAACGAAATATGTTTGGTTATGTCTCCTCGCTTCCAGATAAAATAGGTTTGTGTTAGGTTAGTTAGGCCAGGTTAGATTAGCTAATAATTTATGCATATTCAACGATCAATAATTATAACTTTTCTGTCCGTAAACGTAAGTTTTCTACGTGAATTTGCCATTCTTTCGTCTATTCACACGATTCATTTCCAGTAGTAAAACCTGTGTCATAGTCAAACATACAAATACATTCATTTAAAATACGATAAAAAATCGGAATTATCATCAGCTGTTGCGCGCGAAGGGTAATACATCAGGGAATATCAGTGATACTTTCTAGGTAGACGCTAGTGACACGGTACAGCCTAAAATTTTTAACCGGTGTGAAGTTAGCAGCTCATTTCCAGCAGCCAAAATGCCGAAGATTGCCGAACATCCATAGACGTAACAACTTTTTTTTTATTATTTTTATTTATTTTTTATTAGTTCATAGATGATTGGTATATGAAATAGTTTTATAGAATTTCAATTATTTTTAAACATCAATTTACAATAAATATGATATAATTTCAATGGAATAATAAGGTCGGTTTAGTGATAAATGAACTCAACTTTCTCGTATAAGAACAGAAAATACTCGATGAAAAACTTAGTTCCCAGATATATTAGGGTATAGAATTGATTTTATAAACAAATATATGAACAAATGAGCAAGGAAATAAACTGAAAAATAGCACACAAAAAAATAAACAAACTAAACAAGCCAGATTCGAAACTTCGGGAAGCAAACGAAATGTCCGATTCAGGGAAACTGGAAAAATCATACTCATATTGAAAAACATCCAGTGACGGGCCGTCGGAGAGGTCGAAATCCATATCCATATTCCACTGGAATAATCTAATTCACTTTCCGAAACACCCAGTGAAAAGCTTATTCAGTGACGGGCCGTCGGAGGGGTCGAAATCACCAAAAGAAAAGAAAAATAATTTAATTTTCTTTTTATAGTTTCGAATTATTTTAATTTTCTTTTGATAATTTCGACACCTCCGACGGCCCGTCACTGAATACGTTTCTCACTGGGTGTTTCGAAAAGTGAATTATATTATTCCAGTGGAATATGGATCAGACATTTCATTTTCTTCTTACAGTTTCGAATTATTTCAATTTTCTTTTGATAATTTCGACCCCTCCGACGGCCCGTCACTGTATGATTTTTTCACTGGGTGTTTCGAAAAGTGAATTAGATTATTCCAGTGAAATATGGATCTGACATTTCATTTTCTTCTTATAGTTTTGAATTATTTTTCTTTTCTTTTGGTGATTTCGACCCCTCCGACGGCCCGTCACTGTATAATTTTTTCTCTGGGTGTTTTGGAAAGTGAATTAGATTATTCCAGTGGAATATGGATCTGACATTTCATTTTCTTCTTATAGTTTCGAATTATTTTAATTTTCTTTTGATAATTTCGTCCCCTCCGACGGCCCGTCACTGTATAATTTTTTCACTGGGTGTTTCGGAAAGTGAATTAGATTATTCCAGTGAAATATGGATCTGACATTTCATTTTCTTCTTATAGTTTCGAATTATTTTTATTTTCTTATAGTGTTTTCGACCCCTCCGACGGCCCGTCACTGTATAATTTTTTCTCTGGGTGTTTTGGAAAGTGAATTAGATTATTCCAGTGGAATATGGATCTGACATTTCATTTTCTTCTTATAGTTTCGAATTATTTTAATTTTCTTTTGATAATTTCGTCCCCTCCGACGGCCCGTCACTGTATAATTTTTTCACTGGGTGTTTCGGAAAGTGAATTAGATTACTCCAGTGAAATATGGATCTGACATTTCATTTTCTTCTTATAGTTTCGAATTATTTTTCTTTTCTTTTGGTGATTTCGACCCCTCCGACGGCCCGTCACCGTATAATTTTTTCTCTGGGTGTTTTGGAAAGTGAATTAGATTATTCCAGTGGAATATGGATCTGACATTTCATTTTCTTCTTATAGTTTCGAATTATTTTAATTTTCTTTTGATAATTTCGTCCCTTCCGACGGCCCGTCACTGTATAATTTTTTCACTGGGTGTTTCGGAAAGTGAATAAGATTATTCCAGTGAAATATGGATCTGACATTTCATTTTCTTCTTATAGTTTCGAATTATTTTTATTTTCTTATAGTGTTTTCGACCCCTCCGACGGCCCGTCACTGAATAAGTTTTTCACTGGGTGTTTCGGAAAGTGAATTAGATTATTCCTGTGAAATATGGATCTGAATTTCATTTTCTTCTTATAGTTTCGAATTATTTTAATTTTCTTTTGATAATTTCGACCCCTCCGACGGCCCGTCACTGTATAATTTTTTCACTGGGTGTTTCGGAAAGTGAATTATATCATTCCAGTCGAATATGGATCTGACATTTCATTTTCTTCTTATAGTTTCGAATTATTTTAATTTTCTTTTGATAATTTCGACCCCTCCGACGGCCCGTCACTGAATAAGTTTCTCACTGGGTGTTTCGAAAAGTGAATTATATTATTCCAGTGGAATATGGATCTGACATTTCATTTTCTTCTTACAGTTTCGAATTATTTCAATTTTCTTTTGATAATTTCGACCCCTCCGACGGCCCGTCACTGGATGATTTTTTCACTAGGTGTTTCGAAAAGTGAATTAGATTATTCCAGTGGAATATGGACCTGACATTTCATTTTCTTCTTATAGTTTCGAATTATTTTAATTTTCTTTTGATAATTTCGACCCCTCCGACGGCCCGTCACTGTATAATTTTTTCACTGGGTGTTTCGGAAAGTGAATTATATGATTCCAGTGGAATATGGATCTGACATTTAATTTTTTTCTTATAGTTTCGAATTATTTTTCTTTTCTTATAGTGATTTCGACCCCTCCGACGGCCCGTCACTGAATAAGTTTTTCACTGGGTGTTTCGGAAAGTGAATTAGATTATTCCAGTGAAATATGGATGTCTTTTTTCTTATAGTTTCGAATTATTTTAATTTTCTTTTAATAATTTCGACCCCTCCGACGGCCCGTCACTGAATAAGTTTTTCACTGGGTGTTTCGGAAAGTGAATTAGATTATTCCAGTGAAATATGGATGTCTTTTTTCTTATAGTTTCGAATTATTTTAATTTTCTTTTAATAATTTCGACCCCTCCGACGGCCCGTCACTGAATAAGTTTTTCACTGGGTGTTTCGGAAAGTGAATTAGATTATTCCAGTGAAATATGGATGTCTTTTTTCTTATAGTTTCGAATTATTTTAATTTTCTTTTAATAATTTCGACCCCTCCGACGGCCCGTCACTGAATAAGTTTTTCACTGGGTGTTTCGGAAAGTGAATTAGATTATTCCAGTGGAATATGGATCTGACATTTCATCTTCTTGTCAATGTTTCGAATTATGTTTATTTTCTTATGATGATTTCGACCCCTCCGACGGCCCGTCACTGGATGTTTTTCAATATGAATATGATTTTTCCAGTTTCCCTGAATCTGACATTTCGTTTGCTTCCCGAAGTTTCGAATCTGGCTTGTTTAGTTAGTTTATTTTTTTGTGTGCTATTTTTCAGTTTATTTACTTGCTCATTTGTTCATATATTTGTTTATAAAATCAATTCTATAACCCTAATATATCTGGGAACTAAGTTTTTCATCGAGTATTTTCTGTTCTTATACGAGAAAGATGAGTCCATTTATCATTAAACCGGCCTTTTTATTCCATTGAAATAATATCATATTTATTGTAAATTGATGTTTGAAAATAATTGAAATTCCGTAAAACTATTTCATATACCAATCATCTATGAACCAATAAGAAATAAAAAAAAAAATTGGTACGTCTATGGATGTTCGGCAATCTTCGGCATTTTGGCTGCTGGAAATTAGCTGCTAACTTCACACCGGTAAATTTTTAAACTTCTAAATAATTTGAATAATACAAGACACTAACGAAAATGAAATATCTGGGTATCATGTTAGAATTAAATGCGGAATAAAATAAAATTTTATGAACATTAATTTTGGTGAGCATTCAGTATATTTGGGAAACAAGAGTATTTTTTTTGTACAAAAATATTGAGTAGAGTTGATAGACTGTAAATACCACCCAAAATCAAATATCCGCACAGGCTTTGTCTCTGGGTATAGATGGGTGGTTTTAATTTGTTTGATATGTGATGGCAGTAGATTATATAGCGTTGGTTCGTAGTAGGAAAAAGATTTCTTGAAAAAAAGTCAATATTCACATTCCAATTGCTTCCCTAGTGTTCGAAATTTTTTTGAAATGTTTATTCTTTAAGATAAACACAGAGGAGGCATTCGTGAGTATAGATTTTTTTGACTGTGAATAATTCAGGTTTTTTATAAAGAAGTCGAGTTGAAAATCGTCTATTTTTATGGAGTATGATTTTTAAAAGAGTGTTCTGGGTGATTCGTAGGTTTCAAAAAGTTGTTGTGAATATGCCTCCCCAGATAGTTATAAGGCATCTTAAAGTTGATTCGACTAGTGAATTATATATCATCAGATTTTTTGAATAAAATATCTCTGTTGTTGTAAAATTTATTCATCAATGTCCTTGAACGTTTTACAAGACTGGTAATATGATCATTCCATCTACTGTGCTTATCAATCATGACACCTAAATATTTCATTACTGCAGTTTTCTGTAGGATGGAGCAATTACAATCACAATGGGGATTATGTAATTTAATATTCATTTTGAGTTGGTCTGTGATCGTCGGAGAGAATAGTTATATCATAGAATAATAACTTTAGACAATGTGCTATGCAAAATTTCTAATTTTGATTGAATTCTAGTTATTCACATTTTAAGAATTTGTGTTTTGTGGCATTACTGCATGGCCTCCATTCAACAAAGTTAAAATGAATTTTTCTTAGTGAAATTTTATAAAATATCAATATATTTTATTTATCAATTTGCTCAAAAATTCTCTAAAACAGCATTCTAAAACCGATATTTGAATTCAGCTGAAAGATAATATAGATAACCACACATAAGCATTCCAAAATAACTTGATTATTTTGTAACGAAGTATCTACTGAGTCTTTCAAAAGTCTGGGAACGGTCTCATATTTCAGAAACGGCTCGGAGAAAATTCATGAAATTTTTTTCAGGATGGTTTTTGATGGTGCCCGATTCAATGGTGATATTGGCAATGTTGCCAAATCAACAGTTTTTCAGATATTGCGGGTAACTCAATTTTTTCAATTGGACACCCATTTATTTTCATTGCAATCAATTCAGCTTACTTATGTCGCAAATATCGGATTTTACATTAATGTGGTTTTTGAAATATCACAACATGGATATATCTGCGAATGGTCCAATATTTTCAAAATGGCTTGAGAAAATATCATGAAACAGATATTGCCATTAGCTCTATCATTTTAAATGGAACATCTTATTTGTTTTCATTGCGATCAATTCGCAACTCGCCCCCTCAATGCCATCTTTACAAACCCTGTCACTCAAATGATTATCAGCGTTTATTTTTGTAATCAGTGACAAACACTTCAGAATGTCTTTGTTCATGTTGCTAGACAAATAATAATTATTTATGACAGTTAGGTACCTATATGTCAAAATAAATTTCGAATTGAGTGTCTCAACGGATTGATATTTATGAGTTTTCGAGGTTTTGGTGACAAAACTAGCTCCTATCAGAAAGTTTGCGACATTTTTAATGAATGATATCCTGACAGACCAATAAAAAAGTCTACAGTGTTTCGTACTATACAGAGATATGAGTTGTTGGCTCATATCTCTGTATAGTACATGCCAACAAGTATTGTTAAAAATTCAGCAAGAACGAGGCGTCCAAAAACAGCAACCAATGATGAAATTAAATTAAATTTGCTACTACAGTTGGAGGAGAATCCCCAAGAAAGTACAGCCCAGCAAACCTTGAAATTCTATAAAGATATAAGTGAAGCATCTATCTATAGTATTTTGACTTAGCCTGAATATCTGAAAAAAACTGTTGATTTGGCAACATTGCCGATATTACCATTGAGTCGTTCCTGAATATAAGACCGTTTCCAAACTTTTGAAATACTCTACCTTGGGAATGCAAAAATATAATAATGTTAGATATCTATAGATATACAGTGAGGCTTTTAATAGTCCCCCCATGTTAACTTTTGAACAGTTTGACGTACAAACATAAAAAAGCCGTTTGGAGGGTTTCACCGCTACTAATTTTTGAAATAAGGTGACTTCATAATATTCATAGAGGAAAAGCTTTCAATGGTCAGCATACGCGGTCCCAGAAATTATTCTCTTGACACAGGCTTATGCCATATGAAATTTGGCACTGTAAGAAATCATAATATGCCGATAGTGGTTTGCAAACCGACAGTACTTTTGAAATTCCAAGGTAGAAATAAGTACTTTGAGATTGCCTTACATAGCTGCTCTGTGCGAACTGACCAGTGAAGTTTGTCATTTATTTATTTACTACAACTTAGGAATGAATACAGGTCCAAAACCCAGAAAAGCGTCCGCTAATTCCTAGTTATGACAATAGTATGTTAATTACTGAAGTTACAATACTTATAAAATACAAATAAGTGGAATAGATTATGAAGGGTTTCTTGAGTGAAGGACTATTTTGAAGTGTTTGAATTTTATTAATAATCAAGCTGAGCACTTTCGGCTAATACGCCATCCTCAGAGCTTATTCTAAAATAAGGTTTGTTTTTATAAAGGCGCGTTTCCATCGGAGAAACATCAAGCAACTTTCGCGTTTCTGTTGCTCGTTTCCGAAAATGTTTCTGAAAGTTACTGAATAATCCGATAATTTCTCGTTGTTTCGGGAACAAAAGTCGATTATTTTTATTTGTCACAGGTTTCTATTTTGAGCGGTATCTTCAAAGGAAAAATAGGCAACTCGAGAAAACAGAAAAAAGCGCCGCGGGCAGTGGAAACAAAAAAGCGACATGTTCCGACTTGTACAGAGTTTAATCGCATTTATTATAATTGAAAGCGTGAAAACAGTTACAAACTAGTGATAATTACAAAATAACTATTCCGTTCGAGTGGCCGAATGAGGTAGTTAAAGAAATTATTGAAAACTATAAACAGTGCGTGAGATTATGGGATTCTTCTTTGTTAACATGTTCATTACATGAATGCCATCATGTCATCCTCTTTCTGTCAAACTCATAAGGCATGTTTTATTATTCACCGGTGGATCCACCAGTATACGAAATTCGCCCTTATATTCTTATGATATAAAACAACAGTTGATGGATTGATGGAGCCACCGGTGAATAAAAAAACATGCCTTCGCACCTAACATTTGTTTTCCTTTATTATTTTTGCGGTTTTTTATAGTAATACATATACCGCATATGCTAATAATAACGCGTCTTCCTCCTCCGAGTTGTCGAATTTGTCATATCAGTGAAAACAGTGAGTTGCGGTTTCACAAAGTACCACGAGACCACAGCCGTCTTAATTCTCCGAGCCATGGTGAAGAAATTGGACAAAACGGCGAAAGCGCCCTACCATGCGACGACATTAGTCATTGTATTGTGGAATGGTTACTGCTAAAATAATCATTCTAGGGAGAATTATTTGTTTTCTAATCAATGAATGTGTCGTTCACACATTTATTGCTTTTTAAGAGAAATGTAAGGGAGATTTTTAATATTATCATTATTAGCGTCCATTTAGTTCAGGAACTACACCATTATTATTTTTTTATTGTTCTTTAATTAATGAGTATATTTTTTTCATTATCTGTTATTTTTTCTCTCTGTGAGACCGAATTTCATTTTATTTTGTTTTTGTTTTATTTTGTTTTTTATCGGGAAAAAATAGAGCTACTGTGGAAACCTACTGATTTGAAACAATTTACCTGATTTTGGCTCATTTAGTATTACGTACCTTCTAATAATATATTATTTTCATCAGTTAGACTTTAAATGAAAAATCTGAATAAAAATCAGTGATCATCTTTGTGGTTTCAGAAGAAAAATTATAGAAAATATTTTCAAAATGTTCAAAATGTGAATTTTCGGGCATGGAAAAACCGAATTGGACAGTTTTTCCGTTTCTAAGAAATTGAATAGATTGCGATTCCCGTTTGTGATGAAGAAAATGAAACAACCACATTAATCGGCGTTCTTTTCTCTACCAATTCATTCTCTTGTTTTTTCCTTGTTATCCAAATAAGCCGAGAAATTAACATTAACGAATAAATGGGTCGGTCGTCAAATTGATTACCGCGCGGTGTTGCCGATTTTCTCACCACGGCTCGTAGAATTAAGACGGCTGTGACGAGACACGCGACTTTTGTATATTTTCACGTCGATTTGGTGCTGTGTTTCTCCGGTGGAAACGCGCCTTTATTTCTGAACCAAGTTTCGACTTTTTTATTCATTTATTCAATATAAATTAATATATATAAAACAAAAAAACATACCAAGGTAAAAAAAAAACAATTCAACGAAGGCAAGTATACAGTATCCTTAAATACAGCTACGGTAAAATATTATCTGCATATAGCGTTCCCAATACGGTTTTTTGATAGTGTAGCCAGTCGACCAGTACAAAATATAACAAATATACTCGATGACGAGTCAAGTATTCAACTGGACTACTGTTCTCCCTACAAACTGCTTGCCTCTAGCACAATTTAAGTGACAGTGTCATTAGTGTCAGTATATCAACCGCAGTCGCGGCAGTATTGGGATTGCTATATGCCGATAATATTTTTCCATATCTGTATATTAATATATACATATACCTACATGAACACATCCACCATACATACACACCTATCAGATCTAAGTTATTGCTGATATAGAATACAATGTAAATATTACTCATTGTTCTAACATGTCTTGTACATCACATAGCATAAATTCATTCACACTGTAAAAACATTCCATTATTAAATTTTTTTAATCGTTTGTATTTTTTCTGTACCATATTCATATTTGTCAAAAGGTCAAACACATTGTTACTGAAAATAGTGAGAGAAAGCACTACAGTCATACGGGTACATATATGTAAACAATTCATTTATATGGAAAATGAATATAAAGCCCAGCACGGAGCCTTGAGGAACCCTTACTTTTTTAACTTCAAATTAGACACGTTATTTGGATCCAGTACAATACATTGTTGTCTGTTGGATAGATAGGAAGAGAAAAGGGAGGGAAACTCCTCTGCTTTCAGGTTCTGGTTCCCACGAAAAGGAAAATCCTGTGATGTTCAGAGAACATCGTGAGAACCAAGGGAGAGTAGGTAAGAATTGGTGTCCTTCTTGAATTTCTGTGGGTCAAATGCCTCAGGGAACCTCCCAAGGCAGTAAATTCCATAGCTTTGCCGTTTGTTGGAAGAACGAGCCCTGGGAAATAACTCGTTTTTAAATTTTTATAACTGTCTCCATCAATCAGTTCAACTTCGGATATCAGACATTTCAAAAATAATATCAAGATATACTTTCACACACATAGTTTTTACACAATTGAAGAATATGCTGCTGTAGCTGGTCAATTTATATTTGAGAAATAAATCATGTTAATAGAGTTGTGAATAATCTTATTTTCAAAACTGTTGACTTTATTATATTTATTTTAATTAATATTGAAATTTTATATTTCATTTTATCCAGTGACAATAATTTCATAATGAGCTTTGGTGTGAAAACAGTCTGCAATACTTGAAGATTAGAATGAAATTTTTGAACCAAAATTAAATTCAGACTCTGAAACAAATTCCTATGCAAAATTTTTGGTTGTTGTTTATAGATAAAATAGAGAAAAAATAATGACAAATATGGTTGAAAGGTAATTAATACCTATGTATTCATATGCTCAGAGAAATATATCAAATATGGGATACTGGATGCTTGCGGTGACACTCAATGAGAACAAATAGTACTTTTCCCTTTACCACATAAGTACTTTCACTTCTAAAGGCGCATTTCGATAGCTTGTGAACTGAATTCAGTTTTGAAAAGTACTATTTGTTCTCAGAGAAAGAAATCGAAAGCAAAATTAATGAAAATCACTCACTTCAGTCTTGCATTCATCATTCTCGAATCGTTTGGATCGCCGAGCATTTTTTTCAGGGGGAGGTTTTATCTGCATTCGACTGACAATGCCATGAGGTTTATAATCTTTATCAGCTTTCTCAATATTCTCAGGCGACTCCTCCAATTTCTGGGAAGAAAAAAATTAAAATGAGTGAAATAATGAGTTTAAGAAATACTTACCTTCAAAGTACACACACATTGCAAACACTAGCTGGTGAAGGTAAGTTTATCGGGCTCCGCCTTGAAGTTAAAAAATCGTAACTAACTCAAGTAGTTTTGTCTCCTGAACACGAATCCGAAGGAAAATCGAGAAGATTTCAACTACTTTTCGAGTTATGGCCTTCTGAATCATGAAAATGGCCCATTTTCGAACACAAATTTTTCGGTAAAAATCGCACAAAATGCATTCTTCTTTTTGACAACACTTTTTCAGAAGCTAATCTACCTAATTTCACAATTACACGCACCAAAAACAACTGTTACACAAGAATTCAACCTGTTATAATCACAAACATAACCTCTATCAATGCGAACAAAGTTCGAAAATATGAGCTGGAGAGTATCACAATAAGGAAACGAATAAAATCGACAAAGTCGAAGTACCCTTTCTCTCCACACGTTTCCATCAAGTGGAAAAATAAGGCAAACATGTGTCAGAAAACAACTACTTCCCTGGTTAATACAACGACGGACATTGAACTACATCTGACAGATATTTGTGCAACGTTCTTCCACTTGGTGGAAACGTGTGTCGATTTTATTCGTTTCATTATCATGATACTCTCCGACACACATTTTCGAACTTTATTCGAATTGATAAAGTTAATTCTTCCTAAAGTCTGTGCTTTTCAAGGAGTGTAGTTCTTGATTTTTCCATGTGGGATGGCGCTGCGAACTACTTAGTTGTGGGTCGTAGCTTCATCCGTGAGGAAATCTTAGTTAAACTTGATTATTATTCATTATTATAATTACAATGTTGTCCGACCCACCCTAGCACTGATGAGAGGCAAAACCTCGAAACATGCATGTCTGCACGTGGTCATTCCCAGCCAAATGAAGGATAATCTACTGTTTAATTACAAGATACGCACTTGCAATTGGGTCCTATTGGAAGAACTTTGCACGAATACCTGTCAGATGTAGTTCAACGTCCGTCGTGGTATGTCAGGAAAGTAGTTGTTTCCTGAAAGATGTTTGCCTCATTTTTCCACTTGGTGGAAACGTGTGGAGAGAGAGGGTACTTCGACTTTGTCACTTGGAATATGCGCGGACGACTATTCCAATTTAGATATGCGCAAATATTTACTTTCCCATAATTAATATCGTTCAATTGTTTGATTTTTGCAATTGTCACGATTAATAACCATTTAAAAAAAACATATTCCGCGCATATTCCAAGTGACTCCGGTGTGTAAAAGAAGGGGATACAACCTAACCTAACTAACCTAGCTATCCAAGTTGCTGGTAGTCCGATCACTAATTAGCATGAAAAAGTGAAATCAAAGCAGCTGTTCGCTGCACTCGCATTCTATAAATTACTAGAAGAAAGAAATTTAAATATGAGCAAATATTTACTTCCCCTCAAATTATGTTTCTATTTTTAAAATTGTTATTGATCATAACAATGGCGAACATTAAACAATTGAACATACAATTTTAGGGAAAGTAAATATATGCTCAAATTTTAGTTCGAATGGTTGGCCGCGCATATTCCAGCCAGTGACCAACGTACCATGACAATGAAAATAAAAAGAAAAACGAGGTTATGTATAGTATTATAAAAGGTCAAATTTTTGTGTAAAACGATTATTTATGGTGTTTTTAATGGTGAAATTAGGTAAATTAGCTACTGAAAAAAGTGTTGTCAAAAAGAAGGCATGTTGTGTGATATTTTTATCGAGAAATTTGTTTGAAAATGGGCCATTTTCAAGATTCAGCAGGAGATAACTTGAAAAGTACCAGAGACCCTTTCGAATGATCTCCAGATTTGTGTTCAGATTTTTTTTATTTCAAGACAGAGCCTGATAAACTTACCTTTACCACATATTCAGCGCCAATTGTACATCGAGTTTAAGATAAAAATTAATAATTCTCTGATAAAGTTCTATTCTATAAACTTACCAATTCAACAGATTTTCCTTGTTTGAAAACATCAAAAGGAAAAAGTAGTCTTTCATAGTGTGTTTTAAGTATGGTACCAATACTTTTTCCTACTTGATACCCCATTCTATGAGAGACTTTGGACCATTTTCTGTCTTTTGTAACACAGTCAAATCCACCTGAATGAACAAAAAAGCCATCTAGTGAATCAATATAAAAGTTATAGATGGCTAATAATGAAAAATGGATTAAATACCCCAGACTCCTGCTTCAACCTATACAGTAGGTATATTGATAATTTTTCATTATTAGTTCATTCGTCTTTCGCCAAGTTTAATTAACAATTCAACTCATGTTAGAAAAATGTTAAATTGTGTCTATTGCTTATATTTCCTTTAGACTAATGATTGGGCTATGTTGCTTGCCTATATCTATTATTACAAAAATACTTGCCTTCTATTTGTACCACACTATGTAAAGTATACAAATCTAGAGCTCTTCTTTCGACCATAGGAATTTTAAGAGAGGAACCTTGAAGCTCCCAGAATTTGGCTATTTGGTCTAGAAAATTCAACTTGACACGGGTTTTGGCCTGAAACATTCTTGTTAAGTTTTCAATTATAACTAAATGAATGAAATGCTCACTTCCAACTCATTCAATCTTTGAATTCGAGGGGTGAATCTTAGCTTGTCTACATCTACAGCAAAAGGGGGTTGCCAGTGCTGCAATAATTCAAAAAGTTATTATTTTCACTGTAGACTATAACAAAGTATCAATTACCAATCTCAGATAGAATACCTACCATATCACTTTTTTAAAATGGGTTTTTATCATGAATCTCATATAGAAAATAATACAAACAACTTCTTCAAAAATGATTTCTGACATGATATTGTAAGTATTAATCATGTTTGAGTAGAAACGACATTTGATCAATTTTTCTTTGTCTGTAATAGGTGTTTTTCAGTAAACATAGGAGCTTTTCCAAGTTGATAGGTAGGTACATGGTAATTCATAATGAGATTCATCAATAAACAAAAAATATCTGCTTATTGTTTCAAAACCAGTCAGTGCTCAATTTATCAAAACTGCTGGAACAGATATAAGAACCTTGTATTTATAATTGTGAATTCTTTTAAATAAGAAACAAAATAACTTAGGGTTATTGATATTTTCATTTTCTTCCATATGTTTCTGTATTTTTTGAACACAATGAGTCATACTTTTTCCCTTAATAAACATAAATGAAAAGAACAAATAATCTCTCCTAAAAAGTTCGAGTAGGTACCTAGTATGGAATATTTGTTCCTAGTTTTCATCATTTAAAAATGGGTCAACTATTTTACATCTGATTCAAATAATTTTTTCTTAAACTTTCTTATCACTATGATTTTCAGAAATGGATCAGGAATCATATCAGAAAATGGATACCATTGAAGTAGGTAGGATGTAATTAAAAAGAACATGTCTGCTTTATGTGACAGATAAATGTTTATTCGCACATAGTATTCTAAAGATACTTCAAAAATAATTCTACTTACTGATGGAGGTTTTATTTTACATATTCCCGTGTTTTCTGCAATGGGCCTTATTTTGGCAATGTAGGCTAAGGGATCTTGAAATTCTTCCTCTGTTGGGTAAAAGACTGGAGCTTCTGGTGGGACTTCAAATTGAAAAGTTTCTTCTTTGTACTGAGAATAATGGTCATTGCATTTAACTGGCGAACTTTTGGAGCTTCCTGGATGGCTTTTGATACCATTATTACCATTCATCTGTTTTTCAACTTTCGTAGTCATTTTGACGTAATTTTACATCATAAGTTCTGAAATGTGATTTTTTCCAGTCTGACGGCTAAACAATTAGAGGGCAAGTCCGAATATTTTTGAAAATTTTACCATACATTTTCTCGGAAGCTCCGTTTCCAAATATCCCATCAGATACGAACCATGAATAAGTTCTCTATGGGTAAATGAAGTTTAACTCGATTATTGGAATTGCTTCATTGGAGAAAAAGAAAAATAACCGCGACACTAAAAAGTTAATTCACTATAAAGTTTTTAAGTTACCGATAAATAGAATAAAACTACACTGGAGCACGTACATTTAGTTAAAAACATTTCCAAACTTATTATTTACGACACGAGATCTCGCAAAAGTAAGTCCATTTCATGCATTTCAACTCGGATGTACTAACCCCCACCAGCTATCGATTGTATGAATAGTACACAACAAAGATGGTTAACGGAGAACTTTACAAGAACAAGTAGTATTTTTCATTTTACTGTCAGTTCACACTTACACCATAGAGATTATACCCAAACTTCATCTTACAATATTTGTATTATGTAAACACTTCACAACACCACCAAATAAAGGCCACAATTTTAGGTTAAGAAACCTGCCATCAGTCCTACATACAAACACAAAACCTACCATACTTGTTTTGTCAAAGGGAAAGAGGTACGTGATGTATAGTAGACCATTGGAGTTTTGTATTCACAGATGTTCAGTAAACTACAATATGTGTGCTGTGCTACTGTTCGAGCAGGCGTTTCTATTGGTTCAGCCTATCAAGTAGGGAATGGCCAATAACATTTCTATACAAGAAAGCTCCAAATTCAAATAATATATTTTTGGTGATCGAGTTCCAGAGAACACGAAACACTGAAAACAGAAGTGTCTGATAACCTTAACATATCAATGATCTTTGATAAACTATTTATGAAATATATCAGAATGAACACTTTCACAGATATAAAAAGAAAATATCATTATTGTGTATTATGCATAACAAAGCAGCTCTCTCTTTTACTTCCAACTACGTATTTTAGAAGCTTCAGTACACCAAGAAACAAACGAATTGATACATTTTAGTTTGTTCAAAAATTCTAGCACACATGAACTCGAGTTGAAGAGTGAATATTTGCAGTCACACAGTAATAATAATAGAAAAATAGTTTTTACTCAAATATTCACATATTTCCTCTATCATTGAGGTGAAGTGAAAATAGTTATCGTAGGAATGAGATCTGAATTTTCAGATAGGATATGTTCATTTTGTTTGCATGGAAGTGTAGCACTTCAGTACTTCCTGCACTTTAGTTTGATTCTGAATCTGAATCATTATTCGTTTGCCGAATGGATTGATATACATTCATTTTTTTAACTGCACTAAACTGCACTAGATTCAAAATGCGGTGTAAATTACACCACACCATACTACACCTCATAGCAGACGAATGGACCTTATATTCATTTATAGATGTCAGTGTAAGATTTCGGGGTTTTCCGTGTGACATCAAAAAAACTAGATGTTTTTTATTTTGTTCAGTTTGGAAGAACTTCTCTTATTTAGTTGTAATGATTATGGTAGGTGATGAGTTGTAAAAAAAACTCGTTAACTATAAAATACTTTGGGATTGAAAAATATCATTTATTATTTACGATGTAATTGATCAGTACCTGGACTCGGATGATTAGAAATGTTTTATAGAATCGAAATGACACGTCATATTCGAAATATCGGTACTATGCTTCCCATTTTTAATATTCGAATATTTTTAAAAATAATGAAAAAAAAAATGTAAAAATTGTTTTTTCCGTTAACCAGCTGTCATCCCCCTACGAACGACAGCCCTCAGAAGTCGAAACTTGTGCGAGCTAAGGATTAACGAGGTCTTACCTTTTAACGTGCGATTCCTCACATTTATCTACACATTTCGATGGTATGAATCATTTCTAATCATCGGAGTCCCAGTGCTGAATGATTAAATACTACTGTTCAAAGTCACAAGCCATGCACTTTCCAATTGCCACGGGGAATAGCACCAAATGGGGTTTGTTACCTCTGAACCAAACCTAAAGTAAACGGCACCTGACTTTATAAATGGGATTCAACTGGAACATTATTTTTCATGACCTGTCAAATTACTTCAGGAACTACTCAGAGTTACCCGGAGCTACTCCTTGTGGCAATTGGAAAGCGCTCTAGTCACGATACGATGATCCGAAATTAGTTTTATTTTGAATAATTTAAAATAATCAATCAAGAGTATCATCGGACATCGTGACTTTGAAGCGTAGCCGTATTTGATCATTGAACCAATGCTGAATACATCATCAATACAACCCAGGAAAAATTTTCTTTGATTTATTTTCCAATATATGCAAGATATAGCAATGTCTCGGTAGATGAAAATATTTGAAAAACTCATACTAACTTTCACCATCTTCAGCAATTCGTTCAAATTTTGAATGAGAATGTAATTGAACACTATATATTATGGTCTCTCATAGAATTTTTGAGCTGATTACCAACAGTTTAGCGCCGAAATTCTGAGTGCTATTTAGCGGAAACGTATTTCGCAACTTCAGTTGATTATGTATGTCATTCAACTGAAAAGAAGAAGAATATTCAACAATTTATACCACAGAACGTGTTCAAGTTCCGTGTACGATAGAATTCTACTATTCATCGAATAAGTGAAATGGCATTATAGTTGAATTTGTGGGAGAGACAGATATATAACTGTCGACTATGAAATTCTATGGTGGATACATGCAAGTACATGGTATCCCACCCCGGTAGTATGGGAGTACCGCACAAGTAGCCAACCCGAAAAATTCGTCAAAAAGCCCTGCCTCTCATATTTCAATTTGGGAAGTTTGTATCGTTACTTTCCAAATTTCAAACTTTCTCTGCTAGGGATCTTGAAGGATGTGTAATATTGGCCAAAAACAGTAAATTTGTCAATTTTACTCAAAACAACCACAAGAAGCGCTGGTATTTAGAGGAAGTTATTCGACATCAAGGTCAAATTCTGTTTTATTTCTGATACCTATCCAAAATCCCAAAACGTGAAACTTATTACATAAAACTTCGATTGTATCTAACAATTATCAATGGTAATAGTGATACATTTAAACCGCAATACATATCTGTTCACGTTAACCATTGAATCTGGATGTATGCTGATGAATTTTTGAAGTCGCAAGTCATGAGAATATTATTCGTCAATGATTGGTTGAACAGTTCATTCTAACCAATCATTGTCGAATATTCTTGACTTGCGACTCAAAACTTCAGCATAAATCCAGCATGGAGTGAATAAGTAAAATAATTAAATCAAAGTAGGCTGCCAGACAAAAATGCTGGACAAAAGTAGGTATAGGTTTACACTAGCGCTTCTGAGAAGTGTCAAAGTTTTGATGTGTTTGTGTTGATATTTGATAAAATGGTTCATTTAAAGTAATCAAGTTTTTAGCTATCCTAACGGCAAGTATATATGTAGGTATGTACAATCTATTTTTCGTCATTATTTCATTGTTACAAGTTGAATAAAACCATTGTTAATAATTGCTACGGACCTACTTCGTTGTCCAAGAATTTGAGATATCTTCTTTTAAATGTTTGTTGGTATTTGGTACGGATTGTGCTAGTGGAAATTTTATTTTTCACATTCATTTTGAATATAAAATATATTGGCACAGATATTTGATATAGTACAGAAATGGATGATGTTTTATGTAGTTATAGATGGTTTGAGCACGAATCTAGTCGTTTTTCGGGATTTAACCTCATATCCGAAATAGAGCTCCGTAAATATTTTATTTTGAAGATAATTCACTTTCTAGAGATCACAATTAACACGCCGTTTTCTAGCAGACTTTCATCATATCGTTGATAGATGGCGTACGTATTATTGTGATCTTTAGATAGATAAATTTTCGACAAAATTGGGGATTTTTTGATTTTTATCATTCGGAGTGTATACAGAGTGGCCACTTTTTTAATCGGATTGTATTGGTAACTTTTAAACCATAAGAGTTAGAAGGTCGGTCAAATGGAGAAAAAGTTGCATTCATAGACGCATTGTCAAGCAGTTCAAACGAATCGAGATTATCAGGGCCGGTTATTGAAATATCATAAGAAAAATAAATTCTGTCATTTTGATTTTTATTTTTCCCACTTTATTTCAAATACTATCAAACAACAGGAAATTTTTATTCGACAGTAAATTATCCCCAATTTGACGTAATCAGATTTTGTATCCCACGTTTCGTACTCTCTGGGCCACCCTCAACCTCATTTTTTTCAATACGGACCTGCATAATTTATGACACTTTTCGAAATAACTTTTAACGCTGAATTCAACGATGTATCATACAATGTCATTCAACGTTGTTTTACAGGTAATTTTGACCCTTGTCCAAATTTCTTTGGGTCGGATCTGTATTTTTTACCTTTAGTTTAATTAACAACATGCAATACATTTCGATAGGAAAATCAACTTACAGTACAGGAATTGTATAAGGACTACAGAATTTACAGTGTATCATACGAATTTTGTCTACGCAAAGCAGGAGTTCCCTCTGCTGTTTTCAAAAGTGGTTTTAAAATCGCAAGGTCTATGCAGACCCGTCGATAGGATTTTTTTCTGGGAGAGGCTAATTTACCTCGTAGGGGAGGTACTCAGCCCCGGAATTCTTTCCAAATTGGTGTTAGGCCTGTTTTGGATCTAATCTAGAACGGCCCCAGGGTCTTCAGTAGTCGCTCAGTAAAGTTCTGAAAAATGTTGGGTAGGTACATCAACATCTTAAACTTTGAATGTGCCACTGCTGAGAACTGGTTCAGAACCGGTTATGGAAGGAACCAAAACAAATCTGTTGGCTAGTACTATATGGCTTTCTTTACATGAGAAAATACAGTTGAAGGGGGGTTACTGTCCCCACTACCCTCCCCCTTATCGGCGCTGGTGGGTCTATGCTTGGGCACAAAAATCAGTTTTGAAAATGTTATACCATACTTCTAACAGCTATTTTTGCACAAGAGGTGAGTGTGTGAATGATGGTTTACTTATATCAAATCAACTATACAGGGTGTTATGTAAGTACGTAGCCAAACTTGAAGGGGTGATTTTTTGAGTGATTCTAAGACGAAAAGTTCATATTAACATGGATCCGGTAATGCTTCGTTTTCAAAATACAGAGTGTCAAAATTTTCAAAAGAAATCGTCGTTTTCGTATTATCATTATTATTATTGAATTAATTTTGATGAAAATTCTAATACTGGAATAGAGTATTCATAATAAAAAAAATAACAGTAACACCCCAGGTTTTGAATGTTGTAATTTCAGTTGCTCAATGTGTGACAAATACAAAAATTGCAAAAAATCAGTAGCGCACATTTTTGTGACAAAAATATTGGTTACGGTGCCTTCCGGGACGCCATTGGACATGATACTTTTGATATAGTTAGGGCTAAATCAGCTCTTTATGACCCTCAATGACACTACCAAATTTCAATAAAATCGGTTGAAGGATTATTAAGATATTTACGAAAAAAAAAATTATTTAAAAAAAATTGACACTTGAAAACGAAGCATCACCGGACCTATGTTTATATGAAAATTTAGTCTTAGAATCATTAATAAGAATCACTCCTTCGAGTTTAGCCACGTACTCAAATAACACCATGTATAGAACCAAATAAGTTACTTGAGAATGGTGTAAACGACGATTAATGTGGTTATTTCATTTTCTCAATTACAAACTGGAATCGCAATTTATTCAATTTATTAGATAAGGTAGAAGTTCGGTTTTTCCATGACTTAAAATTCACATTTCGAAAGACTTATTTTTTTATATTTTTTCTCATACCACATATCAGTCATGAACACTGACTTCATTCAGATTTTTCATTTGCAGTTTGACTGATGAAAATAATATGTTATTGGAGGTACATTATATAAAGGATGTGCCTTTCAGGTGAATTGTTTCATATACAAATGTAGGTATGGTAGGTTTCCACAACACCCATGAGGAAGTAGGAAGTGTTACTTTTTATTTTCGTGGATGGTTCGCCAGTAGCCCTATTTTTCCACGATAAAATGTATATTTTATTCTTGCACAAAATGAAAAAAAACCACCCAAGGCCTTGGAGAGTTGCGACACCACTTTCCTGAGCAACCGGTGCAAAACCGGACCGGCAGCCAAGGCGCACCCTGGAGGGAATGCTCATTCCTTTTGATGTCGGCGGTGGGTATACTGGGTAAACTCCACGGTATACCCTACTACTCGGTTCAGATACACGAGGAAGAGGCCCCCACAACCGACCCCTCCGGATTAGGAGTCAAAGGCATGGTGGTGGGGCCCAAAACGATAATTTGCCAAACGATGACAACGGACGCTTTGAGTGGACGGATGACTTCTGCATTGCTATGAGAGCAGTGAGCCCGCCCGAAGAGGATACATGGCGAGAATTAATGCTCTTTGGTGTGAAACACATCCAGAGCATGTGTGAAACACATTGTGGATAACCCGCTGGCGGCTGATTGGGTAGAAGTCTTCTGGAAGGGCATTTACGAATTTCCGCAAACACTCAACGTAGATACTCCAGCCCTAGCGCAGTTTAAAGCTTTCTGCAGGAAGCTTCGTCAGCCTGAGCTCAATGAACTGCACAACCCGATAATCCCGGAAGAAGTTCGACGGGTCCTCAAAGGCTCGAAGAACTTTGCTGCTCCAGGCCCTGATGGTCTAAATAACTATTGGTGGAAAAAATTTATATGTACCCACCACCATCTAGCAAGAGTTTTTAACTCATGGCTAGATGGGGAGCAACAGATTCCGGACTGGTTTGTCGAGAGGCAAACCGTGCTAATCCCCAAAAACGGAGATTTGTCTGATCCGAAGAATTACAGACCGATAACATGATTGTTATAAGATGTTCACACGCATCTTATACATGTGAATACTCCCTGCAGTTGAGTCGGTGTATGAACGGATATATGAGCAAAGAGGGTCAAAGAAGGGGGTGGCTGACTGCAAGGAGAACCTGCTGATCGACAGATGCATCACGCAGGACTTCGTGCAGTATAAGCGTAACCTTTCAATGGCCTGGATCTATTATCGCATGGCATTTGATACAATATCGCATGAGCTCATCATGCATTTGCATTTGCCGCTCTGGAGGACTCGCTTCACCATAACATCTTGCCAAACAGAGCGGGTTATCTATAGAAAAGGCGTGTTTCAGGGAGACTCCCTCAGCCCCCTTCTCTTCTGCATCTCAATACTGCCATTGTTCGTTGCACTACGAAAAACTCGCGGATACAGCTGCGGCACCCTCAGCAACCGGAGGCAAAAGGTCACCCATCTGTTTTACATAGATGACCTCTAACTTTATGCCTCCGGAGAAAAGGACCTCCATCAGTCCTTAAGGGTGGTGCAAGAGTACACGCATGCTATCGGAATGGAGTTTGGGATCGACAAATGTGCCACGGTTCATTTCAAAAGAGGACGATGCGACGAATACGGAGAGGACGTTCAGCATGTCGACGGAAGCATCCTACATCATCTGGATGTCGTAGAGACGTTTACCTACCTAGGGGTGGGACAACGCCACTCCCAAGAGGTAGCTACTGTTGAAAACTCTCTCCGCGGCAAATATCAGCACAAACTCCAACAGATCTGGTCATCAGAACTGTCGGGGAAGAACAAAGTTGCTGCAACTAATATCCTTGCCGTTCCGATTCTAGTTTACCTCTTTGGAGTAATGAAATGGACTCCGGAAGAGCTGCGACAACTCGACGTAAAAACTCGCAAAATGATGCAACTTTATAGGAGTTTGCATCCTAAATCGTCTGTTCCACGGTTATACTTTCCCAGATAACGGGGAGGCCGTGGATTTTTGAGTTTGGAGTGTCTACATAACAGAATATGGTACTGTAAAGTCATCAGGAGTTCAGATCTCCTTCTCTGCTTGGTATGCGACCATGGAAAAATAGGGATTGGAGCACTTCTTTTCAAGGTAGCAACCCGTGCAGCCGATGAACTCGGTCTCGTATTCTACACTGAACGGACGAACCCAAACTCTGTCACCGAGTTGGAACCCGTTCAACAAAAAGCCCACGTCAAAGCTGCGAAGTGTGAGAGGCACCTACAGCTATATAAGGATAAGCCAATACATAGGGTCTTCTTCAAGAACATTGAAGACCTTGGCTTATCCAGAAACCTGACATTTTCTTTTCAAGTGGGCTGAAGTCGGAAACCGATGGATTCATAATGGCCTGCCAGGATGGTGTCTTCAACACCCTTGTATACCGTAGTCGCCTGATGTAGTCCTTCTCGACCATCAAAGTAGGACGATGTTCGTCACAGAGTTTTCGGCTCCTGGCGAAACGAATATCGTCCGAAAAGATGAGGAAAAAACGGACTAAATATCGAGATCTACTCTTTGTACTCCGCAGGCTTCACCCAAACCATTCTGTCAAGATGGTGGTTCTGAAATAGGGGTCCTTGGTGGAATGATGGACACTCTCAAACTTGAAAATCATACCGCCTTGCCATGATGCGGCAGAAATCTTAGCCGGAAGAACGCAGAAGGCCGTATAATTCTTGATTCACTCCGCCTTCTCAGGGCACATGACTCTCGGACTCAGTAACCACTCACCCCACGGACGTAGGGAGTGCTTACTGGGGTTAATGACACACCAGCGCGCTCTCCGGTTGTATCGAAGCTCCGGAGACAGGGCTTGTAAAATTATTTTAATTATTATATGATTCTCCCCGGTTTTCAGAGATCACCGCTCAGAAGCAGAGTTAGTGCCAGTAAGGGAGATCCGGGACCTCCAGTTTACGTACAAGTGGTTTTAACACCACCACCATTTAGCAATGAATGTATGAGAGAGGAGTGGTTTTACTAATATTTGATATTGTTGGTCGCCATGGCTGAATGATAATAATACAAAGGGGTGGGCATCTTCCCCAGTAGTAACGAGTTTTGTCCTCCCCCTGTGAAAGTCGTTAGCCCACAAAGTGAAAACGTAAATCTTTTTTATTTTTTCGTATTTGCGAAAGGATTGAAAAAATTAAATGAAAGAATATGTATTACTATCTCTCTTGCTTGTAGCATTTTTGCAACCCTTTGACATGAGGTGGCACAACGTTGCGGTCTTTCCTTACCTCGATCTTACCGGTAGTATGCTTTCTGAACGGATCTGAATTTGTATGTAGCCACACACAGGAACCTAGCCGTATTACCTTTTCCCCTGCTATTCAACTGCAATATAACATGTTCGTGATCTGAGGCTATTTCCTAAACGGCCATGGGGTCACTCATATCTCTAAAATTCTTATTTGCTACCAGATTGAAGGTGGTAGAGTTGGATCTATTCTAGGGATTTCAATTATTTTTATATGAGTGGAGGTAGTTCTGCATATAACCTTTCTGCTCCCCGCTGTCAGGCCTATCTCGTGAGTACTCCGGATCTTCTGATAAACTCTTGGAGATTTCCCAAAAGGTTTTCCTGTGGGATGATATCTTCTGCACTACAGTGTCCGAAGATATGCATCCTTGTGCAAGCCAGGGTTTCGCGTTCAAACAGTATGTGTGAGGCTGTTTCGTCCTCCTTATCACAGAACATAAGCAAGTGATTTCTCAGGTGGTAGTGTTCTGTCATTAGTCCTACCTTCCTGAGGGAGTTCCGGCTCAGTTCAAGAAGATGCCATCATGGCCGGTCAGTTGGCCCCATCAACATCATTTTCCCGTGAGTATTGCCTGAGGCGTCTTCTCAGAAAGATTGATGATGGTTCTCGACCGATTCCTTCGTGTCCCTCTTGATATGTCGTCAAATGGAATTCCACAGGCTAGTTCTGGTCCAATGAGGGTTGTTGCTGCCCCCGCTTTTGCTAGGGCATCTGCGCTCTCATTCCCCTGGATGCCCTTGTGACCTGGTACTAGTTTTTCCTGTTCTGTGCTCCTAGCTCGTTGAGGTTTTTGTGAGTCTCCCAAACGAATTTGGAAGTGAACCTGTATGATCGCACAACCTTTATTGCCGCCTGGCTGTAGAATCTCCCATGTGCTGATATCTCGGCTTGTAATACGGTGGCTTGAGTACTGAGGCTTAGACTGTTGTCATGCCTATAAATTCCCGTATATGCCCGCCCCTACCCCATTGTTTGTCTTAAAGCCTCCTTGATATGACTTTCCAATCTTGAATGTTGGTGGTGAATGTTCCATTAAAGGAGTAGGTTGGGGTCATTTTGTCCAACGGCATCTCAGATGTTGGAGTAGCCGAAGTTGTTGCCCTTCCATTGGCCCGTGCGCATTGGTTTGGAGGCTTCTATCCTCGCCTCCGCTATCATATGCAAATGGAGGATAACCTCCAGGCTAATCATCGATGTGCTGGACATTGCACCAGTGACTCCGACCAGGGCTAGTCTTTGCAAACTGGCAAGCTTCTCTCTCGTTGTCACTTGTTCTGCCTTTGGCCACCACAGCAGTTCTCCATACGTTATCGAGGGCCTCACTATTGCTGTGATTGTTTGGATCCTAGTCTCCATGTTTTGCTGAAGGATCGCCTGGCCATCATTAATGATGTCATTGCCGGCACTTTTCCCAGATGAGCTTCGAGTCTAAGTTCAGCCCCAAGTATTTCGACTCTCTTGACATCTGTAGGTTTTCACCAAAGATTCTAAGAGCTCTGTTGGTATCTAAGTTTCTTTTTCTGGATATATTCAATCCTTGCCTCGCACAAATTTTGACTTCTGAGGACTGTCGTTCGTAGGGGGACGACAGCAGGTTAACGAAAAAACATTTTTTTTTTAAACCTGTATACTTCCCCTTCACCATTATTACGATATCGTCAGCGTAGACCTGGGCATATACCCCCGATCAAGGTATACAGATATGGAAAAATATTGTCGGCTTAGAGGTAGCAATCCTAATACTGCCGCGACTGCGGTTGATATACTGACACTGTCACGTAAATTGTACTCGAGACAGTTTGTAGGGAAGAGTATAGTAGTTCAGTTGGATACTTTTGACTCGCTATCGCGTATATTTGTTATATTTTGTACTGGTCGACTGACTACACCAAATATCAACCAACCGTATATGGCCCGATATATGCCGATATTTTAGCATAGCTGTTGTATAAGGAGGCTGTCTATCACGAAGTTTCACCAAAGTAGAGATAGTTCTGCCCCTAGGGGCACCCTCTCTTGGGTTCCACCTACATCGTGTCCCCGAATTGGGAGGCTTGTATTATCCTAATAGTGTGTTGGCTCTTTAGAGTGCTACGACATATCCAGAGAATAGTTCAACGTTCAACAGAGTTTTTCCATTGTGAAATCCGTATAGGAAATGGACCGTCCCAGTTTTCGTAGGAGAGAGATTGAATATAGTAACTGGGCTAGGCAGAGAGAAAAATACAAGTATATTTCATGCGTAACTTGTGGATTGATTTAAAATTTGTCATTGGTCAAATGTCAATGATTCTCAATGGGGATTTTGACCAATATAATTTATTCTTGGTCCACAAGAAGACGCTCGCAATTTTCATCTGCACAGGTAATTCTGAAAAAGTCTATTCTATCTTTCATGGTCACAGCTGGTTTCAAATGAAATACTCTTATGATGCTGTATTTTTTATAAAGTTTTTTGTCATTCTTATATTATTTACAATAAAATAGATATCAGAAGTGTTAAATATGGCATTTTTAATATAATATCACGGCACAAGTGCTATAGTACCTTTGTTTTTAAAAGTAAATTAATAAGTATTCACGATTACTGAGTGAAATTTCACCCCAGTTTGTGATAATTCATAACTAAAATCCATAATGATCATTCCTGAGTGGGTTTATCCTCAAGCCAGGGCCTGAAAATAGGCAAAGTTGATGGATAATGGGTCCCAGATTTGTATCCCCCTTCATCATCTTCGGAACGGATGGGATAGGTAGCCATCATTATGGGTAACTGGAGCTTAACTTCTTTCTGCAGACTTTTTGGTTCAACTATGAACTGAAAAATATATTGAATGGTTGCAGTCATCTCATACTAGTATTGACATATTCTTTTTGGTTTTGTGGTCAATATTTATTTTATTATAGAACTAATCTGTTATTATCGAATTCAACCCTAGAATACAGCGTGGGTAATGTATGTAAGGGGGGAAACGAGTGGCAGAGTTGTCAGATCATTTTGATTAAAGAAGAATTGAAAGTTTATATTTAATGGGATCGCACTTCTGTTGTGTTAAGCGGTTATGGCCATCGAATCGTAGTAGCCCAGGCGCCTACGTTTGGCAACACGGCCTAGTCCCTTCATAAAATATTCACTGTATGCTCGGGTTGAATTCAACTAAAGGGGTAGAACAGTTGATGATTTTTCCAGACGGCATCGGCCATGAAAATCTCTATAGGTATAAAATAAAAAAAATGAGCATAGAAGTTATTTTCGTTACATGTTATATTCGTGTGCATACCGAAAGAGACTTTATTAGTGATGAAAACATTCACGCATGCATACCAAAATATACTATATGTATTAGTCTTTCAGCCCGTATCAATCCTTATTAGGGCCATGAACAGATGTCAAACTTCTGAACTCAAGTATGCATGAGTCAGCCGAATAGATATCAAGTAAAATCTAGTAGTAGTTGAAAGTGTTTCTCATAAGCACTTGCAGTAGAATAGTGTCCTCCTTGCACGAATATATGTCTGGTGTAATTCAATATCCGTCTAACAGATGATTTGACTCATTTTAGTAATGGAAAAAAGAAACTGCCAAACGTGTCCTTTGGTTTAGGAAAATAACTATGAAAATTCTTGTTTATCTCTGTGAGTAGATCAAATACTCTCGAAAACTACTCGGTTTTAGTGATACTTGCTGCAGGAGCGGTCCAATACTCACATACACATCATAATTGATTTTGATGAGGTGACATCCTCTAAGATTGGTGGGTGGTAATGGGGGAATATACAACTGCTCATTGTTCCATTCATCTTTTTCGCCTGGTTTGATTTTACCTCTTGATAATGAGGCCAGTTCCCTTTTCTCAGACTGGACTACCTTTCCTCTGGCCATGTAGGTTATGCTCTCTGTCAGAGCTGCTCTAGTAGTTTTTATTGTAACTCTACTTCTATTGTGGATACTGGCGGAAACACCTGGAGGTAAGGAAATTGTTGGAAGAATTGGTTATTTTGATAGTGCTAGTGAACGTTCTATCGGTATAAAGAGGTGTGCTCTAAACTTAATATTATACCCAAAAATAAATAAATTTTTGGATTCAGCAGTTCGAATAATTTTCTCGAATATTGCTTGAGATCCAGTAATTGAATAACAAATAATTTGACAGCAAGGGCATATTCTAGCATAATACTACCACTATCCTTGGGTTTTGATTTTTCAAAATTATTGATAGTGACCAACTATTTTGTAAAATTGCGCTGTACTGAAAAAAATTACCATTGGCTTCCTTCACAGTTATTATTATCAAAGAAGCTGCTAGTGTTGTAAGGGTTTTTAGATGCTGTTAACATGACAAAAAATATTGGGTGGCTTCTCAGATATTGAATAAAAAATATATTCTAAAACTTAATTTTTTGAATGGACACTCATGGGTTTTCTGTAGTGGTTAAATAATAAGAATAATGACCATGTTTGGTATAATACGGTTCATGTGGTAGGTCACACAAAAGGTTTAGAAATATATCAAAAAGTTTAAATGAAAATATAGATAAAATGTACCGATGAAAAACACTAATTACAGTAATTGAGGAAAAACTCACTGTCGCAGCTTTACATACAGAATTATTGAAAAATCAGATATTCAAGAAATAAACATTCAACTGTATTACAAAAATGTATGTCACTTTGGGAATTTCTTATCTTATTCGGCCATTGTAAGCGGGGAATTTTTTGAATTTAGAACTTTTATAATTTGGCATCTGCAAGTTTTTATGTGCTAAAATTTATTTCAATGAAATTTGTGAAAAAGTCCACGACAAAATAGTTTCTTAGTAAACTTTCTTTCGTTATAAAGGAATGTCTCTAAAACCTCACTTCTTGCATTATAACAATTTCCTAACTGAAGAAATTTTCCTATGGTATATTATATTATCTCTCCCATAAAAAAATTCATGTAAACAGACTTCTTATAGGGTTCACAACGTAACTAATGAATAACATTATTGAAATTAGAACCTGTAACTGTGATCGTGGTATCATCAGAGAACATAGCTATGTGGGAGTCTTTTATTTAAAAGCACAAATAATAATGGACCCAAAACCGAGCCTTTCGTGACAACCATTGTCACATTATGGTCAAGTTAAAGTATTATATTTGATATATTTATAGTCATACAACCGTTTTCCATAAATGATCCCGACTAAGTTGAAATATTTTCAGGAACAACAAGTTCAGCTGTTTTATGGGCTGAGAAATCCGAAGATACCGTGTCAGAAGCCTTTGACAGATCAAAAACAGACTGATAACAAGATTATTAACGTCCATTTCCGCATAAATGAAAGTGAGAAAAGGGTAAGTTACTGTTTCAATAAAATGTTTTTTCTGGAGCCATGTTGGTTATTACATAACAGTCTGTTAGCTTCCAGACTCTCTAGGTATAGGAACATGATACATCATTTGAAAGAAAATTCAATTGTCTTTCAGGATATTTTATAATATACAGGGTGATCCATTTGAAAAAATGCACTTTTCACCATTTTATTATGTATCGGTAAAATCACAAATTTTCAACGACACCGTTTAATGAAGACCGAATTCCCTTGGTTATAACTAAAAGACAGGACATTGTCAAACTACATTCAAAATCTCAGCTTTCTACGTAGTCAAATAATGTAGTAATAAACATTTAATTGAAGCTATGTTTCGTACAAATAATAAGGAAATTAATGAATTTCTCGAAAACCACTGGAGATAGGTATAGGGAAGTGTCATATGAAAATAATCGAAAAGCAATAGCAAAGCGAAAAATTCAATAATATTCAGGGTATTCCATTTAAAATATCAAAGTTGTTGCTACTTTTCGATAAAAGCGGCAACGCCGCAGCGTTGAAGTTATTTTAGATCGATAAAGCAGATCTGATTATCCAAGAAACTAAATTTTCAGAATAGTCCTACGTCCCTTTTTCAAGAAACGTCTAATAGGCCATCGAGTTTGGGACACCCTGTATATATTTCGACTTCGGTAATAGATTCATTGATGATTTTGAAATTCTATCGATAGTACAAGGTAGTGATTGATTTTTCCCCAGGTGACAATAATTTTAAACTTTATTCTACAGCTTTATAAAAATATCCAGCAGATAATTCTGCTACCTTATGTGGATACATTTTCCACAATTATGCTTCATTGAGATGGTATCTCAGTACAGAATTAATTATTTTCAATGACAAATTGAATTATTGTGAGCATTTTAATTTTGTTTCAAAAAGTAGTTTGTATTTGTTTTCTTAATCATGCTCCTTTAAACTATTTGATATAATTCTCTTCAATATTTGCCCTCTTTCATTATATAATTTGAAATACAGGCCTTTTTTTGGGCATGACAGATCAACACACCAAAGAAACCAGTTTTTAAAAATGGAAAACCTTTATTCATGCATTTATCATACATAATTGGATACCAAATGAACTGATTTATTGAGTCCATAGTTCGTAGTTCTGAAGTGATTCATATTACTATCATTTACTTGCCGTTTCAAGTGTGGTTCTCTGTCTGATTTTCTCTTTTGAATTTTACATTTTTGTTTCTTGAAAGTAACTATATGAGATAAGTGATAAGCAATATTAGGTTGGATTGCTTTGATCAAAGTACGAAAGAGATTTTTTTTTCAAAACAAATTGGACAGCCTAGATTTTTCGATAAAACTTTGTGGGCATAATTATCCGACTCAAATCGAGAAAAATAAATCTGGAAAATCTTACCTATACTTTCACCAGGCACATATCCTCCTCTGTCTAAGGTAACTTTACAAACTACTGCTCCAGAACCAACACAACTTACTCCAAATTTGTGTTCCACTTCACATCTAAATGTTTCCTGACCCGAAATGTTCTATATTAGACAATGTATAGAGAAAGGAAATTAGCAAAGAGGAAGAGAAAAGAAGAGAAGAAAAATAGTTGTACGGCAAAGTTCAGATATTGATCGTCAACCGAAGACCTAATATCTAAACAAAAACCGTATGGTTTGTGAGTGCGAAATTGGTCCATTAGGAACGACTGGTAGTGAGTGCTTGTATGCAGAGTGGTTCATCCAAACTCAAACGAACTAGCGACTTTTTTGATGGTGTTTATCATTATAGAGAGTCAATGTATATCAAGTAGATCACTTCTTGAAATAAACTGAATGTAACCAAGCTTTTTGGAAGTAATAATAATATTATTTCATAAACACTCATTGTGTGTACCCAAAGGCATAGTCTGTGCGGGTAGAGGATGGCTGTTAGTATTAATCGCCGTGTTGGAACCGATTGTAAATTAATGCAAAGAAATAACCCTTCATATTTATCATATTGCTGGACAATGCTTTGACAGAAATATTTATTGTTTGGAAACTGGCAGTGGTCATTTCGTACAACGAATAAAAACAATACTGGGGTATAATTCGATTTATTTTCGAAATGCAACTCCTTCGAAATTAGCAAACCAAACTGAACAATAACGAGTGATGTAACGTCAAACAAACTTTGAAACGCTCTATCATTTGACCTCCCTTAGCGCCCACACTTTAGGGGTCGAAGTGGCAGGGTGGAAAGTATGCATTAATTTTTTTATCATTGCTAACAAAAGTGAAGTGTCTGAGCCATGTTCTCGAAAATTAATAGAAAATAAATCGCTGGTTTTATTTTCGATGGGCTTATGCCTACATTTCAATGAGTATACATTGATGTCACGGTTTTTACGAAGTGAGTTATGCTTAAACCGAGGATGGCTATCGAAATCGATAGTATACTAATGCTCTCGAGTCGCCTTGGAACCAATTTCAAACTCAGTAATGCTATACTCACTCCTAATATAGCTGGTTCTAAATTTAAATCTATCGGATTCATCACAATGAAAACTTGTTGATTTTTATGGGTAAGTCCATTTGGTTCTCTTAAAGCAGTTTTACAAAAATACTGGACCCATCCATGTTTTCCTAGGAAGGTAGATGGCAACCCTAGTGGTAAACCGAGCTTGAATGGAAAACTGTGTATTCCTGGAGACAATACTGATGGCCCCTGACCTGAAAAATCATTAGAAAAAATATTAAATATTACTGTATTCAGGATCATCGTCAAATGGATTCTCACTGCTGCCGCTGTCACAATTATTTTCTTTATCACTAACGGTATCATCGATAATATCGTAAGTTGAAGTTTCCGGCTGTGTAATTATGTTTCCATAAATCGTGGGAGCCATGTGCAATTACTAAGACAAAGAGCCGTTGGTATTTTTAAGAAGGCATTGTATCAAATGTTTTCATGGAGGTCAGCAAATTTTACGAGCTAGTTCATTGCAGATATTTGGTGCAATGCCATCTTGAATTCCAACGTTCCTTTGAGGATGGCTCGAAAAAATTGGAAAATATACGTTCCTCCGTAGCAAAAGTCCCACGCTTTGTAGGGAACATAATTATAGAGTCGCAGATATCAACTGACGATATCACCGATTATACCTATAGCGTTGAAGAACCCAAGATCGACAGCGACAGAAGCGAATATTCATCCGATGATAATCCCAGAAAAAAATAAATTTCATTTGATCATTTTTGGTACAAATCAAAACGTATACTACAAAATGTTATAGCAATTGTTAGATTCCTTCAAGGAAATATCCTATTTTCCATTGAAATAACAAGAAAATTTAACAAAGGAAATCATGTCACCAAAGCTGTGCGATCAGCGCAGTATTAAACGATATATTTGTTCTATCGTTATTTTTTTTCGAGTTTACAGGCCGTCGTTCTTTGGAATTGATTCCTAACGTTTCGTTAGCACGAGTGGCTAACTTCTTCAGAGGTTTCATCTTGATAACTAACCGATGACTCGAGGTTTTTTACTTCGCAAATTGTATTTATTCTGCCACAGGTGGTCTGGCTGTCATTGAATTGTTCGTTATTATTCTTTCCCTTGCATTTTTGAGAATGGGTTTGCAGATCAATTAAAAATTTTCCATGTCCCAGACGGCACAATCATATTGCATGAATATCCTAGGCATATTTCACTGGAATATTGGCATATTCCAGAGATATGTCATATCCTCCAAAACATGTGCTATGCATATTCCATGGATATTCATGGTCACCATGAAATATGTTCCAGGAATATGCCAGGAATATTCCATATCCTGCAAAGCATGTGATATGCATATTCCAGGAATATCCTAAAACATATTCATGGCACATGCTATATATATGTTTTCTTACCATAAAAATATGCCCGAAATATATTTTTGTATGCTTCTTGAAGATGAATGCAGAACATATCCAGGGTGTCTAGTTTATATATGGAATAAACTACCCTTGATATATCGAATATGACGTCCAATGTAGTATTATTTTAAGTAAGAATAAAAACTTAAATACAAAAAAAATTATTTATTGCAAAAACGAGAAATACAACATACATATGTATTCTGATACACTATCTTGGCAATTATCAAGACCTTTGGAAATTCAGATCTGCATTGACACTAACACAAATTACTCAAATCGGTGTCATTACACTTTTCAGTTCTTCAGAATCTTTGTTTTTCTTAATCCTAAAAAATAACAATCAGAAGAAAATAAACCTCGTTGTACAATAATTTACTGTTCTATTGCAACTCTCAGTAACTTAGATCAGGAAAATGGTATGTTCTTCTTCGACTTCAAAGTAAATTGCTATATGTGAGTGGGATATACATAAAAATACTATTAATATAGTATAGACTAATATTGATGAATTATATTTATTTTGATAATTAAGCATGTTGATTGATATTTGCAACATATATATTGATTAGAAGTGATATTTTATAAAGGGGGAATACTTGAAAATGATGTGAATAGATAATGAATTTGACATTTAAATATTGTTAAAACACTATGGTAAGGATAGTCTAAAATTTAATTAAATTGAAGTAATGACCAAGTGTCTAATTTTTATATACAGTGTCAGTAAGTTTTCCATCCAACTCCATCAACTCTATTATGTAAGACTGGGATATTATTTCCTTTCTTAGAATTGCTTATAGTTGTTATCATTTCTGCATTTTGTGTGGCCCTTCCTTCAAAAATATTCAGAAGTCTCATAGGACTTTCAGTAGAATCTCTGAAAACAAAGGAAAGTTCAATGAAAAAATGCATAAATATACTTTTTAGAGATTTACTTACTTTTACAGGATAAACATTTTTGTTTTGCTGTGGTGAAATAGATTCTTGAGTTCGACAGATCCGAAATAAGTACTGTTCACTTCCTCTTCTAGTCCACTCAATGCTTGGTTTATGCAACATTCCCAAGAACTAAGACTATGACTAAGAACTAATAACTAAGAATTCAACACCATCAAATCAATAAGCGCGTTTACGAAATCCATACTTGTACTAGAAACTAAGAACTATGATCAAAAAGTTGCCCAACCTTCAACTAAGAACTGAGTTCTTAGTCAAAAAAGGTAGTATGCTTAGTTATTAGTTACTAGTCTTAGTTCTTGGGAACGTTGCATAAACCAAGCATGGATACTGTTACAAATTGAGACGAGCTGGCTAGTTGCAAATTAATACCTGGAAAATATATTATTTGCTATACTAGCGAATGAAAACCAGGAGTCGTTGGTGATTTACTCTCAACAGCACTACAAACTACAACACTTCCACCCATACGAGGGCTTTCACTTTCACTAAAAACATTATCTAAACAAATTTCATAATGATGTTGATACTTGACGATTGACAAATGACAATTACAGCTGACAATGTCAAATATCCATAAACTGATCGCAGTGCCAATCGCAAGAATTTCTTTCCACAACACTTCCCAATAGGCAGTTCGCATGAACCAATCAGAACTATCCTGGCCAAGGCGGTATATTTGAATCGATGCAAAGTATTCAACTTGGTTAGCAAGGTAGTTTGGTTAGGTTAGATCATGGTCCCTTCTTTTTTCATTTTTAAGCCATAAAAGAAGGGAACATGATCTAATTTAACCAAACTGGACCTTGATATCCAAGTTGATCCTCAACGTAACCTAAAATTACATTGCACACCACAAGGCGCAATTAAAATAGAGTGTTGTGAATAGGAATTCTTGCGTGCCAATCAGCTTTGATTTGTCAGTCTCGCTTCGAGCGCAGATAACCGAAACATTTGATTGGTTGAAATTCCACTTCAAACTTACTACTTCATAAACTAACCAATTAAATGCTTTATTTTGGCTACGAAACTTGAAAATGTCTTTTAAATGCATGTGGTTTTTCAGTTTTTATTAAATACATATTCGAAAAACATTTGATATTTTTCTAACAAAAAGTTCCTTCAATTTGAAATGCCTTTGGAATATTCCCAGAATATTCAAAAACTTACGTTTCTGCTTGATATGCCTTTTGAATATACCAGCAATATTCAAGGAGAATATTTTATGGATTTGAGTGGAAATATATTCCAGGAATATTCTCAATGTGTATAAGATCAAATAAATATTCATGGAATATTCCAGGAATATTGCAATATCTGTTGGAAAATAGGATGTTGTAGGCATATTCCAGGAATATTGGGTGCCGTCTGGGGTGCTTGTGGATCTCTCTTGCTGTGCACAATAAGTCACCTATGATAACCATGGATTGAGGCAAGGAGTATCCTGTGATCTCCTTCACTGCACTCGTTTTCCACTACTGCCAATTTGTCCGTTTGGCCTATTCCACAGTTAATCCGATATTCCTTCAGCCTGGTTTCAACGGATCTTTTCGTGGTTCCGATTCATACTTTTCCACAAGAACACGGTATGCGATATACCCCCGCAGCTGATAGTGCCTCTTAGGTCTCTTTTGTCGACCTAAGGACTTGTATTTTCTTGGTCAACTTGAAAACTGTTTTTATATCCTGTTTTACCAAGAGTTTTCCGATTCAGTGACCCTAGGGATACACGGTAGGTATGCACGTGCAACCGCCTAAGCCACCTCCTTGTGTTGACTTATGAAAGTCTTCGGTTTCATGGCGTTGTTGATCTCGGCTACACTATATCCATTCGATCTCAAGGCCACTTGAAGATGCTCCATGTCTTCTTGTGAATGCACCGGTTCACATATTCTTCGAGCACGTTCCGTCAATGTGGAGATAATTCCGCTTTTGACTCGAATGGTGGTTCGATAGTGCATGACGATACCTATCCGAGTGTGTCGGTTTTCGATACTCTTTGTGGGTGAGTCTCGCACCACATCTTTCGATGAGTACATCTAAGAAGGCTGGTCCTGTTCAGTCTCCATGGCGAAATTAATATTAGGGTGATGAGCATTCAGGTGGTCCAGGAAAAGGTTCAGTCTGTCCCTTCCGTATCTCCAAATGACGAAGATGTCATCCACATATCGTAGCCACATGGTTGGTTTGAAATCGAAAGGCTCGATTGCCTTCTTCTCAACTTGTTTCATGAAGAATTTGGCTATCACCGAGCCTAGTGGACTTCCCGTCGCCACCCAATCTAATTGCTTAGCAAATGTGCTCATTCAAAATTTTGTCTGTTGACATTTTCATCTCAAATTCTTTGAATATACTAATTTCTTCGTTTTAAATCAATTGGCGTTCGCAAAATTGCTCTATCTATAACCGTTCTCGAGTTTAAAAGTTCATCTGGAGGTGAGATCTGCAATATCACTTCAAAAGTTTCTTTTTTTTCACATTTCCTATTAATTTTCGTTAAATTCAATCTCTTTCAAATGTTCTCACCGAATTTGAAATAAATGCCAAGTCGTTTGAAGATTTCATACGATTTTTACGGAACCTCTGCAATTTTGAGCTTAAAATTTTCGAAAATTTGCTGTGCTCATTAAAAATTTTGTTCGATGACATTTCCATTTCAAATTCTTGGAGTATCTTCATTTCATCATTTCGAACCGATCGGCGTTCTCAAAATCGCTTTATCTTCAACCGTTCTCGAGTTGAAAAATTTATCTGAAGTTGAGAGCGGTATTATTCCTTCAATTTTTTTTTCATATTCTTTCTATTCATTTTCGATAAACCTGTTTTATATGTGCTCATTGAATTTGAAATCGATTCCATACGATTTTACGGAGCCTCTGCAATTTTGAGCTGAAAATTTTCGAAAATTTGCTAATTTGCTTATTGAAAATTTTGTCTGATGACATTTTCATTTTTAATTCTCGCGTTTACGAAATTCATCATTCTGAATCGATGGAAATTCGCAGAATTACCCAATCTTCAACGGTAAATTACCCCTGTTATTGTTAGGCACGCTAGTTAAGTTCAGCTTGGGTCATTTTTTTGGTAGCCTTCGCTCCACTAGCACACCCAGTAATTTTTTCAGGGGGAGGGGAAGGATACAGGAATTTTTCCGGAAGGGGCTAGAGGCTCGAGCCCCCACAAGGAAGTCCAAAAGTTGGTGTAGTCATTGTTGCAAAATGAAAAATGGTGGTGAATTCAAAGCATTCTAATTGAATGTAATGGTGTAGAGGTTTGAGACGCATCATATTGAACTAACTGATTTAAACAGAAGGAGTTGGTTTGATCTCGGCAGGCGGTCCTTTTTTATTAGGCGTTATTTTCACTTTTTTTTTGTTAGAGATGTAGATTATTGGATAATAATAATAATATAATAATAATAATACTATACATTTGAGCTATTTATTGAATGTTGATGTTCTTATAGGTAATATTATGTGCCTATTTTATAAAATAATAATAATACTTCCTCATAAACACTCGTTGAGTGTACCCAAAGGCATAGCCTGTGCGGGTAGAGGACGGCTATTATTATATTATTATTTGCCGTGGCGCTCCGGGGCGACTTACTGATGTTTCAGGTGATGTATTTATTCACTTTTCAGCTGTAGGAAAACCCGGAAAACCTACAGCACCACCTCGGGTGGTCGGTGTGCACTCCAAGATAGCACTAGACGAGATTGGCATCTAGACAACTCACAATACACTTGCTTTTCAACAAGGCATGCGGCCGCCTATCGATCCGATATAAAGTAGTTGAGAAAAATTCTCGTACCTACATCGGATTCGAACCGACTATCGCTAAGCTGGGGTTTTGAACGGCCTGTGCCTTAGATTGCTGATCCACCGACCACACTAATGAATGAAGTATCGACCGATTTTGTTTAAAAACTGCGTTTGTAGAAAACATACCAATTTTTCTTTGAGACACACGCCATTTGAATATGTGTTACGAGTCTTGAGCTGCTCTGTTCAAAGAGGGCACTGTTTTTAATCATACTCTCTGACATCAGGTCAGAAATTACAGTTTGATTAGAAATCATTTCGTTTTGATATATAATTCAAAACCCTGAGGATCATATCAGAATCAGGAACGCGTTCACACTTTACCTGGTTCTCCAAGTAGCCTCATCCTAAAATCTATATAGTTTTCTCGATCGTACACCCTCTCTTGGCGGGGAGTGCGAACTCTCACTACCCCTTCTCCAACGACGTGAAAATGAAGACCTGGAATGAAAAAAACACTGTGATTATATTGGTTAGTCATACTCATAGATGGGGTTAGATAGCTAGCATTTAGGGGCATTACTCTTTCAATCCTAAATATATCTCGCTAATGCTAAAAGTTTTTAAGTTCTTTAATTGACTACCAAATAAAGTCTTACGTAAATAAAAATTTGATTTTGATTTAATTAAACCAAGAAGTTTAAGTTTTCTTCTCAAAACGCACGTGTTATGAGATCTCATTACGTGCATGTAATTGTTAAATGTCATTTACAAGGAATGTAGACAGTGCGACTTTTGACGTTTACAGACATGGACGTAGAAAAAATATGTTTCAAGTTCTACACACGGGTACCACTGACACGTATTTCATTGACCTATTTGTTTTTTTAATTGCTGCTCAGTGCTGCAAAAATACTAATTACCATTGTGAAAATACAGATAATTGAAGATATGCATAGTGATTCACAAAAGATAGGTATGAGACTGTTGAAAACGGTTTCTAAAATATGCGTAGTATGAAGTAGATAGATAACTTGGTTAAGTATCAGAATATACCGATTCATTGTAATGAGTCCTCGCAACAGTACACTGGAACAATTTTCTCATGGAAGTAGTTTTTAACAAATATGTTTCCCGTGATAGTCAACACTCCACACTTTACTATCTGTTCCCACCCTCTGCACACACATTTTGAACACTTATAATTTATTTTCTGCTAGATCTTACTATTGTCTTTCTATTGTTTGTCGAGGCTGGCCATCGACCGAAATGGAGGTAGTTTAGCTTAGCATCTTTCATCTACCTGCGGTCAGAACTATCTCGTACCAGTAATGGCTTAAGAAAGTGCTAGGAATCGCACGTTAAAAGGTAACACCCCGTTTATCCCTGGCTCGCACAAGTTTCGGCTTCTGAAAGCTGTCGTTCGTAGGAGGACAACAGCTGGTTAACGGATTTTTTTTTTTAACCAATTGCAATTCAGTATGGAGGCTTCAGTTCTTGCCTCCGCTGAAAAATGCAAATACAGAGGAGCGAGGTTTATAATCACCTCCAGGCTAATTAAGACTCACACTCAAAATTATCTTTATTAAATCTTAGTAGTTTGCATGTCATTTCAGCATCAAATATCTTATCATCTCATTTGATTTCTTCGCACCACCTCCGTGGTGCTTGAGGGATCCCATGGGATTTAAGGAGTATGGTGGAGTGAAATCTCGTTGGCTTTCGTTGAGGGGACCAGACGAGGCACTCCCGCTGATGTTAACGGGTGTACTCTGTTTCAGCCTCTTGTCTAATGGTGGTAGGTATCCCTGTCTCCCGCTCTGCTCATACAGAGGTTTCATGTATTAAATGTTCAGTGTGAGGACTGAGTTGGTAGCCGATTTATTCATAAGAACTCCCGGAAAAAGTCAACAAAAAAACGGGTTTTGATGCCAGTTCTATTTTTTTTCTCTAGATTTACCTGTCAGAAGTATGGTGACTGGTTGGGATGTTGCCATTGTCTACCTGCATGATTACGGTGACATGAGTACCGTCTTATCTGCTCGATTGTGGTGTGTTGAAGTGATCTTATAACGGTGGAGTTATTTGATGGTTTTATTTTCGTGTTTTTCAGGGCTGGGTACTAGGTTTTGTTGATCTTCCTCGTTTTCGTTGAAATTATTTCTGTGTTTTTGTATTTCTATTGCTTCTTTATTAGGGCGGGAATAGTAGTGTCTCTTCGAGAGCACTTCCGTATTCTGGAACTAGATATCATGGGTTCCCCTTTCCGTAGGTGTGCAATGCAACGGCAGACTTTTTCGTCTGAGCCAGCCTACATTGTCTGTGGTGTTCAGAGAGCATGGTTTTCACGCTGCGGAGGGTGGTGCCGATGTACAGACCCGCACGAGCACGGTATTCGGTGTACACCGGAAGTAGCGAGGTGGTATCGTGGGTCTTTAGCTGACAAAGTACCGATGTGTCTAGTCGGTTTGTAAATGGCTTCGACGTCGTGTTTTGCCAGTACTTTTTCAATCCGGTCTGTGACTCTCTTGATATAACGTAGGAAAGCTCTACTTCGTCGTGTTGTCGTGCAGTTGCCGTCATTTCGATGTAATCTTGGCTTACTAGTCCTAGCAATTTCTTGACGGGTGTGATCATTGACTTGCAATGCGTCATTGAGTTCCGTCTGGTTTTCTGATTACCAAGACATCCAGAAAAGGCAGTTGTCTATCTGTTTCCTCTTCCACCGTGAGCTGAATTTTAGGGTATTGGTTGTTCGGGTGGTTAAGAAACCCTTCTCGCGCCAACCTTCTATGTGGATACACAACGAACGTGTCATCTAAGTACGTAGCGAAACCATGTAGACGGTCGATTTGGCGTCGAATCCAGTGCTTTTTGTTTAAACGTCTCCATATACAGGGAGAGTAGGTAGGAATTGGTGTTCTTCTTGACTTGCTGCAGGCTGTACACTACAAGGAACACTTCCCGAATCAGCGAGTTTCAAGGCTTTGCTTTCAATTCGAGGAAATATTCGGTATATCCTGAACACAATTATTCAGTTAGTAACATTGGAAAAATACTGAACGCCTGTTTCGCCAACAAAAGTTAGCCTCATCAGTAAGCTCATAGCTTCTGCAAATGCGCGTACAATGAGATTAAAGTAGTTGTATCTGGGTGGTAAGGAAAAAAAACAAATGGAAGGCATCAACAAATCGTAGGCCTCGTAGTATCGTAGCCTCAATAAATATTGTTGATTTAACGAATACGAATTGAACGAACCCAGAAGAGGAATTTAATAAGAAGCTAATATTTTATGATATGCGTTATTATAAGAATAAACCTTCAGGAGGAAACTAAACAATTATTTGAAGGATGAACCTTGCCGAGACAAACAATTTTGAAAGTTTGCCTCTAGTTGAACACGTTGTATGAATCCAGCAATTTGTATGCCCAACGCATATCACGGAGAAATGAGACCGTCCGCTTAGTATGTTTCACTCACTCTGTAATTAATACATTCTTGCTAAAACCACTTCACTTTGTGCCTATTTTACAAGGATGTACCAGCAAATACTGTTTCTCTGACCAAAAGTGGAAGTATGGTGTTTGAAGAGGAATCTTGAAACGTTTTCTATTTACCTCGATAATTAATATTTGTCTGCTCACTGCCCTCGTTCGACTAAACGTAATTTGAAGAGAAGCAATTTTGTAAACATACAGGAGGAGTCTTCAACGTTATATGAATTTCAAATAATTATATGAAATTGCTTTTCGCTACTCTCAATTAAAAACATTCTTGTTTAAAGATAACATGAAGAATTAGTTATCGGTGTCTTCTTAGGTTTTGATAAGTACGTCATCATTATTATCAGTAGTCACTCATTTTTAAGTCAACTATTTCCGTCGTTTTGGTCACTTCGCTACAGAATTTTGTCTAGGAAATATGATAAACAAGATATTTCTTCTTTCTATGGCGTATTCTCTTCGCCCGATTTTCACTTCAGACTCACCTGCCTAACTCTCTCTGTACATTTTGGCATATTGAACCATATCTCCAACCGTTTTCATATTGAACCATATTATACCTCTATCTCCAACCGTTTTCAAGTTTTTTTCCAACCATAATATGGTTTCATTTCATTATGTGAAATAATGAAATATTTCACATGTGGAAGTGGGCATACTGGGTAAAAGGCACCGGTGTGAAGTTGGCGGCCACTTTCCAGCGGCCATTTTTACCCAGCGGTTAAATGACCAGTGACACGAGGCGAAAGAAAAAATTCAACAATCATCAGTAGATCAACTGAATTTAATGTTTTCATGTTGGGAAAGACACTCTAGAATACTCTTGCTGATTTGTGATGATGAGTGATGGTGATAAATTGCATTTATGGGTTGATTTACGAAAATTAACAGTTCATAAAATTCAGTATTTACTTCCAGATGACTCATGAATGATTTGGAGCCCGTCTAGGGGGTAGTTTATGTTCATCGAAATTTGGAAAAAATCCTTTGAACCTTTCCTGAAAAATATTTAGCCTACTTGATTTGTGGTACACTTCCAGATGTCTCAAGAATGATTATATCTAGAGATTAGTTTTTTGTGGGATATCTAGGATGTAGTTTATATACATCGAAATTAGGAAAATTTCGTTAAATAATTATTTGGCCAACTTGATTTTTATTATAAATACTTCTACATGACCCGAGAATGATACATCGAAAGATTCACGATTTGGAGGCCGTTTGGTAATTAATATTCATCGAAGTTTGGAAAAAATCGATAAACACCCTCTGAAATATTTAGCACACTTAATTTCTGATACAAATTTTTCTAAATGACTCAAGAATGATACACTAATAGATTAAGGATTTGGAGGTCGTATAGGGGGGAGTTTATATTAATCGAAATTTGGGAAAAAATTCGTTAAACACCCTCTAAAATATGCAGCCTTGTTGATTTTTATTACAAATACTTTTACATGACTCAAGAATGATAAATCAAGAATTTGATTTGATATTTGAAATCCATCTAATGCATAATTTATATTTAAAACAAAATTACACACTAGGAAACAGTAATAAAAATATACAAAATGAATAATATTGAAATCAACTTGATGAAGTCTACAACAAATAATGATAATTAGGTTACTGGAACTCAGATTATGAGAGAAATATTGCAATTGATCAAATAAAAATATATCAAAGAGCATTATTGCTGATCAATATTGATGAAGTCCATATGTAATTATATAAATCAAAATCTCGGTAGTTATAACAAAAAATCACTTATTATATTATTCTTGAGTACTTGTGAAGCATCTGTACCGGAAATCATGTAGGCTGAATATTGTAGATGGTCAATAGAAATAATTCCGACTACGATCGAAATTTCCCTTCTCTCCACATATTCCCCCAATGTGAAAAATGAGATGAGAGAAAATAACCTCGCAACATATGCATGCATGCAGGTGGTCATTTCCAACAAAATGAAGGATAACATTCAATGGCATTATTACAGTCAGCTGTAATATGTTCTCCTTGAGGAACATGAAAGATGTAATTCAATGTCCGTACTGGGAAGTAGTTGTTTCCTGTCAGATATTTGCCTTATTTTCCACTTTGTGAGATTGTGTGGAGAGAAGGGTATTCTCGATCGTAGTAGGAATTAATACTTTTGATTTATTTGATCCTCTCTGTATACACAGATCATTCATCTCTTGGTTTATAAGTCCTTGAGTCAGGTGGAAGTATTTGTACGAAAAATTGAGTAGGCTAAATATTTAATAGGGTGTTTAACAAAATTTTTCCGAATTTCGAAAATTATGAACTACCCCTAGATGGCCCCCCAATCATTCTCTTGGTGTATCATTCTTAAGTTATCTGAAAGTATCCGTAGAAAAAATGAAGGGGGCTAGATATTTTAGTGGATAAATACTGAATTTTATGAACTGTTGACTTTTGTAAACTAAACCATAAGAAAATACAATTTATCACCATCAGTCATCTTCACAAATCAGCAAGTGTATTATAGTATCTTTTTCATTATCAAACATTCAATGTGGTAGATTTTCTTGAGATTGCTGAATTTTTTTCCGCCCGACGCCACTGGTCGTTTGGCTGCTGGGCAGAAACAGCCGCTGGAAAGTGGCCGCTAACTTCACACCTGTGTGAAAGGCTGAAATGTTATAAAATGAAAATAGATTAGGAATAATCCAGCCTTCCGAAAATTACCTATTAATATAGGAGTTTTGTTGGTCAGTATTGAACAGACAATAATCCAACAGCCCTATACGACTGTCGAATCACCCTTGCCCAACACCTGGCAAAGATTCTCTACAAGAACATAATTTGCAATGCTTCCTCTTACAACTAGCAAATGTTAATCAAAATAGATGACTATCTGATTCTTGAAAGTCATCGTCAATTGAATTTTCTGCATTACAATGAACTACTATAAAGATCGTAGTATTTTTGCTTTCTTTATTTTACTTTCTATAACTACAGAAACTACCTTGAGCGATTCATAATTCGGAAATGTTTCAAGGTAGAGGTATTTTAATATGGTATATATTCGGATTACAGAAGACATTCACGCAATCTTATTAATATATTTATAAGTTATTCTTCTGAAAGAATAAACATGTTTAGTATTTATTTGGTGGATTTCGCATGCCACTGTGTTTTTAAGGGCATCTATAACATGTGTTACTTCCATTGTGTATAGGCGATAATGACGATAATAAAGGAAGAGTAAATCATAATGAATCTCTCTGTACATTTCGGTCTCATGATTCTGGGCCTGGGTTCTGAAAATGAAGAGGAGCTTTCGACATAATTAGAAAAATATATTTTTTCTTTGTCGTTTTTTTTAAAGATCTAACAAAGCATTTTGTATGTGTTGGTGTCTTCTTATATTTCCAGACTTGAGATGAGAAGTGTGAGTACCTATCGCTTTTATCACTTTTCAATTTTTTCGATTCTCTTACATCTTGCGTTTTCAAGTCTTCGGTAATCTTTAGTCATGAGTAAGTATTGTGTGTTCTATTTCGACACTCCCAACGAACAAAGACGTAACTCATTTTTTATCATATTTCAGGAGAGCCGAAATACTGATTTTTTTTTTCAATATTCAAGTCGAAATACAACTTTAGATTTCTTCGATACTATAACTGAAAATAGCTGTAATTTTAGTTACGGCTTTGTTCGTTAGGGGTATCGATTTAAAACGTTCGCTATGAATTGCTTCAGAGATTTTTATTGAATAATTTCCTTTTTTATAAGTGTCCATTGAAAGTCATTCAATTAAAATCTTGATGTGTGACATAACAATAGCGAAAAATGAAGGTTTTATGTACAGGCTTATTTGTTATAAACATTTCAAATATTATTCAGTCCCTATGTTGATCCAGTGTCTACGCTATCTACTTACGGCGGTTGGTTGTGCAAGCCTCATTTTTAAACCGACCGTTTTGTGTTGGTTGCAAGAACATAAATTCACAAAACGCTGACATTTTGCAATTTACAGACTTCTATTGATTGTACAAAACAATTAGTAAATGTATATCTCACATAGTTTCACACTTTGTTTTAATGCTCTTTCCAATGAAATAAATTGAGCCCAGCTAGTTTTTCCTGGATACTAGACCAGTACTGTATTCACCACCTTTCTGGATTATTATGGAGTATGAACCTCCCAATATTTTCCTGGTATTTTGGCATGCATGTTGAGTTATCGGCAGTTGAAAATTCATAGACTGAAGTATATAAAATCGAAATGGTCCGAAAGTAATCAAGAGACATTATGACATGTCTTAGTTTTTTAAGTTTGTTCAGAAAGAGAACACTATTTGACAGGAAGATAAACGAAAAAACTCCTTATTTTTCCTTGATAATGGTTGTTGTATTAAGAGAAAAATGCACGGAAACAACAAAACATAATAGATAGTACTGAAATCATCTTGCTGTGACATAAACTCGTTATAAAACCATTAGTATGGATGGGGTATAACTATAAGTAGGTATAACTGAAACCTATACTAAAGTTATCTTTTATCGGATTTCAGAACCTACAACTACTATATTACCTACTTATTACTCTAACGAATGTATTTGTGAGGAGTGTTATTGATAGTGAAAATCGCTTCTTTGGCTCGAGACGAAGAAATTTCCAAAACTATGGGTCAGTTTGAAGAGTTATATATCAATTCAGCGTTCTGGCGTATTCAAAACGACGTTGAAGTATTGAAAATATTGATAATGAAGGCATACGGAGAAGATTAAAGGAATATCGTAATGATAATCGATTTTGAATCATATGTGGTTTAAAATTATTTTTGTTTGTTTTTTCCGTTAACTAGCTGTCATCCTCCTACGAACGACAGCCCTCAGAAGTCGAAACTTTTGCAAATCAATGATTAACGAGGTCTTACCTTTTAACGTGCGATTCCTAGCACGAGACCAGTGACCATGCTGGGAAGCGAACCCACGCCCCTCTGATTGATAGACAAGCGCTCTACCATCATGACCACTGCGGCCCACGAACAGATAAAGATAGTACCGGTATTTTGAGCATCACTGTCTCGTATAATAAAAAAAAATTGTGATTTTTTGTTCTGGAAGACATACAAGCAAACACTTTTCTGTCAGTAGTTGAAGACCCTCTTGAACCAACAAGAATAGTTGGTGGAAAAAACGAAATTAGGCTAACGTCTGTCCATAAGTATATTAAAAAGAACAAATGACGTCCTTATTAGGTAACTTAGGTTCATGAATTGAATGAAGATGAAGTAGATGGCAGAATATAATTTCGTATAACAATGTTGGAACATTAGATTTGAATGATCCAGTAAATGAACAGAACTGCAGGTATTGATCGACTAAAAATTCTTATTGGATTTTGCACGCATGCACAGTATCCAGAAGAAAAAAATATCTAGGCGGAAATATTCATTGATCAAATCATTGGAACATACTATTGCGAAGGTACTTGATATTATCGGAATTAGAATTATTTCCGGAGTTAACCAGACGCTTTCCAGATGACATGAATTCACATTCTGGTAATGAATCTGTTCGGTTTCAATGGGATGAAACACTTCGCCAGAATTTCTGTGATGTCTTCTCAACCGTTGTGTTGGGAGAAGAGGGACTATCGAGTGGACCGCACGATTCCCAGGTTTGACACCATTGAATTATTCCTTACTGGAAAACCTGAAGAGTAGAATCTACCTCGATATGCTATAAAATGAGCAGATGCTGAATGAAAGAATGAGAAAATGAGTTGCGTTTAATTTGCATGAGTTCATTAGTGAAGTCGTGCATGAATTTATTACAGAATACATTTCTCTCAGTATCTTCTCAATTATTTGAGATGAATATCTCAACCTCAGTATTGATGAATTCCTACGGAACATTACTGATGAACCTTCATCACCTTATCAAAATCATCTAGGAATGTTTGCGGTGAAGGGTAAACATTATATATTCTCATTATTGTGTCATCATACGCGTCCATCACTCTATTCCTCAGAGGCTGTTGAATTATGGAAATCGCCCTAGAGTTACCTTAAATTTTTGAAATACACAAAAAATATCACTTGAAACAATTGCTTATAACTCACAAAGCCAAAAACACAACCGTCAATTTTTCTTCTACAGTGAATGGCTGTAACTATACAGTGAGGACCAAAAGTCCGTCGCCCCCCCTTTAACTTCTTTATTCTACATATTACAAAAAAATGTTAAATATATAAGTTGTAGGGTTTCATTCAATCTCTTTAATGGTTTAAGTTTCATTCATACAGAGTGTCTCAAAAAAGCACGGTGATTTAGAAGATATATTTTTTAAATGGGACACCCTGTATTTCATTGCATTATTACATTCTACGTTGAATTCTGAACAAGTTTGATAAATGGTTTTCTATCAAAAAAGTTAATAGTTTTGGACTTATGAAAACTTGTAAATAATTATTTCGACTACTTTTGCACCAGTTCACGAATGAATTAATGAGGTAGGCTATGCACGCTAGGTGCGTTTATTTTATCCATGACAACGAAAAAAAACTCTTATCTGTTTTTGCCAAATGTCATTGACATTTTGTAGGTTTTCAAAACTTAGTTTCAAACGGTTTTCAATTTCTCTTGTTGATTAATATGGCTCGTTCAGTAGCAGACAAAGTTGAAGCCGTTATCATATTTGGTGAAGCTAACCGAAATTACCACGCTGCTATTCGAATTTTCAATGAACGGTTTCCAGAACGTCCGATGTGTCGAAAATATCTGCAGAAATTGGTGGCAAAATTTAACCAAACTGGCACCGTGAAAGATGCTCCGAGATCTGGGAGGCCGAAAATAATTACGGAAGATGTTGAAATTCAAGTACTAGCCGAAATGGTAAATAACCCACAACAATCAACTAAGCAAGTAGCTGAGACATGTGATGTTTCTAAAACATCAGTAAAGAGGGTTTTAAAACAAATAAATTCCATCCTCACAAAATAAAAATTTTGCACCAATTGGTTGAAGATGATCCAGACCGGCGACTTGAATTTTGCGAGACCATGGCAGAAAGAATTGTTGCAAATCGACTTTATTTGCAACACATCTGCTTTAGTGATGAAAGCACTTTTTACCTAAATGGAAATGTGAATACCCAGAATTGTAGATATTGGAGTGATGAGAACCCCCATGAATTCCGCGAGGGGTATACTCAATTTTCCCAGAAAATTAATGTTTGGGCTGGTATTTTAGGTAACCACATTGTAGGTCCCATATTCTTGGAAGAAAATTTAAATGGTCCCAGATACCTCCAAATGCTGCAAGACACAATAAGTCCCAGTATCGATGAGATCGTTGCGCAAAACCCACATGAATTTTACTTGGATGTAACATTTCAGCAAGATGGAGCGCCACCACACTATTTTCGGGAGGTAAGAAATTACTTAGATGAAAGGTATCCAGGTAGGTGGATTGGACGTCGAGGTACAACAGCTCGCTCACCGGACCTCTCACCGCTTGATTTCTTTCTCTGGGGCTATGTGAAATCCGTAGTTTTTAAGACAGTTTGTGGGTCGTTAGATGAACTGCGCCGTCGAATTATTGAAGTGTGTTCAGAAATAACACCTCAAACCTTGATTAATGTTAGGGAAGAGTTTACAACCCGACTATTTATGTGTCAAGAAATGCATGGTGGACATGTCGAACATCTTTTGAAATAGATAAAAACTCACCGTTTTTAGTTACAAATTAAAATATCTCTTCAGTTTTTAATGATTCTTGATCTGTATTTATGGACTACCTTATTTGTTAATAAAATGTTTCAACTTCATTTGTACTAGTTTTTCGTGAGATTCAACAACTCTAACAATTGTAAAATGGTACGACGAGGTAAGTTACACATGGTGCCATCAGCAGTTTGCAACATTGGATAGCTTTCAAAAAGTTAGGATAGGAAAGTGGAATACATTGTGATCCATTTGTTACGATTTTCTCATTGAACTGGCGCAAAAGTAGTCGAATAAGTGTTCATAAGTCCAAAACTATTAACTTTTTTGATAGAAAACCATGTATCAAACTTGTTCAGAATTCAACGTAGAATGTAATAATGCAATGAAATACAGGGTGTCCCATTTAAAAAAATTAACTTCTAAGTCACCGTGCTTTTTTGAGACACTCTGTATGAATGAAACTTAAACCATTAAAGAGATCGAATGAAACCCTACAACTTATGTATTTAACATTTTTTTGTAATATGGAAAATGAAGAAGTTACGGGGGGGGCGACGGACTTTTGGTCCTCACTGTATAATATTTGATGAGTAGGTTTTTTAGTTACGAGCAACTTCTTCAGGCAACATTTTTATTTTTCAAATTGAATGGTGCTTTGATTTTATTCATTCACATATTTAGTTATTTCTCTCGTATAAAAAACAGACCACAGTTTTTGGCATGTTCATCTTTGATATGGAACAATGCAGAGATATTGATGAAAAATCAAATATTCTGAGCATCATAAAATGTTTCCCAATACGTGTCCAACCTTCAGCGAGACACTATATCGATCTGGTTGCTGTTTATGATCTGAAGGTGTTGTAAATGGCACACCAACATTTACGATAATTAAATTAGCATCATAATGGAAATGTGTGACGATGGAATCACTTATTCATTTTGGCAGTAGTTTTGTTGTTATCCAACAAGAAGTAGCTATGAAACCGTTAAAGAGTAGTTTTCATTTTACTAGAAGTTTACGCTAACATTATACAATTTTTGATCTGATTCACTTTTTACAAAATCATCACTGGTTTCCTAGATAACAAGAATCCAAACATCAATATGAACCACCCTGTATTTCATTGATGTTGGTTGGCTCCATATCAGGATCGTCCTTGCAATCGTTAAACTCACGTTGTTAGTGAAGCGTGGGTTTCTTCATACATAATTTTATTATGAAACAGAAACCTGAATCTTTATGGCAAATTCTTACTAATTTAACAAAGCAATATTAGAACTGCCAGCTACGTGCGGTCATACATTTTTTTTGGGTTGATAGAAAAACGCCTCAGATATAAAATTATTATAATCCACTTTCTCTTTCAAAACTTCTCTTTGTTTATTTTAACGCACCTACATAAAAGCTGACAAAGGATCATTGACATTTTGGCATTCAAAATTATATTATTCGGGCACTCTGAGTTCCAGAATTTGCTATAGAATAGTATATTCTGTAACAAGGATAGAATGAAAATTCGATACGAGTTTAAAGTTCCGAGCGCAAGCCTTAAGGTGAGCACGAGGAACCACGAACATAACACATTTTCATTCTAACCGAGTTACAGAGCATACTTTCTCCACGATCAAAAATTTCAACTGAATGAAATTAAATGCAACGAACAATAATTAAGTTACGTCAAAATTGAAAAACTCTACGATGACAGTCAAGGCTAACTTTATTATTGCTACAACAGTGTGAGTTCTAGAGAAAGAATGAAATACATTTGAACTGCACAGGGACAAAGGAGTTGTACAATATTTCTTCAATCTCCAGAGAGAAAATGTTAGTATTTTGTTATCAAATTTCAGAAATGCCAATTGAATAATAACTTATTTCATAATATCAAAACAAAGTGCAATGATTCGATTATTTCGATGCCGTCGAATAACAATCACCAGCAGTGAAAAAACAATGGGCCTACATAACTGCAAGGATCGTTTGTTCAAAAAACAGTTTGAAACCATTATATCGAGCACCATTCTAGGAAATGTCCAGAAGCCGAAGAAGACACAATCACCTCTAGCAAATTGCCCATTTAACTGGGAAAATCGCTCAACTATAGTCAGAACCCAGGAAGAGAACAAAAAAACTACAGAGAAACTATACAAAATACCTAAATCATTAGTATAACCACTGAAATTGAACCCCATGCCCCTATTATTGAAGTTAGAAGGCAATATGGAGATATAATTCACCCCTGTGGTCAATCGGTTCATCAGTCCAAATCACACTAGAAACAATCACAGTAGAAACCGTGCCCAAACCATAATATACTCCAGGTCAATGAGCATTAGTAAAAACTGGCAAATTAAACCGACAAAGACATTAACCCCACCACCTATCACAATGATGTACATCAGCCATCACCATGTAGATAAAACGGAATATCAGGGATAGTACCAATAAAAAAACAATGAACTCACCAAAGAGACTAGATACGATAGCAAAATCAACATTTCGACCTGAGTCATAGATGACAGAAAAATCGCCATACATGCAAAATGCTGATCAACATAAAGGTTGGTCCTACACCTTCGATGCAAGGGACGAAATACACCCCAAGACAGACAAGGGTAAGGCGAAAAACAGAAAGCAGGAGAAGTAGAAAGAAATAATACACCACACGAAACAACAAATCAACAAAACATTGGACAAAGCAAGGGCGAGTACTCGACGAGAGATAATCAGACTACAATTCAGTTCTATTGTCTATTTGTAAAAACATATAATACAAACGGAGATCTTCCTGGAATCTAGGAAACCCAGGACCTTGAATAAGTCACACACAATCTATAATAAGGAAGCAATGGGCAAAAACTTCAAGGGAGTCCCAAGCAACAAATACGAGCTTCCCGTAATCAAACAACTGATCAGGGATGGGGTAAGACTAAAAATGCTATTCCTACCAAAGAATCATAGAAGCAGCAATCAAATTTGCTACTGAGCATATGTTATTTCCTAGACTCCAGTCCCCAATCCAAGAAAATGAATTCAAGTATACTCTTTGAGTGCCCGCCAAATAGTATAATTAATTGCCCCCCACCCCGGGGTGGCTGAGGCGCCGCAGCCAACGGGAGTAGCTACCCGTGGGCCCTAGCTTACCGTTAAAAACACACATATTCCCCGATACTTGATACATAACCACTCACACATAATAGAGGCATGCAAGAAAGTTTGCTTTCAATGAGAGCCAAGGAGGCCTCGAATTGGGTACTGCGGAACTAGTAGTCGGTGATTAATCATCCGCGGCCGCCGCTCCGACCGGTTGAGAACCAGCCCTACCAGGGCTTTCACGAAGATTCGGACCGAAGGAACTAGAAACCCTGGCCTTCAGTGGGAGTCTCCAATGAGAGCCGAGAAAGGGCCTCGGATCGGATATTGCTGGTGTGGTAGCCGGTGATGGAATTACCTGCGGCCGCCGCACCACCCGATTGAGAACCAGCTCTACCAGGGATTGAGGAGGGCGACTGAAGGAACTCGCTCCCTTGACAAGCACCTACACACTACACACCCATAGACTTTGAGGAGAGCAGTTGGAATCCAAAGGTAGGCAGAACACCGAAATGAGGAGAGCAGGGGATGGCATAAAGGGCCCATGGGGGCCTACTTGCATGACTGTATCAAAAGCCTCCCCATAAATACTACTACTACTACTAAGTGCCCCTCCACTTTTCTGACCCACGCGCCGCCCATGACCGTAAGTGCTATCCCTTTTCTAGGGAAAGATTTTCGTCAGGCATGATTCACTTGCATTAGCGTGCTGACCTTTTGACAAGATCTTGTTCATTCGTTAGTTTTCAGTAGTGCTCTCGATCCATTCTCAGACATCTTTCCACACCTTCCTTTTCTTTCCTCATACAGCTTTCTTGTAAAATGAGAGGGCTTCATGGTATTCTCCCCACTGCTTTGTTGTATACGTTTCTTAAAGAAAGATCGGATCCATTTTTTGAGGGTTTCCAGCCCTTTGATCCAGATTTGGATGTAGATGTATTGATTTCTTTTGGTTTCAAAGAAAATTTTTTGGAATTAAGAGACTATCGCATTTTAGAGACATGTAACCGTCTCCTCAATTTCCTCGGTCTCTCTTCTAGAGAATTTCAGACTCCATGTTTACCGGCAAAAGACACTGATACCAATCATTGATGCTTCGTCATCATAGAGACAATGAGAAACAACAGCATTACAATTTAGAAAATCATGAACATCTCTTTGAAAATATCCATGGACACCTCAGGGTATGAAAAAATGTTTTCGTTTGTTGATTTACAGTTACCTCAACCACACCTAGGACTACACAGACCCCTCAATGAAAGATAGTTGAAGGAAAAGCAAATCATCTACAAAATGGTAGGAGGAATAGCCCAACTAGAGGAGCAAGGAACTCAGAATAGACCAAAGATCGTGAAAACCCAGAAGACAGAGGGAGGTCACCACTACAAAAGAGGTAAGCATGTGCACATATAGCAACATATAGATTTATAGGTAAACTCTACACATTACCCAACATAAACTCACATTCAAGCCAGGTATAAGGGATACCATGCCAAATAGCAAACACTATAAAGGTTAGAAAACAAGGACAAAACATGGCAACAAAACATACGTTGACTGCGCCCAAAAAAGAGGAATGAAAGGATGTTGTTGTCATACCATGTATGTGAAGGTGGAGGGTCGGTCTAGAGAAAGACCAGGGGTGGATGGAAGGGATATCAAACTCTCACCACACATTATTTCCATGTAGGTAATGGTATCCTGAAGGGAGGCTTGCAACGAGGGTGTCATAGAAGTTAATGAAGTCAGGTTAGCTCAGTTGGTCAGTTTGGCGATAATAATTATTTGGCTTGAATTTTTGTAGTATATGGAAGTTGTTCTGTAATGAATGTTGTTGAGTTTTGGTATTCAGTGTTATTATTTTGGACGGCCCACGGAAGATGTGTCACAATATTATTGTCAAACTGATATTTCATTGGTTTGAATTATTCATTTATATTTCCATCCATAAATTTTGCTATGGCTGTTGGGACATTTTCGTGAGTAACAAAATTACACACAAGAAGCGAAGCCCTGGGTGTAATAAAACATGACACACGGGGTGTGGCCAATCAACGACGAGCAGATGGATTACGCAATAGTTGTACAAGAAAGTAATAGAGAATGTTCGTAAATCAGTATACCAAAGGTTTCTGGCTCAGTATGTTTTTTGAATGAAATTTATTTGAGTTTTCATTCTCTCCTACCAAAAGGAATTATAATAATAATTTTCCGTGTCGCCCAAGGGCGATTTACTGATTTTTCGTAGTGTATACACTTTTTAGCTGTGCTGTAGGGATTCTCAGACTCAGGGATCGAACCCGGCTCAGTTGAAATATAAAGTATTTTCAGTTCACTCATTCGCAGCTGTTTCTTCAAATATTTTTTTATTGTATTGAACGTAAATAAATATATGAGTATTCAAACCCTCTGACGAGTATAGTTGAGTTGATGGGTGTTTAATTTTCCGTGTCTTCCAATACGCGACTCTTATTTTCTAATGTGTGAGTAACAGAAGAGTATTTATTACATTATGGTGAATCTCATGTTCTCAAAAAATATTTAAGGATTATAAAGTTGGGAGTTCTTGGCGTGCATGTAAACTTTACAAGGCTTATTGCTCTCAGAAATAAATTGAATATTACGAAGAAAGTATTCAGTGTTGCTATCAGGATATTACAATCGCAATTTCAAAATTTCTATAAAGTTCGAGGAATCTGGGGCTGGTACAAAATATCTTACTTATGAATAAAAATTGAGCGGACATAACAGAGGTAAAATAAACATTGAAAGAGTGGAACGGTTTTGTTCGAGACTGCCAATTTCTCTAAGAGTTCAAAAATATTCATTACAGTTGAATCAACAGTAAAATTAAATGGAATTTTCAATCAATACGTTTCATCAAAGTATGATGAGAACGCCGAGAAAGATTTGATTAATACATGTCTTTCTATGTCTGGGTAATAGAATGATGTAGTGAAATTTTTGTGGATGCTACGTTATAACGGAATACCATAATGGACCTTTTCTATTCCTAGAACTAGTACTTACTGTACTGAAATATAGAATTATTGGGACACTCGCTAAGAAGGGCTGAGACAATGATTTACTGCAACAAAATAAGGGTACTGGCATAAGAAACAATAATGATAATAGAACATTGTGAGAGAAAAGTAAATTTTGGCTCTAAACAGAAACTGGATGGGGATCTTTACAGGGCTTCTCAATAAAAAAACTTTTGTGGACGAACCTCTACAGTATGCTGGAATAATTATTCTATTGTTATATTATCACCTTGAAACACTCATCTAAAAAATGTATAACACTTTGGTTTCAATGTTTGTGAATTCCGAGTTATACGAGAAAGAGTTTGAATACGTACCTGGTAACAATTCAATGGACTTTGTTAGTTTGAAATTACTTGAATTCTACATATTTTAGTGTTACAGGCAACGACAAGTCACACAAGATTTTTTTTAAGTTGACAGGTACATATTGAAACCATTCATCGCATAAATCAGAATCTGTAAATTTTGGCAAATAATAATAGTAGCCGTCCTCTAACCGCACAGGCTATGCCCTTGGTATACTCTATGAATGATTATGAGAGAGTATTATTACTATTATTATAGCATGGTATGATTATTATAAAAATCGACTAATGCGTTTTGCTTCTGATATAAAATTAGAAAAGTCAAAGGGGGTAACACTCATTGCAGTGCACTGTATAAAAGGTACCGTTGAGTGATAAAGACCAGATAGATTGTAAGGCCATTTCGTTCAAAGTCAGAACATAATCATTATTCTATGGGCATATGGATGAGGCGCAATAGCCATTTCCGTTAGCTGACAGCACGTCGTCAACCGATTTCTTGGATTTTCATTCATCGAGTTATAAAATTAGCTATCAAGAGATAAGATATATTTTCACTATAACAAATAATTGTTTTCTTTGGGTATGTATGTTCATGTTGATATGAACAGTAGACGTATCCTATCATTTTGAGATATTCGTTGATTGAAACTTTCTACCATATCCTCAAAATGTGTAAACGTGTTGGAGAGATAATAAAGCCCTTTAACAAAAATCCTCTACTGAAACATGCTTTTGCGCCCAGTGCAGTGAGGTCAGTATTTCACAAACAAAAATACGACACACACTATCAGGGTTTGGAGAACTGAACCCATTCCACAAAGAGTAGGAAAAAAATTGACCCATGTGCTTTACTACGACTGCGAAATTCGCATGCAATTATTAACAATAGGATTCCCTCAGATTTCCAGGTAATAACCCTTAATAAATGAAAATTAAATTGTATATTCGCAGAAAGAACAAACAAGAACGGAATTGGGCATTTTTAATCAATATACGGGGTTGAAATAGGGATTCGATTGTATTGACAGCAGAGCAAACATGGATATTTGCCATTTCACAGTAAAATCAACAAGCAAAATATTCATTTTCGGGTTAGCATTAATATTCTCCAGGGTATTGAGAAATGTAACGAATGCAGTTTTTCGCCAATAGAGCTTGAGCTGTTATATTTGAAATACGCAATACACATTTTGAATCGTTCATCTGGATGGATAATGTAGTGGTCGCTTACTGAAATTCTTCATTCGGACTCATCACCCATTGGTAGTTCAAGGCCTGAATGGGAACGATAATTTTTCTTTTCGGATTTCCAGTATGAGTTCGATAAGTGCTTCACGTGGCTTGTTCAAAGAAGAAGTGATGTGAGTTGCTCAGAACCCAGTTTCAGTGAGGAGTCCTTGCTTGGAATATAACAATTAACGGTGTGGTGCAGTACATGTTTCTAGTTTTTCAGATAAAAAGCGAATGTGCATACAAAAAACAGTAAGTTGTCTTCGACCACAAATAATAATAAAATACTGGAGTATAATAAAATAATAATGATACGGTGATCAGTAACGCTTGTGCTCAGATTTCTGACATATTGTCTAGAGTATGAGCAAAGAGTCAGAGTGATATGACGTGGAATAGTTGGCTCCAAAGTAGTCTGAATGAAATTAAATTGTTTGGTCTTCAAAAATTACCACAAAATCTGCTCATTCGAAATGACTTGCTGCCATACTTGTGGTCACGTGACATATGCCAAAATCGATTTTTATGTTTCCGATATGCAGAAACGATCTTCTGTACAGTGTTTTGTAACTCTGCAAATCAGTTTTTTCCCACATGTTCTATACTGATGGATAGAGAGGTAATTAAACTTTCAATTTACACTGAAAAATACATACTGTTATCACGGTAACAATTGTTTCGACACCCTGTGCGAGTGATAAACTATCTTAACACCGAAACAACATTGACTCATATAGTGGCTAAGAACAAGTTCAGATATAAAATATTCCTAATGGCATGATAGAATAATTTCAGTACTAAGCGTTGTAATATCAAGGAGCAGTTGAGTTATCACTAACGAGGTATTTAATTATTGGGGAATTATACTGGTCTATCTGGTCATTCAGATTCAGATTATTACCGTCACGTGGATGTTTGTTGACCTCTATGGACCCAATATGTTGAATTCAGATCTTTGTTGAATACACAAAATTTCAAGATTCTGTGTGAAGTTGTGGTTATTTTCAATGAGGTGGTTGGCTTAGTTTGAATCCTGTTTTTTTAACCTGTAACTTCTATAATGCTCTCCATTCCACTATGGTCCACACTGTATATGATACATTGTTGATTGAAACAAACCTGATAGTATCCCGTTGAAATCATCATATTTAATAATGTATCTCAGTTGTTGAATATTTTAAGTTTGATTTATGGTAATTGAATGAAAACGTTTTCATTCATCGGTGGAAACAAATAATATTTCGTTTTTAACACCCACGTATTTGTGTACCTACATTCCTAGATGGGTCTTTCGATAACCAAGTAATCATCATCAGTTGGATTTCTTTACTGTTACTAAGTGAATTACATTCTGTATTTATTTGCGCATCTGCAAATAATAATAGCCGATATGAGTGATTATTAATATTTTATAATGATTATCATGGTTTTATTATAATAATAATGATATTGTTATATGTTATTTATGGCGAAAGAGTGCCAACTTCTGCTTCCTTTATGTCTCACTTCACATAAAAAGCGCTAACTTTAAATCTCACTCTGCATCCTGAAATTAATGTTGGGTCGACAAGGTACCACTAACCTCATTTTAGTACCGTATTTAGTACGCATTCACAACTTTCAGAGGTATCTAGTGTATACTATTCTTGAGGATTTAAATAGGATTTCTCCGTTAGCATCAAGTGTTTTGAACATTTCTTCGTTATCATGAGTTTGATTACATCAGGACTAGAGTTCTTTTTAATTTCATAGCGTGCAATGTATAATTAAATAAACCAATGATGTATTATAGGAAGAAATGGTAGTCATCAATGATATAAGAGAAAATAACACGCAGTTAGTTTTATAATGCATTATGATATATATAATACCGTGATATCTTGAGTTTCACAGGAAGAAAAGAAAAGATTTTTTTTTAAATTGAGTATTTCATCATTAGAACATATTTCAAACCTACTGTTCCGGATCTATAATAGATCGCAGTAACGTAGGTTTGTAAAATTTCAGCCGATAGAAACGATACTAAGGTGTAACACAACTTGTTGCTTCCAGGTGATAAAGTTGCTTAGTTTTTGTTTTATTTTCTGTCAGTTGGAAATAAAAATTTTGAATTACACACTTAAAATTCAGTGTTTTATAAATTGTGAAAGCTTTCGCGGCCATCATTACTTACATGATGGCTTTCCGGGGTTTTAGATTGACGTTCATTACGAAATATCCTTGACGTTTCGCTAACAAAACAAAACCTATAACACTTTCGTTTTTCCAATGAGTACAAAGAAAAGAACATTGGAAGGTTTATGAAACATAGAAGAGAAAACACGTGGGAAGAATCGGCAGTAGACCAAATGACTGTCCAGACAGAGAACCAAGTTGCAGTCAACTTATCACCGACAAATGAAAAGCATTCTTACCGTATGATCCCAGAGTTACAGATCGGATTGACCATATTTCTACGAAAATATGGGATCAAAACTATAAACCTGCGAAAAAACTGAAAGATCATTTGAGATCAGCCAAGGACAAACGAGACGTAAGCTCTCAGAAACACGAAACGTTCGGTTGAATGAATAATCCAAGAGCACAAGGCTCTACAACAGAACGCAGAATGAAATTTGAAGAAACCCAAGTCATGTTTCCAGCATCTGCATCACTCAACACTCTTTCGAGAAGCAATTCTGGGTTAGGTGGGGGATAGATGATTGGGAGGAAAGAGAACTAAACGAACTCTGGAGGAGCACTGCTGGCTGCAGACAGTCAAAAGACTTTGTGGCCGGCTCTAGCAAGTCTAGGATGGCGTTACTCTTAGGCAGAGCTCAACATTACGCCTCCTTGTAGGAATACTTACAGGCCATAACAAACTAGGTAGACACCTGTCACTGATGGGTATAAAAAACAGCCCCACTTGCCATATGTGTGAAGAAGATGAGGAAATTTTGTCTCACTTCCTTGGCGAGTGTGAGGCGTACGGGAGGCTAAGATTCGAAATCTTCTGAGTTGAAAAACTCCAACAAGAGGAACTCATCGAATTAAATTGGACGGACAAACTGACCTTCATCAGAAGGTCACAAAGATTCGGAAAGGAAGACTAGGGGAGCCAAGGTATTTATATGGAGAGCGGGGAAAGCAAAAAAGGGCTCATCGGGGCCTACTTGCCTAGCTGCAGCAGCGGCCTCCCCATGATTACTATTGATACACTACTAGGTGGGGGAAAAGATATTCTGGACCCTTATCAGGACTCTAGAATGAAATGAACCTCGACCTATCTCGATAATTCTCGTATATATTTCTGTTTACTTTGTGATTATTAAATTGAATCCAGAAAACCACAACAACTTCAACAGAACCGAAGAGAGACTACAACCAAACATAGTTTGGATACCAATCCTTGAAAATATTTAATTAGCTTGTATATACCTACATATTGGCCACGTTTACGTGTGCGAATTTGGTACTCTGACAGAGTCAAATTCAGACCAAAGGAATAAGTCACTGCGTATTAACAAGATTTTTAATCACTAAACAGTTTGGTTATTATAATCATTTATACAGCATATCACCAAACTATGAAAAGGTTTGCATTTCTACTCACCCAAATTTTATGACATAAAAACATCAATGCTAATGGGACCTCAATAATCAAATGTAAATTAGAAGCATTATTCGAGGTTGTGTCGTTAGAAAATAGGTATTGGGACACTCTAGTTCATTATAATACAGAAGTAAAATACCTGGGCATTATAATCGACCAAAAACTGACATGAAACAGCCAAATCAACCACCTTCTTTCCAGGGCTATAGTGGCAAGCTGGACATGCAGCATAGTCTTCGGTAAGACATGGGGTCTGAATCCAAAAATGATTTATTGGTCATACCAAACGATCATTAAACCTATGGTCACCCACGCCTCGCACTGGCATGGTGGCCAAAAATTCAACAAATTTCAGCATAAATCAAGCTGCAGAAAGTGCAACGGCTAGCTTGCCTGAGAACCACAAGAAGCAGCAAATAGTGCTTTCAGACTTGTACCAGACAAAGAACTCAAAAGCAGGAAATTTTATCGGACATCTAAAAATTTTGGAACACATCTCCCTAGAAGCCATATCTAAACCGACAGATATCATGCCGATCAGGTTCCTACAACTTTGAAGTGCAGTTTGAAGTGGTCATAAACAACCACCAGATTTACACAGAGAACGGTCCTCAATTAGCAATGCATGTCTCAATGTGGTACACAGATTCAAGATGGACGAAGGGGTTGAAGTGGGCGGTGCAGGGTCAAATTTTAGGCTCTCAAAACCCCTTGGTAGGACCCGAACCATCTTTCAAGCGGAAGTACATGCTTTAGAGATTTGTGTCCAGTAATGCTTTGAAAGGGGCACCCGAAGGGCAGAAATCTATATATTCTCAGAAAGCCAAACAGCACTAAAAACTCTAAGTCACACACTTGTGAGTCTAAGCTGGCTTGGGACTGTAAACAAACCCTGAGACAACTAGTAGCATGCAATCAGGTAACACTGATGTGGATGCGAGGTCACAGGGGCATCAAAGGCAATGAGGAAGCAGTCTGCCTCGCCAAAGAGACAAACATACCAAACTGAGTTGCTGACAACATGCCAAACTCCAAAATCTCTCGTGTTGCCGAATAGGCGAGAATGTCTCGTAATCAACGTCGCGTCGGCCTTAAAACCTGGAAAACCATGTTTTGCACGAACAAGGATTCATGTTATCAAAACAATATATTGTTGTCATGAATTTAAATCGTGGTATGATCGATAATCTAATTTTTTGGAATATCAATTCATTGGCAATCCCAATGCAAGAAAATACAACTTGTCTTGCGGACTCGTGTTTTCAGTATTGCGAATGCTTTTCATTATTGTTCCAAAAAATTATCGGTGATAATCACTTTTCATTTACCCCTGGCATCGTATTCCTTTGGCAAATTGAAAGGGAAGCAAAATGTTCCACACCTGGTGAATCATTAATCCCCTCTCGCTGAAATTATTGTTCTTGTGTATATTATAGGATATACTATTCAAGTGAATAAAGAATATTACTATTATAAATTATAATTAATACATTTGATAAATTAAAATATTCGTAAAAATTTGCTGTGTTTGTAAACTGGTTGCATCCTTGCGATCAACCCTCTTATATGTCTTCTGGAGACTCACATGAGATATGGATGATGAGGGTCTTACTTTTCAACGTAAGATGGGGTAGTCAGTTAAAACTATCCACTAGTTTATACTACAAATTGAAAGTCAAAATCAAATCTGGACCAAAAAAGGTACCCAAGCTTTTTCTATAATTGATATGTGTCATGGTTTTGTAGATTTAATCCACGCGGAACTGATAATACATTTTGAAGAAATTGGTGAGTACATTATTTCACAATAATGAGTACATATTCATCTTTCACTAATGAAATACAGGAATATATTATTAGTAGACCTCTGAAAATCATAACTCATTATTGATGTTTCATATCACTACATTTCATGCAAGTATAATTTTGTTCTCTAATTATTCATGGTAGAGAGAAATATATTATATGATTTTAACATTTTCCGTTATCTTGTTAAAAAAGGATATTCATATTTCTCCTCACACGATACATTCGAAATAAAATAATGGAAAATTAAAGGATACTGTCACTCGTAAGACACATACAGTAATGAGTTTTGAGAAAACTGACATTCCATCTCTATTCACTGACAGATCTCATCATATATTCTTACCAAGTGCTGCTGTATCATCCTGGAGTTCAATGAGAACCCTGCCCGACAAAAACTGCCCCGGAAAGTAAAGTAACGACGTGTTATCGAATAAGATGAGGAATTTCAGTAGTTTTCTGGGCATTTTACTCGTGTTTACCACTCATTTATGTCGATCACTCTTGTTTATAGACACCGTAACATCACTTCTTCGGCCATGTCTACTCGACTGGGTGTACTCGGCTACTTTCATTAAATGAAAGGTGAGGGAAACTCAAGGCCTATCCCATAGCCCAGTATCTCATCTACCTGTGTGTTTATTTACTAATGTCTCTGTCGTATATTTTCTGATAGATTAGGAAGAGAAATAATAGATTTTTAATGTCAATTGTGTTAAAAAATGTGGAATTGAATTATATTTTTGAACATAAGTGATTTCTCAAGACAACTTACTTTTATAGGTGACCAACCATATGCATATATAGTCAGATTTTAACGTGTACTTATGCAACCAGTTATGATTCACTCCAAAGACAATTTGTTGTATTTGCGAGGAATGAACGGATACAATTTGTTTGTTTAAAACTTATTTGGTGTTATTTACAAATGGAATATTAATCACCGGCATATCTTGTGAATTTTCGATATGGTAGGTATTTATAAATGATGGGAAAATAAATTCCGTTAGGCACATTTAGGTGTTTTTGATGAACGTGAAATGAAATTAGTATTCCGCGTTCTGTCTGCTGCTTCTGTTACAGGGTGATTCTTGATGAGTGCTTAAATTGATGTAGGTATTTCTAATAAAAGTAGTTCGAAATTTAATGTGATATTTGATAGACACTAATAATTGACAATGATATAGATACCCATCTACTTCCGGTTATACCAGATATGAACTGCAACTTTCTTATTTCTGTTCCTATTCATTCACATTTTCGAATCTCATTTTGATATTTCATTATAGACGATTCATTATAGACATTTCGAAATCATTATACAGAGTATGCAGAAATTAGTATTCGGTGGCTCAGTGGCTAAGGTCTGTAGCAGTGGAACTTCTAGCTTTTCCGGGATTAACACGAAACAACCTATCTCTGACCAACCTTAGACAAAGCATTTTCTGCATAGAAAGCAAACTGAACAACATGCATAAGCTTTGCAGGAGGCATGGATTATACGAACTGCATCCACTATCGTTTGGAATGTCTGACCCACCGCTACCAACAGCGGGGGAGGATACTAGCGCCCCTTCGCCGGGACCCTATGTACCCCTTGGCACAAGCGCTCCCCCCTCCTTCGTCCAGAAATGGTCGGTGGATGGGGGAGGCGGCTCTCAGTGCGTCCTCCCGATCCTCTTCCTCTCCTGAACCCTCTTGGGCGACGGCAAGATTAGTTGACGGAGTTTCGAACATACTTAATGATGTGTAGACTGACTGCTAACTTTGTAAAAATAAACCTTTATTTATTTATTTATTTATTTATTTTTTCTCAAGTACACGGGTCTCTTTAGGTGGCCACATGCCTTGTTGTGAATCAAGTGTGATGTGAGTTGCCTGGATGCCAATCCCGACGTCTGGTGCTAGCTTGAAGTGCGCACCGACCAACCGGGGTGGTGCTGTAGGTTTTCCGGGTTTTCCTACAGCTGAAAAGTGAATACACCACCGACAATATCAGTAAGTCGCCCCGGAGTGCCACGGCAAATAATAATAATAGCCGTGCTCTACCCGCACAGGCTATGCATTTAAGTACACTCTACGAGTGTTTATGGGGGGGTATTATAATTATTATTATTATCCAAGCCACACAAAAGTAGTCATATGTCAGTCTTCTTCCTCTTCTAGCACGTAAGCCTGTCAGTATAGATCCTTTGTGCACCCACATTTCTTCATTTGCTTCGGTTGAAGGATACTGTGGAGGCTTCTCGAGAAGTAAGCGTAGGGGTCCATTTAAAGGTTACCCTGTTGACTTTCGGTTCCTTTGGTTCTCCTTTCTTGGATGCCCGCCGCATCGCACAGGTCCCTGCTTTGGTTACCCTTATAGGTGGGTTCGAAAGTTCTGGGAGTTTCCTCCGCTAACTTCTGTTTTGTGTGGTTCCTCTTATTTCTTGTTCTTGCACCGAGAGTTGCACCTCAGAAGCACTCTTGGAGTTCCTTGGCTTTGCTTCCAATAATTGGGTTCCAGAGGCCCCTGTTTGTGTTTTGAGAGAGCGTGTCTCCGGTTCCTTTGGTTCCCTTTTCCCAGATACCCGCTTCGCACCCTAGAGGCATTCGTGGGGGTTCCTCTGGTCGGCGCCCTCTAAACGGTTGGCTTGCCTCGAATGGGTTCCATAGGTCCCAGCTGCGGTTCCGCTTGTGGAAGTTTTTCCGCTAAATTGTGTTTTTAGTGTACCTTCGGTTCCTCTGCTTCCCTTCTCCCAGGTGCACTAGAATTGCACCTTATCGACATCCTTTGGGTTCCTCTGGTTGGCGCCCTTGGGACGATTGGAATGGCTAATATCGACTGGGATCTAATGGTATCGGTTTCGGTTTCTCTTATATAGGTGGTTTCAGGGTTTTCTTTGACCGCTGACTTGTGTTTTGGGCGTACCTTCGGTTCCTCTGGTTAATTTTTTTGGTGCATGAGTTGCATCTCATAGGCCCCCTTGAAGTTTCTCTGGTCGGTGCTCTCGGAATGGTTGGCTTGGCTCCTCTCGACTGGGTTCCAGAGGCTCCTACTCGTTTATCCTTGTAGGGGGTTCGGGGATTCCTTGGGAGGTTCCTGCGCTAACTTGTTTGGACGAGCGTATCTTCAGTTCCTCTGATTCCCTTTATTCGGATGTCCGTTTCCGCAAATTGAGTTGCTCCTCATAGGCACCACAATTGGAGAATTTCACACGACCAATGATCACGTATTAATCTGGCAAAGTCGAAAAAAAAATGGCACAGACTAAACTCATTGGACTACAGATATAAGCGTGCCTGGCGATAACGGGAGTTATTCGCACCACGGTAATGACAGCAATGAATACCCTTATGGGACTACTTTCTCTCCATATAGTTCTATGGAGAGATAGATGCAGAAGGACAACATACAGATTTCATCAAGCGGCTCACAGTGTCATGAGAAACAGCGAGATACTGGTGGTGAAGGGCATAATAGCCCGCAACATTCTGGGACAACATGCAAAAAACGATTAACTAGTCCTTCACTGTGTTTTTCCCTAAGAAACAGGACTGGATTCGGAACTAAACGGACATAAGGCTGATTTTCTGATACCTTCAAAACTTTGAAGCTGGAATGCATGGGGTGAATTAGAATGGACAGTTTTTCCACAATAATAATGTCCGAGGTATATGCGACTGATATGTTAACAAGGGATCGGAGCTTCTGGGCAACCCACACAGCACTCGAGTCCAACTGATGCATCTGACGAGAAACCTTTAACAGATTAATACAACGTAATAATGCTCCCCTAGTCTGAATACTAGGGGCTTCTTTCATGAAACACTTTTATCTAAACACCCATTTAGAATAGATTCGGATTTTCATCTGTAATCGATCCATTTATGTGGAAAATAGGTAAATTTATTCGACTGAATGGCAGTTTGCATGTTCAAAATATTTTAATACCTCTTGAACTGAAGTCATATGTCTTTGGCAAAATAATGTCAATGATGAGAAAAAATAAGCAGTTGAAGGGAAATGAAATCCACTTTTGAGATTCAATAAGAAAAGCGCAAACATTTGTAAAGCTTTCCATTGTCCCTATTAATATTCTCATAGCGACCTGAATGAATGATCGATGTTTCTAATGAACTAATAAAATATGTCAACAATTAGACGCTTCCAGTAGGAAGTCTATTCAACGACATGGAAAATGGTGCCCTTTAAATGTCATGATATTGGACACTGATGATATTTATCTACATTATGACGAAATTCCGTTATGAATGTATAATATTCCTGTGTAGGAACTAATTATTGGTTACCAGGACACAATGTGACATAAGTTAAATATCAGTAGTGGGTTTTATTAGGTGGCATCAACATTGCTAATAATTTACAAATGTATTGTTGGTTGCCTGACTTCTCTAGGATAAACTTCGTTCTGAACGAGTATTCATAAGAAACAAGAAAGTTGAAATTTGGCGTTACGTTGCCACTTATTTCTTTGATATTTTTTGAATCGAACGAGAGAGGTAGTCAGTTTTTCTATAGATCTCTCCAAGGACGAAAATTCGTCATCGTACATTATGAATACCGCCTGAAGTACTAACTGTTGAGAGTGTACGAGTTAAGCATAAGTGAAAAGCGGAAAAACTTCATATACGAAGTTCTTCTGTTTGGTGATTTTCTGCATAACCCTTCTAAAATAAAAGCTGACAGCAATTGCATTTTAAATAATTTACTCATGTGTATCTAGATACGGTGTAAGCAAGTCAGAATATTATACCCACCTTTATTAAAGAAATAGAGATTTGTATAGGTACTCGATAATTTTTTGTTAGACTGGAAATTTCGGTTACGTCAATATTTGTAGTCGGTGAAAAAACTAATAATTCACTTTTGCCTTTCGTTAAGTTACTTGACTGATAGTGAAATGTGTTCCAATTTTTTTGTTGCTGCTGACTTGTTTCCTAATGGAAAATCAACACCAAAGCAGTGCTTCGAATAATACTATTATCATCAGCAGCCTCACCATTGAAAAAATAAAAATTCGAATTTTAGTAACGCTTGTTCACTAAAAGATCTTTCATTTGACCAAACAAGATGGAAATCGATTGCAGGATGATGGATTCGAGCATTAGGTCTCATTCCTGACCAGGTCTGCACTGATGATCGGCAGAACCGTGAAACTAGTATGCAGATAGTCACCTGGTTCGATTGCCATTTGCTAGTTGTTACAGGAAGCATTACAAAGTATGCTCTTGTAGATAATTGCAATGTCTGTATTCGAGAGAGATGTCTCGGTCTTGCTGACCATGCTATGCAGTGGTGTTTCGCAAAATGTACCAGGTTGATAGGCGTATCTTGGATGTTTATATCAACCAGTATTTCCATAGTCCTTGGAGTGAATGACGTGGGACAAATTTGTCTGCACGCCTTAGCTTGGGCATAGGATGGCTCCGCCGACTTTGGTATTCACACAACTTTGGATCTCCTTCAGGTGTCAGGTACGTAACCACAAGCTAGGCTTCCTTCTTAACTATCAGTGAAGGCATGGAAATCAGTTGGTTCGCTCCAATTTCAGGAGTTCATGTTGAATTCAAATTGACCTCCTCCTCCTGCGCTACTCAGGTTTCCCTTGTGGGCCTCGCCACAACTGCTGAGCGTCTAGATAGTAGTAGTAGTAGTTATTAATGGAGGCCGCTACCGCAGTCAGGCAAGTAGGCCATCCCCTGTTTTCCACATATCCACATATTCCTTTTCGAAACTTCTTGACCTCCTATTGAAGGTCAGTATGTCCGTTCATTACATGTAAATTGTCTGCTCGGGCCCTTCTTTCACCTCTTGTCTCGTAGGAAAGTGGGTATCCAGAAGTATCTCTAGGTGCTATCCCTATTTTGTTGGAAGAGTCGTCAACCCGCATTAGCGTGCCGACGGAATTCACTGGATCTTTTGACATCCAGTTCAGTCATGCGCTTTCGGCTCTCGATTTCTTTGCAAACATCTTTATACACTTTCCTTTTTTTCTTTGTGAAGTTTTCTTGTAAAACAAGTGCTTCATGGTGTACTCCCCACTGTTGAAGTGAGATCGAGTCCTTCTTCTGAAGGTTTCCTTTTTTTTGGTACAGACATGGAACTTGCTGTTTTGCTTCTTCCTGGTAAGAGCGCAACTTCTTTGGATTTCTTCGATTTCATTTTCTTGAGAATATCTTTGGGTTCCTTTGCTTTGGATGGCATGAGAGTGTATGTGCTGATGAATAGACAGGGATGTTCCGTTAGATACGTGCCACTTGATATCTATGACCTCGGATCTAATGTGGATGGCAAACGTTGCTTCATTTCCCTATCATAACAAAGAGGTTTTCTCTTATTATAAACTTCAAAATGTACTAGCCTTTTGTTTGTTGACGTTGGCGTTTACATCCCACTATCAGATGTCATCGCGTGTCTCTGCAGTAGGATGTAACCTCGTCCAGCTTCTGGGGGAATGGTGCGCCATTATAGGCAAGGTAGGTGGAGCTGCGTATGGCTTCCATAAGAACTGCTTTACCATGTCGTGAGTTTATTTACAACACAGTCGTCATCTACCTGGTAAAAGAGACCTGACGTTTACAGATTTGAGTCTGGTGATTGACTCATAATCGGGGTAGAAAACGATTGTGTCCCAATGACACCTATATTGAGCATACGAAGAGAGCATTAAGCACCACCTCTTGTTCTTAAGCCCTCATTTTGTTGGGACATGATTGCGAGGCACTCAGTTTCTTGCAATGCAGTTTTGGGCACCCACATAAGAAACTCAGTTATCTTCAGTACTTCGACGCCCTTGTTTGAGGATGTCGGTGATATTGTGTCTTCTTTATTACAATTGTGAAAAAATTATTGTGAAGCTTGGTTATGTATGATGAATGATATCGGTGATATAAGAAAACGAATTATTATTTGCTACCCTGTACACTTTGAATTCCCGAAGTGTTTCTCTTTAATTTAGCAAAGGACACTTTATCCCCATTACCAATGAGTTTCTCACTCAACAGAAGAAACTAAAAACCATTTTGTGAAAGCAAATTTACATATCTTAAATATATAATAGCGTAATACGATAATCCGTTTGTAAAGTAATATAGAAAAGCACGAGCAAAAAACCGGAGCAGACGAAGAAAGCTATACTTTTTGTTATTTTTCAAACAAAAAAGGGTGTATAGTATATATAGAAAGACAGGAATGACAGGGTGCCTGGTTCGGCAGGGCCCGTGGACTGAATAGTAATGATATATTCTCGAACTAGTGGCTAGAGGCCCGGTCGTTCGGGATAATTTATATTGGTGTTTTATGTATATTCAAATACTTCGAAAGCAGTCGAATGAAGTATCTATATTTTAGTTTCGGCTCCTTACTCAATTGAACCAATATCCTCTCTGAACATAGAATTATTTCAGTTTGAGAGGTGATAGCTGATCGCCCGACAATTTTACACCAAAAAGAATGATTCTTTCATCTTCCGAAAATCGAGAAAGATACCAATTTGTGACTCTTTACCCTCATCATCTTCATCTATTTTTTATTTAAACTTCATTGCTATCAGAAATAAGATCTATTTTGGCAGAGTCAATTTAATTTCAACAATTTTTTTGTCGAAAAGAATCATTACTCATATAGTTACGTAGTTTCAATTAATTTTTTCAGGTAGGCAAAATCATATTATTATGAGTTACCGACAAAATTGATTATTTTGTTTTCAATTGATGGCTCTTCTACACTTGTATATTATTTGCTTGACTTTATATTTTTAATGCGCCAACTTTATAAAAGCGTTTCAACTTTCGAACTGTGTCGCGGCAGTTCAGTTGAATAAATGAAGAAAAAATGTGATTTTCATAATGAAAATAAAATAAACATGAAAAGATAATTTGATAGGGTGGGAATGTGAGTCACGAAAAACTTTTCTGGTATAGTGCCACGAGTTGTGTAGGGATGTCTACAGATAATTGTGTAGTGACAACTTTAGAAAAAGTAAAAATGTGATCTGACAGGGATTGGAATTATAATTTGTTTTGCATTATGTGTGGCAGTTAAATAACGATTAAAAGCACAACATTTGAGGAATATAGCTATTCAATGGATAACATAATTATTTTCCATAATCACAGATAGCGAATAACTTCAACGTTGTGAAATATTCATGGAAAAAGTACTTGCATCGTTTACAAATTCGAATGATCGGGCAAAATAGACAACGTTAATGAAACTTTGTGTTCAACTCAGGAGAAAACAGATTTCATCCTCTCTTGTATTACTGCACTTCACTTCGCGGCGGGCTTTGAAAAACAGTAGGATCAGAAATGCCTTCTTGGCACCATATCGGAAGGACAGATGATCAGGACAGCCGGTTGAATACCGACCGATAGACCGTCTCCAGTCTATCCCTCGGTTGCAACGCCAAGCCGCCTCCTGATTCCCCAGAGGGAGACACTTGAGAAGACCCCCACGATGACAGTGGCAGATCCGTGAATACTTAGAACGAGACTAGGTCATTTACAGGCAGAATCCACGCCTCCTGCGTGGATATACGGTCATTCTATATCTGGACGGATTTAGTTGGTTTTAACCTGATTCAAAAATTGGTCTCTTTCATTACTCTTGGCTGTCCCTTTATGGGTCCAGTTCTTCGAAACGCTTCTGGACTAAATCTAGAGATTGGTAGATTAGGCAAGTGAGTTTGCTCGTCAATGAGCTTTTAGGCGAGAAGAACTTATAGAAGTTATAAGACAACTTTTTAACATATGTCGAGATCGAGTCGACTTCGCTAATCTCACGAAGGTCTACCAGGCGAATCTAACGGTCACTACTCGTAACTATACGGAGTACCTTATTCTTGTACCAGTCTTTGTAAGAAGTGTGATACCCACAGTGCAGAACACCGGACAAGCGTATCAAGTTGCATGTCATACTATTTGCTTATACAGCAACAGTTTGTTGTCTGTGCTAAGCTTGAATTTCTAGCTATCAGGTGGTAGATCCGCTTAACCTCAGCTCCGGCCCTCTGTACAGCCCGATTTTTGTGTCTGTGAAATGTCATACAAGTGTACTCCCAGGTACCTCTCAGCGATCGAATCTCTCAAGAATCTTTCTTGACTCTCATTCCACGGGGAGGGAGCTTAGAAAAGCGTCTCCCCTCCATGAAATTGATGATCTCGGTCTTGTCCGTGTCCAATCTAATCTTGTTGCTCTCCACATATGGCACGATGTCCTGATCCAAATGAATCTGGATCTGTGTTGCAGCGACCATGCTTGAGAATGCTTGATATGCGTATAATGCGGTATCATCTGCATATCTCGCCGTATTCACTCTCTTGGTCCACGGGAAATCATATGAGTTATACAAGTGGGGAGACAAGTACAATCCCTTCTTCGACAAAGTACCCTCCAGAGAAATTGTTGCTCACTCTTGCCACGAAGGATGGTCCTGTGAGGTAGGAATCGATCAATTTCTTTGTATTCAAAGGCTTGCCTGTCCGTAGGATCTTGTTGACCGGGCCCTCGATCCATAGCTCGAATGAAAGTTTCAGCTCTTTATCGGATAAAAGAACACAGAATTCCCAAGAAAATATATAAATATTCTAAAATTTGTTCTATCCGTCAACCGGCTGCACGCTTAACATCAACCCTCAGAAATCTTCTAAAGAAGACGGAGCCCTTACCTTTTAACGTGAGATGCCTTGCACGGACAATAATTCATACTATTTAAGATCGTCTTAGTACGTCAGTCATTTATCAAACCGATGATGGCGACGGTCACCATTGCTTGGCTTAAGTTATCTACAGAACCCAGCTTCTCGTATATGGGTGAAATATGACCAAATGCATTGCAAGGAGGTTATAGGCTCGTGAAAATCGTTACAAAACCGCGAGGAAGTAGAAGCCAATAACTACTCTTATTGTGCATATTTCGTTCGAGGGAAATCGAAAAAGATGTGTAATGAATTATTTTCCTTATCTCCCGTGCTACAATGAACTGGATATCGACTGATCGGATAATTAGTCACTCCATTTCCTGAAGTAAAGCTCTCTTCGGTCGGTCGCTATTCCAGTTCGGGCGCTGGTTAGCATTTAACGGGTAACGGCTTGAATAAGATAGGTTACTGGAACTATCAACTACTGAAATTCAACACTTTAGAACAGTCCATTCGGACAGGGAATAAATATTATTTGAACGAAATCAATTATATTTTTTGAAGGAGTATTTCGATTATTTTGAACTCATTCCCTTTTTTCCGATAGTCTACGTGTTTTTTGAAATAAACGAATTGAAACAGTATGGAACGAACATATGAAATACATACAGGGTGACCCAGGGGTGCGTTCACGGACCATTTTTTTTTCTATCAAAGCTATCTACTCGATTTTTCTTTCAAGTGATAGGTCCGACAATGAAGCACATTCTGAAGATATTTTCATTTGACACCTTGTAATTTTAGAACCCATGAACCGATTTTGAAAAACTAACATTTCAAATTTAGTATTCGACGAGCTCTATTTTGAGATGTAGACAGATATGGATTATACTTATTTTCAATTCCTATACTATGCTCTGCTAAATGTGTCGAAATTTCGAGAAGGGCCATTTGGCATTTTTTTCCCGATTTGGGCATATTTTGAACACCTATATACCAAGTTTCGGCCCAATATCTTAAATAGGGTATTAGTTATATGATGACAAATTTCCAAATTCATGCTTTTTTGACTGATCCTGTATGAAAGTCTATGAACTTTGCAGAAAAGATGATGAAGCCATTCATTGTAAGAATACTTCGCATACTCTGGTATGAATTTACATGGTTGTAATCGTTTCATGAAGTTGTCTCTAGTTTAACCAGAATCAACAAATCAAAAGTTGAAAACGTGTATTTAATTTAAGAACAATAACCATCAACTGGAATAAATGAAACTGTTTCTTCAGATATTGATTTTTTCAGTTTTCAATATATCCCCCTTCACGCTCTATACATTTTTCATAACACCGTCTCAAATTTCTATTTTACCACACTTTTTTCTAATCATCTCCTTTAATTCGTTCAAGTTTTGTAGTCTGCGTTTGAAATATCCTCGCAGAAAAATTGATAGAGTCAGGCCTGGCGATCTAGGAGGCCAACAAATAAAAGGACTGTTCCTCCCAATCCATTTTTCTTGAAATGTTTCAAGCCATTTCCGTACAGCAATCACATTATGATTGGAGGCACCATCTAGCTGGAATATAACATTTCTGAGATCTTCAATGCTCAGTACTTTCGTGAAATTCGCAGAAGAAAAATAAAAAAAAATCTTTTCGTAACATACATTTGTTTGAGAATGTCTATATAGAACCAAACTGCAGTAACGAAGTGTTACAAATTAAAGTGGTATAAAAACATTTTTTTCCCATTTTTTACTTTCAATAATGTTTCGAATAATACACCGTAAAAAGGATTATTTATTATTATTCAGTAAATGGGTTATAAAATTGTTACGTATTGAAACACAATTTGCCCTCAATTACGCTTGGTACGTTTTTTAAACAGAAAACAATAGTTTTCAAGAATGCCACTGATAGTTCGATCAGGGAGTCAAAGTGAGGCTTTTGCCTTGCTCAGAGCTAGTGAGGGCAATGAGAGAAGTTTGAAAAGGACAGAAATTGATTACATGTAGAAAATGATTGAAAAAGTTATCTACCCGTCATTATTGTAAGTGAAGGTTTTTTTATATTATTTCATTTAAAAATGAACAGTGAGGAATTCATACAATCATTTCCATCATAATCAACTTCAGAATTGTACAAAGTTGAATAAATGTTTTTTTTCCAAAGTGTTTTCAATCTATAAAGGATCAGAATCTGCTTGTTAGTCGTGAACAACAAGTGGTAGTCCAACTGGGCCAAGCCATGCCAAGCCAGTATAAACGAGTCATACGAAGTCTTGTTAGAGTGAGTACCGCCAAGTCCAGTAGGTTGGGGCCAAAGCATACCTAGTCCAACCAAGCCACCCCAAGCCGAACTAAACCAACAAAGTCGGGCTGCGCTGATTTAATTGTTAGACAGCAGGCAATGATGAATCATAGACTAGTTCACAAGTTCCATTTCGTCAAAATTCTGGGCTGGACCACCGGAAATTATGATTTTGGTCTCATTCGACTCTAAATACCATATAAAAGAAATTTTAAGAAGGAAAATTTTGGCCGACAAAAATTGCAAAAGTTATAAACAATAACGTAACAGACTACAGAATGGTTTATTTTTTGCAAATATTTCAAAAACTATTTGGGATAACCAAAATTTGAAGGGGACAACAATTTTTTGTTCTCACTGAGTGACACCACAGGCGTACAATACCCCATTTCCTTTATAAAAATGGTTGGAAAAGTTATCTGCCTGTCAAGCTAAGAATTTCACATAGTTGAATAAATATTGTTTTTACATTCGTTCCAAAGTGTTTTCAATCTATAAAGGACCAGAATCTGCCTAGTTAGTCACGACAATACTAGATGTTTTTAGAAGTTTTACACTGATCACCAGGTCCATAACGTAGAATACGAAAGTAAATGAAAAATTGTATGATGAAAATGAAAACTTAAACAACACATTTCATTTTACTCTCACAGTTCCACATCACTTCTAGCATCTCCTATATTTTAAACCTGTACGAGTAAACATATTCATTTATAGTTACGTTGTATACCATTATTGCCCTTCAAAATGCATTTTATATGGGAACGTATGAAATTGGAGATAAAATTCTTCATAGCAAGGCAATAAGTTTTTCAAGGAGACAAAAAGAACTTAATGTTTCCTTATTCATAAGCTTAGTGGAGTATCTGCATTGAATTTTGTATCTTAGAGCCCAATGAAAACTTCAGAGTCTGTTCTTATTAGTTTTATACTAAACGAGAATTTTCTATCTAAATCATAGATTTTTTGTTTATAAACATGTGATATTTTCTTTGAAAAACAAGTGCTCTTCACTTACCGCTGATTTCCCCTGATTGTGTTAATGTTGATTCACACAACTAATAACCATACATTTTTTTCATATTTTCACATTTTCCATTCTATTTCAGTCCGTTTTATACCGTTCCGTTCTATTCTACTCTATCCTTTGTGATTTGGCCAAAATCTCAGAGACTTGCCTGCGTGGCAGGACAGTATTTTAGATCAGGTAACATAATATAAAGATTATTGCAGGAGATCCTATTTTTGAAAGATATAACATCAGAACAAACACATTCTCAAAGGGCGGACCTGAAAGGCTGAGCTACTCTCTTGGAGTACAGTATTACAGGCGGAAGGCACGGGATACAATGTATCTGTGAAAATAAGAGGAGAGCTTATGTAGATGAACAGATCCAAATCTCCACTGACATTTTGACGTAACTGAAGTGTCAAAAAGTATCGTCTAGATTAGTGTGGAAAACTCTCGAAGGCCTGAAAACTCGAGCAGGAGACAACGGAATTCTAGAGAATTAAATTACTGACGAACTGTAATCCATAATGTCTGTAAAATTGCAATATCAATGACGACATTTAGCAAATTTGTGTGCTTGTATTATATAAAATAGGGTTCAAGTGTCAGAGTGTCTGAACCTCGCCCTACCTAGTTTTTCTTTCAAATAAGAACTAAGACACTTTATTATTATTGTTATAACTTGCCAAGCAGAGATTATCCACTCCATGTCTGGGCCCAGAAGTATTACTCACAATACCAAAATGTACAAGTTATTGAATAAATAGGTCCAGAAAGAGCAAAAAAAACGTACCTACTATGATAATGGCACGAGGGACTCTAGTCATAGCAGATCCGTTCGGAAAACGGACTTATTATTTTCAAGAGAAAAAATTATCGACACCAAGTACGATAGGACCATTATACTGCCTAATAATCAAAAATAAAATCCAATTTTCCGCTTCAACCTATACAATTTGTCAGCAAATCTCTAACAGAAAAAAACTTTGCTCCTTACGACTGTTAAATTATGTTGCGGTAAAAATACTTATCGGTTTCGTGGTTTTTGCAAATGAACTCGATAGTTTTCTTGGTGGTTTCTGCGGACATACTGGAATTGAGAAAAATTTTTGAATTTTAATTGCTCGTGGAGTGGATATTTGGTTTTTCTTCATATCGAATATACAGGGCAATTAAAATTCGAGTCTATGCATGGGGATCTCGGTAAGGGTAAAAGATAGAAGGGTGGTTGAATAGGGGGAAATTTGCGTATTTCAGAGGTCAAATACGTGAATCAAAAAAATCTGATTTAGCTGCTTTGTTTCTGGAGTTATACAGGAAAAATAACAAAATTCGGAATTATTTTTTTGACTAGATCTTTTTATTTAGTGAAGATTGTTTGAAACTTTTGGCACTTTGCCGTAGCAACTTTTTGTGGACTATCCAAATATGCAAATAAAAATTATATACAAAGTATCGTACAACCCGGGCCACCCTCAACTTTTTATTTTCAAATACGGACCTGTATTTTCTAATGCATTTTTTCAAATGTCAAGAGGCATATTTCATATTGGCGTAGTATTTTCATCTGAGTTACAGAGTGATTTGGAAGTAGTGAACTATTAGCAGTAAAATTATTATTTTTTTATTCCATAGCAGCTATAATTGGAAACTGTCGACTTGTCATTGGTTCACTTTTCTGTTCTTTGATATTTTTCAATTATAGCTGTTATGGAATTAAATAATGTTGATTTTACTGCTAATAGTACACTACTCCCAAAACACTCTGTAGTTTAGATGAAAATAATACGCCAACATGAAATACGACTCTTAGCATTTGAATAAATGTTATAAAAAATACAGGTTCGTATTTGAGAATAAAAAGTTGAGGATGGCCCGGGTTGTACGATACTTTGTATATAATTTTTAATTGCATATTTGGATAGTCTACAAAAAGTTGATATGGCAAAGTGTCAGCAGTTTGAAAAAATCTTCACAAAATAAAAAGATATAGGCAAAAAAAGAATTTTGAAATTTTCGATTCTTCCTGTATAACTCCAGAACCAAAGAAGCTAGATCAGATTTTTTTGTGTCACGGAATTGACCTCTGAAATACGCAACTTTGCCCTCATTCAACCACCTTTCTATCTTTTACCGTCACCGAGATCCCCATGTATAGACTCGAATTTGAATAGCCCTGTATATAACGATAAATCGTGACGTATATACACAGAATTCTTGTCAATCGGTAGAAATTCGCACGGTACAGTATTCTTATCGTTGGCAGCAAATGAAAAATTATTACTATTCCAACTTTTCACAAGGATAGAAGGATTTAAAATTTTTTTTTCGTTTGCCATTTTTATTCGGTCAGTGTTGCTCAGCTCATATAAATGACCCGCAACCACTGACCTCTATTATGTGTAAAGCCGATAGGGAAAATGTTCCTTGAAAATAAACTCCATTTCTTTGTGAACCTCAAGACGCTATTAGACTTTATGCTAAGCTGGGACTCAGTACTTCTCAAACTCTGAACGCAGCTATTAGATTACGGAATACGCCATTAAATCTACAATAATGTACTTTGAGTTGTCCACCGTTCAAACCGACTGATCAAACAGAAAAAAAAGTAAATCGCTCTCTTAAGTGCATTCTCCTATGATACGATAATTTATGATATTTTGATATCTGACTGAAACGTTCGAACACTGTTCAAATATTCATTTTGTAAATATGAAATCACAAAGTCTACTGTTTACTTCAGAATATGAAGTATGAGGCTCCACTCATAGAAATCACAACAGAGAAAGGATTTTTGAGTATTATAAGAAGGACTAATAGATATAACAAAGAGTTTCCAGGCATCAATAGAATTTGTTGAAATTTTAATATGTTGAACATAAGGTATATTAATGGGATAATTACATTTTACGCGACCTCAATAGGAATTGCATTAGGTGATATACAGGATCTAAGAGAAAGTTACTATTTCTGCTTGTGTTCAATGTCATCATCTCACTTACAAATGCCATCCACTCATGTTCACGATTTTTACGGGGGAGTATTATTATTAATATTTTCATTACGTTGAGAATTTCCCTTTCGAGCCCTGTCTCCGGTGCCCCTATTCATCCGGAGGGCCCGTTGGTGTGTCATTAACCTCAGTAAACACTTTCCACGTCCGTGTGGTGAGTGATTACTGAGTCCAAGAATAATGTGCCCTGAGTAGCCGGAGAAAACCTAGAATTACGGCCTACTGCATTCTCCCTACCGAAATTTCTGCGGCATCACGGTAAGCCAGTATAATTTTTAGATTCGAGAGCAGCGTGTCCATCACTCCATCAAGCACCCCTATTTTCAGAACAGACAGAATGGTTTGAGTAAAGCCTGCGGAGTTCAAAGAGTAAGTCTCGAAATTCAGTCCGTTTCTCTTTATCTTCTCAGACGATGTTTGTATCGCCAGGAGCTGAAAACTTAATGGCTAGAATCGTCTTACTTTTATGGTCGAGGCGGAAAACATCAGGCTTATTGGTAAAACCGGTTTCTCGTCCGAGTGTCGTAAGTGGTAGTACACCACTCGTAGTGCCACGTTATAACTGTGGATATAGGCTGAGACTGCATAAGATTGACAATCTGACAGCAAATGTATTATGATTTTAGCTGCCCTACGACACGCTCTGCATCTAGTGTGAAGACACCATTTTGGCAGGCCATTATGAATTTCTCGGTTTCCAACTTCAGTCCACTTGACCTGACAAAGGTCAGGTTTCTGGATAAGTCAAAGTTTTCAATGTTCTTGAAGAATACCCCATGCATTGGCCGATCCTTATGTAGCTGTAGGAGACTCTAACTCTCCGCAGCTTTTACGTGAGCTTTTTGCTGAACGGGTTCCAACTCGGTGACAGAGTTTGGGTTCGTCTGTTCAGTGTTGAATACGAGACCGAATTCATCGGCTGCACGGGTTGCTGCTTTGAAAAGAAATGCTCCAATCCCTGCAGATAAGGGTATCTGAACTCCTGATGACGTTACAGGTTGCATCCAGTACCTTTATGTTATGTAGACACTCCAAGCTCAAAAGTCCACGGCCTTCCTGTTATCTGGGGGAGTATAACCGTGGGATAGACGATTTCGGATGCAAGTTCTTATGGAGATGCATCTTCTTGCAAGTTTTTACGTCGAGTTGTCGCAGCTCTTCCGGAGTCCATTTCATCACTCCAAAGGAGTGAAGTAGAATCGGAACGACAAGCATATCAGTTGTTGACACTCAACTTCCACTCAACTGCCACTCAACTCCCACTCAACTTCCACTCAACTTCCACTCAATTCCCACTCAACTTCCACTCAACTTCCACTAAACTTCCACTCAACTTCCACTCAACTTCCACTCAACTTCCACTCAACTTCCACTCAACTCCCACTCAACTTCCACTCAACTTCCACTCAACTCCCATCCATCCATCCATCCATCCATCCATCATCATCATCATCATTTATTTTTGTGCTTGGGTGCTTGAGCTTCAATGCTGGATCAGAGGTGTTACTTCGTGGATTTGAGGGTCTGCTGCCTCGTGAATGGATGTACTTCTGGCTGTGAACTCACTCCTGGACTTTTGAGGATTATCTTGTGGATTGAGAGTCTGCGACCTCGTGTTTCAATGTAGAGGTAGTGGATTTTCTCAAGAGCTATGACGTTGAATATATCTCTCACTCACACTCACTGTCGACACGTAAATTTGTCCTCTGCGACGGTATGAGTCATAGCCCTTAAGAAAATCCACTACCTCTACTTCTACTGTGGTCGTACTCCTGTATTTTTGGGGGATTCTCTCGTGGTTTGAGAGTCTGCGGTCTCCTGTATCGATATACTTCTACTGTGGATGTACTCCTTGACTTTTGAGGGATTCTTTCGTTGATTGAGTGTCTGTGACCTTCAATATGAATGTACTCCTGCTGTGGAGATACTCCTGCATTTTTGGGTAAATCTCTCGTGGATTGAGAGTCTGCGACCTCTTGTATGGATGTACTCATGCTGTGGACGTACTCCTGCAGTTTTGGGTAGTTCTCTCGTGGTATGAGAGTTTGCGGCTTCTAATATGGATGTACTTCTGCTGTGGACGTTCTCCTGGATTTTTGAGAGACTCTCAGCTGCCTCGTGTATGGTTGTACCTCTTTTGTCTCTCGTAGATTGGGGGTCAGCTGCCTCGTGTATGCATGTACTTCTGCTGTGTGTGTACTCCTGGATTCTTGAGAGAGTCTCTTGTGTACTGAGAGTCTGCTGCTTCGTGTATGGATGTACTTCTGCAATGAAGGTAGTTTTGGATTCTTGAGGGATTCTCTCGTGGATTGAGAGTCTGCTGCATGGTGTATGGATGTACTTCTGCTATGGATTGGACTTGTTATGATTGGTTGCCCACTAGATAGTTGGAAGCTGTTTCAAATCTTCGGTCTGGCCTGTGAGTTGGGTGGACCTCTTCATTAAGATCTCTGTTTTGATGCTCGAAGGACCATGTGCAGGGTAGGTACGGTGGTTCTTCCCTTCTAGAATGTAAGCGGCAATGTAGTATATGCCCTTTGTTGGTTTGAGAGACCATTGTTCTGGTCCTTTGGTGATGGTTGAGTAGAACAACATTTGATGTGATAATACTCCCATTTCAATTAATTTAGTTCAGTTCTTATATGTGAAACGAGATCATGACCTTTACAAACTAATTTTGTTATTATGGTGAATGTAACGCGTACAATATCATCAAAACAAGGTCAGTTATTGTTTATATCACATGATAACATTTAACTCGATACGAAGTCTGATTGAAATATTTGTTCAACTCATGAATATAAATAAAATGTATTTTTTTTGGAATGTTGGTTTCTCAACAGAAATATCGCATGTAATTCAAGATGTATTTGCACTGTAGTTGAATCCAACCCAGAACTTGGATTCTACAGCGGAACTACAGTTCTCAGCAGTTCAGCTGAAAATAATTATATTATGTAAGTGTCCATTATATTTTGAATCAGAGGTGACAAAAATTTAAACTAAAGAAAATTGCTCTAACTCTAGAAAAACACCAGTTTGTTAATGTTAGATCAAGACCCCCCTTTCAAATATCAGGTGATATGGATGCCTAATTTTCCGTAACCCTACTGTGAACTGCTCGAACCATACCTTGTCCGATGCTTTTCGACCGATAACTGTCACAGGATTCAGGAGCCGCTCCATTTGTCTACTATATTACTTTTATGCTATTCATCACGAGGTGTTGAGGACATTTATCGTTGTTTCTGTTTCATCTTACGTTCATTACGTCGGCCTTAGTATATTAAGCATCTCCAGTAACCGCATTGTTGCCTTACCCCGCTCGTTGCCTTCTGTCGCTACTCTTCCGTTTCCCATTCCCGATCTCGACACCCTGAATTCGTCGTTCGCAGATCTAAACTAAAACTATGGTGTATCACAGAACCCCAGTGGCCGCTATGATGATTAGTAGCAGAGGTATATCTTTAAAATCCGCAATATGCGGCCGTTTTGCATCTGGAGAAATATATTGAAATTAAATAAGTTTTTTTAAATAAGTTTCATAAAACATGCTCTGATATAAGAATCAACGGTAGGTATAAGACATTCTCTTATACCTACCCTAAAGAAGAATGAGACTCATTAAAATGACCAGCGGTTTCTTCAGAGTTCTTCTAGGTTTGAAAAAAAATTACCAACTGAAACGTAAAAGTAGCTAGTCTGCGTTTACGATATCTTGAAATACTTACTTTTCTTTATTGGAAAATATTATTGGCAGACAATCATGGCGTCACTAACGTCATGGCAGATAGTTTGGCAAATACTAAAATAAATAATTGATAATTAACTTCATTACAGTGACGCTGCAGTTCATAAATGTTGTTAATGGTGTTATTTTACGCATTTAGGTATAGAACGGCAGATACTCGATGTGGTCCTAGTATTCAGGTAAACAACATAACGCTCTATCACACATTACTCTGTCTCGAGACATTTTCCATCCTTATTCAGTGTAGAAGTTTATACTTGAGTCCATTTCAATCCATAACGAAGAATCCCAGAAATCCCTTCAACAAATGGCAAATTGCAGTCCAAGAATATTTTTCCTAACGAGATTTAGTGATAATGAAGAATTTTTTAGTATCACGTGCAAAGGAAAAAAATAATCACACATTTCCCCAGAATAACATAATGAATTTAACGATTTTATTCCACGTGATAGTTCAAAATATCTGGACCGTATTCTAGATATTTCAAATATTCCATCAGCAGTTTGTGCTTGCTGTTGCCAAGAAACCATTTTTAATTGTATGGAATTGAAATTATGTTACCACCGTTCCTTCTTCGCATCAATAGAAATAGCTCTTGGACTGAGTAATTAAATTTTCACCCTTCGTTATCTCGTTAACCCTTCTTTTTGCTGTACTCACATTCCTTCGTGCATCTGTGTTGAAATTTTTAAGCAGACTAGAAATCTTTAGAAGTCTGGGATTTCTTTTGATTCGAAAATTTCAGGAAAGACAGACATTTTGATACTTTCAAAATAGTCTGCGTTATTCCAAAAACATCAAACTTCGCGGGGAAGGCACTGAAGAATCGATACATACGGTCAGTCATGAAAAGCTTCTATTGAACGTTTCTTCGAAGCTGTTCGGTTTGAACTTCAGGATCAGATAAGGTGTTTATGTAGATTTGCTTGCAGTTGAATTTTGTTTAACTCTCACGGTGGGTGAATTTCAGTCCTAAAACAAAGAAAGGGGCGAGTCTCTTAACGCTACACATATATTTTTACGATAGTTCTGAATAATACTCGGAGCACACTAAACTGTTTTTATTAACTTCGCTATAAATATTCAACTACTACACTGACCAATAAAACACTTGGTTGGATCTCTTCAAACTGCTCAACTGACTTCAACTGGCTAAATCTTCCAAAAACTTCTTAAAATTTACTGTGCTTTTTGTTCAACAAAATATATGAAGGTAGAACATTAAATTTAAATATGGCGTTTACTAGGCTGACACTCTGAGCGGATCCTGTCTAGTACAATAGGTAGTGTTCAGAAGGCGTGAAGATACACGTGTTTTGGTGAGAGTTCTGCCTCTACAGTATTAATGCGGAATACCCGTTGACAAATTATGGTTTTACTCGGAAGGTATTAATGTGCCTGGGCCCTGACAGGGGCGGAACCTTTAGAGGTGCTCTAGCGGGGATGTTCATTCTGCTTTTGTCCCTACAGGATAGTGATAGAGGGTTTATTTATAGAAAAAAGTTTTTATTAAAAATACGAGATCGTTCTTCAGTTGCTTGGAGAATAGGAGTTCATGGGAATTCAGTAAAAAAATATAGCGATCATTTTTCCACCTGCGTCCTAATGGAGAGCAAAAGCCAGAAGTGTCCTACAATGTTTTCTGAATATTACAGGATTTTCTTTGTCTTGGAAACCAGAAAATGAAAAAAGTAAGTCTTAATCCGCTTAGCCTACCCGAAACTTCTGAGGGTTGCTTTCCCGGGTGCAGCTAGTTGACAGAAGGAACAAAACTTATATACCCACTGAGTTTTTCAGATCAATTAAAAGGCTATAACCAGATTCAATAACTGTTATTTTATCACTGAGTATAAACTGAACACATTCAACAAGTTAATATGAATTTTTCGTACGACTTTGGACACTTTGTATTTTTGATACTTTTCCGTTTCGTTTAGAATTCGAGAAGTATACATCATTTCAAATTCGAATGGTAAACCCCAATGCAGTTTCTATTATGTACAGAACTCTAAAGAACCGGAAAGGAATTGTTAGTCGATTACTCGTGAAACGTGTAAACTCAAAGTCACGAAGCAGAATAAAAACTGAACATTTTATTGCAGTTTATCTCTCATCGATTAGTCGTTCGTCTGAAAATTAGGGATAGAAATTCGATTATAATATAGTAACGGCAATTACAAACATAAGCTGCACTGTTACGGGCGATCTCTTCAATTTAATATGCTTGGACAACATTGAAAAATGCTTGTGAAAATAGGGTTTCTCGAGGGATATATAAATAGTTTATGTATAGTAGACGCAGTTGGTGATCTATCAAATATTCGCATCATACATTTTGAATAGGCGTATTGAGTGTGAACAGGAGTTTATATTGTTCGAAAGTATGATTTTGTAGAGGAACTTCGTTTCTTGACATAGTTTACTTGGCATATCGACCTACCAGACATTGAAATTGAAAATTATTTTATTCAACTCAGCCAAAAAAGATACTTTTAATTCGCCTTATCTAAGAATCGATTTTATTTAACATAGGCATATGTAGTCTCCAAATCGTCCACATTCTTGGGAGAAGTATTTTTTAATTAATTGGAACTTTTTTTTTCAGATTCAAAATTGACGTTTACCTCAACTCTAAGACTAACTTTTCTTGCTAACGAGATGAGAGTTTGGAACCGAAAGGCTGGCTGACCAAACAGACGAAATTATTTGCTGCCTTCAGTTATATCGTAATCAATTATCGTATAGCCACCTCTTCGAGTTTCTTTTACTCAGATGCCTCCAACAGCTGAATACATAGTGATGGGAGATTTCAATGCGCACAACTCTACTCTACTTGACTCAAATTTTACAACAAAACAGACGTGGCAGGTTGAAAAGCTGAAGCTTTCGCTATCAGGTATGGTCTCGCAATCCTAATGTCAACAGTTAATGTACCAAACTTTTTCTCACCAATTCTGATCTATACGGTGAAGAAGTATGTGCTACTTTTGGAAATTCCTACCACAACCTCATCACTACTCTTTGATCTTTTTCTACAACATCAACCAGCACAACACTGTCCTGCCTCATATGAGTATTTTATATTTTTTGTTACTAATTTCTCAGTCGGACCCTGTCTCCCGTGCCTTGATTAATCCGAAGGGCGCGCTGTAAACCCCAGTGGTGGTCGGTGGACGGTGGAACATTGGCAAAGGTATCTATCAGTGGAACTTCTGGCTCGAATCGGATAGACGTTCGAGGCTCCGGTACGGGAGAATATTTTTTTCTCAAGTACATGGATCTTTTTAGGTGGCCACATGCCTTGTAAATCATGTGTGATGTGAGTTGCCACGATGTCAATCACGACGTCAGTTGCTAGCTTGAAGTGAGCACCGACCACCCGGGGTGGTGCTATAGGTTTTCCGAGTTTTCCTGTAGCTGAAAAGTGAATAACCACCAATTATTATTATTATTATTATTATTATTATTAAACACTCCCCACGTCTGTGGGGTGAGTGATTACTGGGTCCGGGAATCATGTGCCTTGAGAAGGCAGGGTGAATCAAGAATTACGGCCCTCTGCCGGCTACGATTTCTGCCGCATAACGACAAACTGGTATAATATTTCATCATTTCACCCAATATCCCTAAGATCAGAACCACTATTTTGAAAGAATGGTTTGGATAAATCCTGTGGGGTTCAAAGAGTAGATCTCGATATTTAGTCTGTTTTTTCTTCTCCTTTCGGATGATGTTCGTTTCTATGTCGAAAATCATATTAGGTTTATTGGCTTATATTTGCCTGAGGATGGGGAATGAAGTTCCAATAGATCTGGCATTTCTTATTCTCCACAACAGACTCAAAATCCTCCGGGGCATAAGGCAACATCGGTGTCTCATGTATACCGTAAGAGAGTCGTAGCACCGCGTTTTGATATAAGCCGTGACCGAATTAGCGTAACAAGCTGACAGCAAATGTATTATGGTCTCAGGAGCCCCACGACACGCCCTACATCTAGTGTCTGGGACCTCTATACTCTTTACGCTACTACGGTAGAACAAGGTATTGAAGACAGCATTCTGGCAGGCCATCATGAATTCCTTGGTCTCCGACTTCAGCCCACTTAACATGAGGATGAGGTCAAGTTTTTTTCCACTAATAGTTATTCAGCCCATCAGGGCCTGTAGATTCGGAGTCTTTCGAGCCTTTGAGGGCCCGTCAAATTTCTTTCGCAGTTATCGAACTGCGTAGGTCATTCAGCTCAGACTGACGAAGCCTCCTGAAGAAAGCTTCGAACTGCGCTAGGGCTGGAGTATCTACGTATGTTTTTACAAGGCTTCTCGCCCACCTCACCAGTGACTTTTGCGGTATGCCTTGATGTAATGTGTGATGAGCCGCTACGTAGTCCACCACACTTTGTATACGAAACGCGTGTTGTCTCGCCAACTTCATCCTAGCTGATCTAACTATCGTTCCTTTCTGTTTAATACAAAGTCTAAGCGACGTCATACACGGTAGAGTCTATTGCCAGATGTCAGCCTCTTCTAAAAGACCTAATTGTATATTTGCATCAACCTGTGCCAGTTGTTTTGTCTTCAGGGACTTGGTGTTATGAAGCGCCCTGCGTGTTCTGATGGACTCCATTGGTGGTATATGCCATAAGATGAGATAAATGGTCACTAAGATTTTGTGGGGATAAGGCGGCTTGCTCTGGGTGTATGTCACACTACAGAGCATGCATTCTTGTCATGTATTCTCTCCGGGCGGGCTCACTGCTCTCATAGCAATGCAGAAGAACGTCCCTTAATTCTCCCGTCCTCTCAAAGCGTCCGTTGTTGTCGCGGTTGTCATTATTTCTTAAATCATTGTTTTCGGCCCCACCACCTTGCCTAATCCGAGGGGGACGGTTGTGGGGGTTTCTTTCTTGTTCATGGGGAACTGAGTAATTGGGTTTATCGAGGAATAAGTCTTAGTATACCCATGGCTGAGATCAGATAGAATGATCTTTTTCTCCAGGGTGTACCTTGGCTGCCGGTCCTTTTGCCCAGGAATATTGTGTCGCAACTCACCAAGGCCTTGGATCATAGTTGCCCTCCCTACTATTATTATTATAGTTATCTCTTTTCTGGGCCTCATTCTCCCAACGAACTGCATAGATTTGTAGCTCACTGCCTCAGGAAATGTTCCGTAGGGCATATAGCCTGAAGAAATTCCATAATAACACCAACGCCTCTTGCATACTCTATCTCGGCTCTCACGATGTTCCCTGTACATCACAGGATTTTACTTTTCTAGAATATATAAAAAAATTTATATCTACTGGAAGAACAAAATCACTGATCACTGAGCGCCTAGTGATCGATCTACTCGCATAAATAATTTCGAGGGTTGAATGTAACAGAATTATTGAAAAAATCGGAAATTGTTGTATTATATGTATTGGCCTGTCATATAATATACCGGGTGGCTACGGAAGTATTGCCTACGGAATATCTCAGTTATTGTATGAAGTAGGTTTGTGAAATTTGGAGCGTCGATATAATGACATAAGAGTTAGAATTTGAGCATATTGACATGTCGAAGTTAACTTCCGGTCTGACCGGAAGTAACATCAACTTTCTTATTTTAAATGAAAACCCTATTTTTTTTCTTTTCACTTTATTCAGCATTCAATTCCCTTTCCAATGACATATCACAAGTTGGTATCTAACCAGAAACTAGATCAGGAAAAAATTATTATTGAAATTCACCGAGAAGGCCGTGGAAGCAAAATGAAAGCCAAAAATTGAAAAGTTGGCTATGGAAACCATACGTCACTTGATAACAGTTGCTACTACTGTGATATTTAATTTTCATTCGTCGGCGTTATAAAAAGCCGCCAAAAAAATATTGGAAAAATTGGGAAAAAAACAATACTCTGTAGGTCCATAACTTAAATAGAAACATACAACTTTTTCTTGCCTGTACTATTCAGCATAACCATTCCTTTCTAATGATATAATAGAAAGTAATTTTTTGAAATGAAATACCAAAAAATCCAATTATTATTCTTCAAATAACAAAACAGATAATCGCCATACGCAAAAATAACATTAAAAATAATGTGGAATGATAAATTATATCCTGTAGGTTCTAGGTTAAATAGGAACGTAAACGTACTTGGTCTGTGCCATCGTCCATAGATATTCTAATATCTACCTATGGACGATGTTTGTGCTATTCAGAATAATCATTCCATTGCAATAATCATTCGAACCAAAATATTAACAAGTAGGCTGATTAAGATGTATTTTGGAATGAAACAAAAAAGAAACGAGAGCTCTCACGAACGCTGCTATCCATATTATTTTGACGTTCGAAGTAGTGTTTTTGATTCTGCCATTTTAAAAGGGTTTGAAAATCGAAATCAGTTAGTGGAATATTCAAAAAATGCCCCGTTATTCACGAACCGAACAAATTGACATGCTTCTCATTTATGGTGAATGTTTAAAAAATTCTTATGCCGCTGAACGATTGTATTTAGAGCGATATCCAGGGAGGCAGCAACCGTCAAGAAGGTATTTCCAGTGGCTTGAAGAAAAATTAAGAACTGAGCCTGATGTTCACGAAGACCAAGAAGCATTTGTTATTAATGAGGAAACTGAAATTAATGTATTAGCTTTAGTACAATATGATAGCACAATTTCCTCAAGGCAGATTGGCGCCGAATTAGCTATAAGTAAGGACTCTGCTAGTAAAAATTTGATAAAACATCGATTTAAATCCTTCAAGTATCAGTTGCATCAACATTTGTATGAAAATCTTGTTGTACCTTGTTTACGGACGAGTCAAGATTTACCAACAATCGATTATTTAACAGGAATAATACAAGGTAGGTACTGTACTTTATTTGGATTATTGTCGATAGTCGAAGTGTAAAGTGCTAAAAGTGTGAACGGACTTTTGTTTCAGGTACTGGGCGATAGAAAACGAGCACCGGTTTCGACAAGGTGGCTTCCAGGAGAGATTTGGTGTGAATGTTTGGGCAGGAATAGTTGGAACTCATATTGTTGGCCCCATTCTTTTTCAAGGCCAACTAACCGGAGAGAGATACTTCAATTTTTTAACGAATGAAATTTCGGAATTCATTAACAACTTACCAGCGGAAATAACTGAGAGAATGTACTTCCAGCAAGATGGCGACCCTTCGTATAATTCAAGAATAGCGAGAAATTATCTTCAAAATCGCTTTCAAGAGAGACTTATAACAACCCATGGTCCAGTCAGGTGGCCACCAAGGTCACCTGATCTTACTCCGTGCGACTTTTTTCTATGGGGGCATCTTAAAAATAGGGTGTATTCCACACAGCCTACAACTCTACATGAGCTAGAAGTAAAAATTCGTAGAGCTTTCCAAGATATCACGCCCCCAAATGTTGAGAAACGTTTTACATGAAAATATCACCAGAGTCAATAAATGTATTGACGCTGAGGGAATGCATTTCGAACATTTGTTTTGAATTTATTTTATCTTTAATCCTATCAATTTGAATTTTTTTTTTCGATAAATCTGTTTTTTTTGTTGTTTGAATAATAATAATTGGATTTTTTGGTATTTCATTTCAAAAAATTACTTTCTATTATATCATTAGAAAGGAATGGTTATGCTGAATAGTACAGGCAAGAAAAAGTTGTATGTTCCTATTTAAGTTATGGACCTACAGAGTATTGTTTTTTTCCCAATTTTTCCAATCTTTTTTTTGGCGGCCTTTTATAACGCCGACGAATGAAAATTAAATATCACAGTAGTAGCAACTGTTATCAAGTGTCGTATGGTTTCCATAGCCAACTTTTCAATTTTTGGCTTTCATTTCGCTTCCACGGCCTACTCGGTGAATTTCAATAATAATTTTTTTTCTGATCTAGTTTCTGGTTAGATACCAACTTGTGATATGTCATTAGAGAGGGAATTGAATGCTGAATAAAGCGAAAAGAAAAAAAAATAGGGTTTCCATTTAAAATAAGAAAGTTGATGTTACTTCCGGTCAGACCGGAAGTTAACTTCGACCTGTCAATATGCTCAAATTCTAGCTCTTATGTCATTATATCGACGCTTCAAATTTCACAAACCTACTTCATACAATAACTGAGATATTCCGTAGGCAATACTTCCGTAGCCACCCGGTATATAATAAAAATAGAACCTACTCAAGTGACGCACTGTATAAAGAGAGTCAACTTTTTGACCCAAGGCAACTCTTCCGTCTCAAAATTATACTTTACGTTTACCAAAAAAAAAATTAAAATTGATTCCATTGAACATGGGTCATAATACACGGAGCAGGGAAAAGAAACTTTTTGTTCCACTCGGTATAATCATTTTCCCAGTTTGACGTCTTTTCAAGCATTCCAAAAAATATAATATTTGAGTGATTTGGAAAGAACTTCTAGTCTAACTGGTGACTTCACCAAATATTTGAATAATTTATATTTGAAACCGTTTGGCATAACAAACAGACTTTCCAGCTAGCTTATTTCGATATAAGTATTTATTGAGATGTGTACTTTGGGTTCACATAATTTTGAATTGATGAGTTGATATATCTCATATCCTGTGTCAATCATCATTGAATGAACAATATAGAGTTTCGTGAAATTAACATGAGTGTGTAAACATGGCGCAGTGATATGAATAGAACAGAACAGAACAGAAACAGAACA